>JARVLU010000583.1:26346101-26369817 GCA_031762415.1 Simpsonichthys santanae | reverse complement strand
TATTGACATTTGCCATCTCCACATCATTGCATTCAGTTTTTATTCACAATTTGTTTAGTGTCCCAACTTTTTTGGAAATCCGGTTCGTAAAACGGAAGTAGAATTTCTGTTTTTTTTTTCAAGGAGAGTTTACCACTCTGCGCATGTCAGTACTTGTATTCAGAATAAAAACCCGCTGAATGTAAACCCATGTCGTGAACGGATTGTGTCCATGTAAACGATACATTTGGATTATTTAATCTGAATACATTTCAATCCAGTCAAAGAATTTTGCACATGTAAACATTGCGGTTTACTGAAAAGTTCAACATAGACATTGTTGTGGCAAATGAGAGAAATCCTATATTTAAATAAAGGATTGTTTAATCAGGAACTATAAAATGCCCCATGTTTTCTCTAAAAATGACTCCAGGCTGCACTGATCTCTTCTGCACAACCAAATATTGGCTCGACATTAAAACTCGATCAAATTACCCAATGTCTGAAACCACTTTTCCAATTACTGTAACCAAAGCTGGTCTAAAAGACAGAAAAAAGGTACCGCACCTGAATATTTCTCTTAGCCTTGAAAACCCCCTTCACACCCACCTCCTGCGAAGATGAATCACCTGACCTGCCACAGAGTAGTTACCAGAGCCTGACTGATCACAGCGTGGGACCTGTCCAACAGCAACTAACATCAAAACCTGCTCTTTCCAAATCTGATCTCGAATTCTTAAAAAAGAAAGACAACACAAACCATCACCCACAGTCAATTAAACTTAATTTCCCTCAGGCTTTGGGAGACGACAACTGTCAAGTAGCTCAAAACACATTGGTAGTAAAACAAACATCTAAAGCAAATAAGATACAGACTATAGTTTGAAGCTCAACAACATGTTAACATCTTCGTGTGTCTGAGTCAACGCTAGTTTGAGCTTCTACACATCAAACAAGTCAAATATTCTGAGACTTTATGGTGGACTAATAATTTGGAATACACCAAACCTTAGGACATGTGATGTTTAAAGCAAACTAAAAGCGCTTGAGAACGTGCCGTGTTCAAAACTTCAGAACCTTCTTAGAACAGAGTACAAACCAAAACTGCAAACATCACAACCACAGCGAGCAACATGTGCGACTCCCTTGAGCGCTCCCACATACTCTTTATTGTGTTTAAGAGCCAGGTGGTCCGACTCAAAATAATACACATCTGGTTCCTCCTCCTCTTCCTCTTCCTCCTCCTCCTCCTCGTCGTCTGCAGCCTGGCTTCCTCTCAGCTCCTCGCTGGTCTTTTTGTCTATAAATCCACCGTCTTGATCACCTGCCTCGTGCTCAGGATCCACAGAAACAGACTGCTTGCTAGAAGAGCCAAGTGAGTCCGAGCAAAGGAGTTCCTCCGCCATGGGGCAGCCCTCCACCACCTCCCCCTCCTCCATTAAAGGTCCATTATCTGTCAGAGGAGAGCTGGGTTTGGAGGGAGAAGCTTTGCCACCAGACACAACTCTCCTAGGTGAAGTCCTCAGGGTATATCTGTGTTCATAGAGCTCTGTGAAAGATGGGGACATGCTGGGTATGGAAGGGCTGCACCCTGGTTCTGTGGGGGAGGTGGGTGTTGTGAGTAGGGGTGTAGTTTCTCCTGAGTTGCTGTTGTTGATTGAACTACAGTTTGTGTTCGCAGTAGAGGAGGAGGTGGAGGCAGCAGCGTCCTGCGCTGGTGACGGTGGTCGGCCGTTTGTGTCACTTTCACTTACGATCACCTGCTCCTCGTGAGCTAGACACAAAGGATCACCTACTACATCGACCTCCACCTCCTCCACCTCCTGCTCTTTGGCAACGATCAAGTCAGGAACAGGGTCCTCTGAAGCACCGTCGAACGTCGGTGCCAACGAGGCTGACAGCGCCCCTGAGCCAGAGACCTCCCTTTGCCCAGGGACAGAGTTTGTAAAAGGCACCGAGGGGTCGGGGGATGAGGGAACCCCCGTCTGACTGCCGTTCAGCAGCGACGGGAGAACAGTGACACAAGTGGAGCTAACACTGGTCTGGTCAGTAAGCGTGCTAGATCCGTCCACGTCCGTTTCTCCAAACCCATTAGAGGCCTTGTGAGAATTAGGGGGTGAAAACGCCTCATCGCACTCCGCGTGACTACGCTCCTCCACCTTCTGTCCGACTGCATCACTCTCCAGCTTGCAAAGAATAGGTGAAGCGAGTGCTGTGTTCGAAGAGTTGTGGCTGGGCATTCTTTCACAAATGATGTCCTTACAAGGCTCTGGGACAGAGACTGGAATTTCAGGTTTCAAAAACCCACAGTCCTCCTGTCCCGGAGATTCTCCAGAGTGGGAGCACCACTTGGTCCTTTTGGTTGGAGGAGAGGCACCCTGCAGTTCTTTCACTGGGTCAGAGTTCTCGTACTTCTCTTGACTGATGTCGTTTTCTAAACAGGATGCACCCCGCTTCCTGGAAACTGTCGATTGATCCACATCACCTGGTAAAGTACTGGAGTCGTTTACGTTTCTCTGAAATAAGTCCTGTTGTTGATCTTGCAAGCAAGTCTCCCGTGGCTGTGTCTCCTGTTGAACATCAAGCTGCGACTCCAGCTTAGATTCTGGGGTTGACTCTTC
Organism: Simpsonichthys santanae; assembly: GCA_031762415.1. NCBI lineage: Eukaryota > Metazoa > Chordata > Actinopteri > Cyprinodontiformes > Rivulidae > Simpsonichthys > Simpsonichthys santanae. The sequence goes on along the minus strand of JARVLU010000583.1, from coordinate 26,367,217 downwards.
ATCAGTGTTCTGCTTGATGTCATTTGACTCCTGCTTGTCATTGTGCCTCGACTCCTGCTTCGACTCCTGCTTCGACTCCTGCTGGGCGTCCAGCATCGTCTCTTGTTTGATATCATGTTCTGACTCCTGCTCGACATTCTGCTTGGACTCCTGCTTCGTCTCCTGCTTGCTGTTTTGCTTGGACTCCTGCGTCGACTCCTGCTTGGTTTCTTGTTTGATGTCCTGCTTCGACTCCTGCTTGGACTCCTGCGTCGACTCCTGCTTGCTGTTTTGCTTCGGCTCCTGCTTGGTGTCCGGTCTGATGTCCTGCTTCGAGTCCTGCTTCGTCTCCTGCTTGCTGTTTTGCTTGGACTCCTGCTTTGACTCCTGCTTGGTTTCTTGTTTGATGTCCTGCTTCGTCTCCTGCTTGCTGTTTTGCTTCGACTCCTGCTTCGACTCCTGCTTCGACTCCTGCTTGGTTTCTGGTTTGCTGTCCTGCTTCGACTCCTGCTTGGACTCCTGCTTGCTGTTTTGCTTGGACTCCTGCTTGGTTTCTGGTTTGCTGTCCTGCGTCGACTCCTGCTTGCTGTTTTGCTTTGACTCCTGCTTGGTTTCTGGTTTGCTGTCCTGCGTCGACTCCTGCTTGGCGTCGTGCTTCGACTCCTGCTTTTTCTTGGGAGAGCGCGCCCTCGGCAGCGGAGACACAGAGGTCTCCTCTGGCTGGGCAATGCTGCGGTTCCTGAGGGTTCGACCACAAAAGTTCTCATCCAATCCATTGAGTCCTACTGATGACCTTGTGACACGCGAAGAACGGGACGCGGCCATACTACGGCGGGTGCCTACTGTCTCCTCATCCTGGTGCTCTCTCCTCTGCAGCAGAATGTGGGCACCTGGAAGACACAAACAGATACAGAGACTTCATTATGTCAGTAAAATACATGAAAACCAACTGTGGAATTAACACTACATGCACAGCTTTGACAAGCTTCAATGACTGGTCATGCTAAAAACAAATGCTGTGTTTAAAGTAGTGAGCCTTAGTAAAACGCTAATTAATTCATTTCTCAGCTCAAACCAGAAAGGCATTGATTTACTTTGTCATTGTAACTAAGCAACACCTTCTGCTAAAGGCAAAGCTGCTAGTGTTAAATCAAGTCTGTACAAAAATATATACATTTTAAAGGTTGGATCTTTCATCTGACCTAACTGAATAAATACATTCTCAGAGGTTTTGTGCAGGCTTGATAACTAAAATGAAAATGTAACAACACAATACTCCAGAGTTGGGCAGCAAGTAATTTTCAGAACTATAAAATATAAACAAAGTCACACAGAAACTGGGTTATTAATTTCCAAGTAGCCGACCTCCCCAGACACTTTGGCTACACTCACATTGCTCAGTTCTGATTTTTTTTTTTTTTTTGGCCCGTGTGCTACAGTTTTATTGTGTGGTTGTTCACATTGTAATTTAAATGCAAATACCATTTAACTTTCATGGGAACAATCTACCCTGAAGTGATCCGGAGGAGAAGAAAACGATGTGACATGACACACACACACACACAAAGCACACTGTGTTTACTGAAGTAAATATGGATGCTACACAAGTCAGCATGGCTGTATCAATTCTGATGATGTGTAATCCACAAAATTATTACTGTATTTGCCTTGCTCGTTTTGTCTGTTGTTTAAATTTAATCTTGTAGCTTCACGCCGGGTAGTGTACTGAAAGTGGAGCGAAGAAAGAAACTCAAGTACTGTATTGCTTCAATGACACTTGTATGGACGCAATCACGTACAATTGTTGGTATCAATCGTATGTTGTTTGGATTCTCTGTCATGAAGCAAACCCAAAAAGTTAAATAAAACAAAGAATCTATAGTAGAGGCTTCTCTTCCCATTCCCTTTATAAATTTAAAACTGGAGAGTGCAGGGTTCCAAACTGCATCACGTGGGTATCAATAACAAAAACCAATATTAGGATTGATCCGCAACATCACTGGTCAGACTGAGGTGGATTTGAAAAACATTGGACGACATGTATACAACTTAGTACCACAATAAAAGTGACCTATGTCAGACTAATTAAAAAAATGGATTCATGCTATTCAGACAAAAAATAAAATCAGATCTCAGCTACTTTTAGCTGCTGGGTGAGCGTAGCTTTTGTTTCACTCACCACATTCTCCATCTCTTCCAGGACGACACCAACATTGTTTCAGCAAGTGCATATTTATTTTCTCTCTGCAGAGATTACTGCTTATCCTGTGTAAAGCTCGTGTAGTTTACAAGTTGACTGATATCCGGCACAAAAGCTACACTAGCTATGTTTACATGCGCAAAATTCTTTGATTGGATTGAAATTTATTCAGATTAAGTAATCCTAATGTATCATTTACATGGGCACAATCCGATCAGGACGAGCGTTTACATGCAGCAGGCTTTTGCACAGAGTGCTAAACTTCCCTTAAAAAAAAACAAAAAAAACAAAACAGAAGTTCTACTTCTGTGATGAACAAACACAAACCTAAGTGCTCAAGATGGACCTGCGCCAGGTTTTAATGGCAGTGGAGACGTTACTGCACTCCCTGATTGAGCTACAGATGAAGCAACGCATGCTTTTAATTTGATAATTTTGAGCTCTTTCGAAGTTTCTAGTAGAAATGTATGGCTCACTGACCAATTTTGCTTCCCTGACATAGCATCTAGCCAGGTGGACATACGTCAGGTATAGGTTGCACATGCGGTCACACATCAGATCAGTTTTCCACAATCAGAAAAAGATGATCAGATTAAGTGTTTACATGCACACCGTTCAGATTATGAATCAGCATAAACCCCCCCTCTCATTCTGATTACAAATTCATTTGGATTGAGCTGAATCAGCTCAGAATAATCCGAATGGGGCGTTTACATGACACTTTTTTTATTCCGAATGGCCGTTTAATCAGATTAATTATGTCCATGTAAACAGAGCTACTGTCATTCTTACATCAAATTCAGCTACAGACTTCGGTTAGTCGTGATGCCGTAAATTATTTGTGCCAGAAGGTCAACAGGCTGCGATCCTTTCCAGAACTTTTGAGAACATACAACAATTGAAACGCTTAAGGACCCCAAATTATAAACAAAGCATGACAATGAACTTCATACCATGATTAAAGCAGCAGCACAGCCTTTGAACAGCCACTCTGAGCCTCGATACAATATCCTGCTGAAGATGATGTACTAATGTAAACATCTAACGGTAAATGCTTCTATGCAGCAAGTAATAAAAGGTCATGGATTTTACTCAAGCAGCATTAAGAAAAAACTTTTTTTTTATAACTTAAGTCAAGTTGAGCAACAATTTAGGAACCAAATACACATATACACCCAGGCAGTTTTTGCAACCTTCTGTCAAACTCATCAGATTATATAAAAAAAAGATCAAAACATGGGGGGAAACAACATTTGTGAAAAGCACAATTAGAGCGTAGCTTTAGTCCAATCAGATAATTCAAATATCAAATCCTGTTTTAAGGAAGTTTTGAAAAACACAAGTCTTGTTTAGGTCGTGATATAGTTGGTGACTAAAAAAGAATGTAGCATTTAGCTAAATGAAGGTAAATGAAAACTTGTGATAATAATAAAAAAATGTTTTCCTGCTGGTTACAGACATTATGTATCCAGATTGACAGGCACACAGCAAGGTTGTCCATGAAGTATCTTCTAGAATATGGCGCAAATATTAAACCTAACAAAGAGCGACATTACAATACAAAACATTGCTCAGCAAAGAGTTTAAAAATAGCTTTGGATGAGGATTTTCATTCAACCTTTATTTAGGCAGGTTAATCCCATTGAGCCTCGAGGACTCATTTACAAGAGGATGAGACATGGATGCACATTCAAAAAGGTAATACTAGATCAACTGGCATTTCCACCGAGGTGCTCATTTACATTAATACCCAGTCCATCAATATGAGGGCAAAGCTCTGTCAGAATTGATTTAGAAGATCCGCCTTGCCTTTACGTTCACATTCCCTTCTTCTGCACTGTGCTTGCACAGCAATATCAAAGCCAGAGGCTACCCTGTCTACAAATACATTTTGATATTTTTTCCTGCAAGGAGCATATACAAACGTGACCTGGAACAAGAATTACCATATGCACGCATTACTCACACTCCACTAGAGGCTCCAGCTGACAAAGCTGATGTGATTTGCGGATGCATAAAAGAAAAGAAAAGCGAGAAACTGAAAAAAGACAAACAAAAATGCAGCAGCAGGGGGCAGGTTATTTCAGACAGTGCACTCCTCTTCAGAGTCAACACCACAAAACTAATTAAATCACATTATCTGACCTGATTCAAAAATGTAGAAAACAAATCGCCAAACCAAAAGTAATTAAGGTCACTGTTCAGCTGAAAAACCATAACATTTGCTCACATTTCCTCAACTTGATTAACTTAAGGCTCAACAATTAATTACTGCAGTCAGTTTTATATAAAACTGTTGAATAGAACTTAATACTGTGTCATAAATTTTACAAACTTTAGCCCAAGCTCAAACTATTGTCACACAAGCCTCATAAAGAATTAATCTGGAAGTCATAAAATCAAAAAAAGTGCAAGCAGCTTCCATGTCTCACCGCTCACATCGTCTCTGTAAGGATACAAATAGAAATTATTTGAAGAAAAATATGAACTTTAAAGACCAGTGCCTTTAAAGCTGATTAACAGGAGTGAAAAAGTAAACTTCAATGTCATAAAATTAGTTTCCAAAAAGTGTACTTTGTTAATATTAATACTGTATATGGTCAAACTTTAGCTAAGTCATCCAAAAACTGAAACAGAAGAAAGGTTGAATGTGTGAAAATAAAAATATAAAGCAATTAAAAAATGCTTCCGTTTCAGAAAACGAAAAGTTTTACGTTTCTTAATGTGGTGGTTCTTAACAAGCCAATGTTTAAAACAAAAACAAACAAAAAAAGCTAAATTTGTATGCACGATATTATCGACATGGTATCGTATCAGCTGATATTAGCGTTCAAGTTAAATATGTGACATCGGCCATTCCATCAAAATAACACCGATATAAAAGACGCTGTTTTTGTATGACGACGACCCAGTGACAAGGACGCCTGCAGCACCAGCACAACGCGATGTCATGTGCGTCTGATCTGATCACGGCGGAGAGGAAGAAGTCAAAATACAGACTGTGTGGAAGGTTTTTGTTCCGTTAAGGATGTCGGATTCTGAAGATTTTTGGACTACGATGAGCCTCACAACATTGTCACTAGTCAGAAATATTCTTCCGACGTAACATTACTCTAGTTACAAGCCGTCATATTTCCGACATCATTGAGAAGCTAATAGCCAATAGCACGACTTGTTGGGTGAGTTTTACCACAGACATTCAGACGTCGTGTTAGCCCCGTTAGCATAATTAGTCTTACACAATATGGATAGACAAAAACTTTGAACTTAAAAAGTCTGTCCTTCATGCACAGGAGTGCAGAGGATCCACACTGCAGCTAGGAACCTGGAACAAGCCTCCACAAGTGAGACAGCATCACAGGTGACTAATGCTAATAAATAACATTTAACACTTTTCATTTAATATAAGTCAAAGTGCTATGCATATCATATGGCTGTTACTGAATATATGTCACCAGCTCTTACAGCTGTTGCACAATTTTTGTATCAAATAAGCCAAAATAAGAGAGATATGTTCTGATGAAGGAACATATAGAAAATATCAGTATTGGCATCAGTTATCGGCCGAATAAGTTTTAACATATCGGCATATTGGCCAAAAATCCAATATCGTGCATCCCTAGACAAAAACTGACATTCTGGAGAGTTGTAAAATCTGTTTGGTTGTCATGGAAACACTCACGGGTTCACCTGGGAGACCTCTGGGTCCAATGTCTCCATCGTCTCCCTATAACACAGAAACAACATATTATAGATGAATGACTGATACAGTGACACAATGTGATTTCAGTTGATTTTTTTCTGTTCTGTGTGTACCCTTTCTCCATCCTCTCCTTGAGAACCTGGTGGTCCCATTGGTCCTTGGTCACCCTGATAAAATAAAAGAGTAAAAGAAAAAAAAAATGATGGTAATGTTACATGAATAAACAAAGAAAATATGTTTGACAATACTGTTGTTGGACTTACCCTGTGTCCTTTGTCACCAGGCAAACCAGGAAGACCATCAAAGCCACGATCACCCTGACACAAATAAAAAAACTTGTGAGATGCTACTATTGCTTTGAAGAAGATGGTTAAGAAACTAAAATAAATTTGACATTTATGCTTATTTTAGGATTTTTGTCTCAACAAATAATGATCATTTAGATTAAATAAAATACCACAAGATGGGAAAAAATACTTTACCTTGGCTCCAGTCTCTCCTGGCATTCCTCTAGCACCATCAGCACCAGCACGGCCCTGTTAAGCGCAATTAAAAAATAATAAATAAGTGACACTGTGACAAAGTCAGTCACTTTCAAAGTCCTCAACTATAGTTGTTAGGTAATTCATGGGAAAATAGACAATTGAAAAAGGACCAAAAGATGACTGAAACAGGACCAAAGCAAAAAACACAAAAAAATAAAATATTGACAAAAATCAATAACTGTTTATACTCACTCTCCTTCCTGATTTGCCTGGAGGACCCAACAAACCCTGGGGTCCTCTAGGGCCCTAACAAAAAAGACGTGTGTGATTTAATGACTAATAAATAACGGGATAAATGATAAGTTTAATGAAGTGACTGATTTACCTGGGGACCAGGATCTCCACTTTCTCCCTTTAAACCAGAACTTCCTGGACCTCCCTAAAATAAACAATATTATCATCACCAATGTTGTTGTTGTTTTTACTTTCAGCTGCTACCTTCTGCAGGGGTCTTGCACCAATGATGTGGCAACTGTTTTATGCCAGATGCCCTTTCTGAAAATATCATCACCACCAATAGTACTTGTAATTTCATGTTTCTTAGGGATTAAATTTTTCAACGTTTAAAAAAAAAAAAAAAAAAAAAAAAAAAAAAAAAAAAAAGAACAATGATAACAGTTAACAAAAAAAGTGTTCATGAGGGAACTGATGTTAGATTAAAATTTGTCAGTGGTGACAGTTAACCACAACAAGCTCTTGATAAAAACATACAGAGGTCCAAATGAAAGATAAGATAATACCATGGGTCCAGGGCGTCCAGTAAATCCCATTGGTCCAGAAGGTCCTTTCAGAGCCATCTAGAGGAAGCAGAATGTCAAAATCAACAATGATTAAGACATGCAGCTGTTTAAAATATGCTTTTTAGAATTATCTAGCAAAATGATATTCTCTTTCTACATTAGCTTTATGTCTGTGTTGCTAGCCCAAAGATGCTTCATTTTATTGCTAGTTTTATAATATTAGCTGCACATTTTATCTAACTCATTTCTTTTTTTGGTCACATTTTATTTTGTTTAGCATTACTTGACAGTTTATTGGCAAACTGTCTCAGTGTATTTGGACAATTTCAGGGGTAAGTAAATATGAAAAAATCAGCAGAGGGGAAAAATTGTGTACATTTTATTTATCATCTACTTGGGCAACTACAAAGCATCACAAATTCTTCAGAAGAACTAACTGCATGCAGTGTGGAAAAGTGAGACAAAAGTAATAACTGACCCTGGCCTGAGACAAGATGGCTGCAGCCTGAGCTTCCTGTGCAGAAACAACAGGACCCTTTTCACCTCCACTCTGACCAAAGCGGAACTGCAAAAAGAAAACAAAATGATAATCAATGACACTGACTAATTCAGTAAACAATATACGAATGGAAACAAATTCAAACTATAACCTGAGCTAATTTAAAAAAGAACAAAAAGTAACTTTGTTCATGAGCAGTGGCTGAAAAACTTCTTACTAGTTTGTGTTTGTGTGGTCATTATGTATATATCAAAGAAAAGCTCATTTATAGCTTAAGCTCATAGAACAGCTATATGTACTAAAATACAGAATTAAACATAATATTTAAAGGGCCTGTGTAACATCTTAAAAACGTGCATTAAATAAAACAAACAAACATTTGTTCTCACTCAGAAATGATCTATTTCTAATAAAGGGTCAAAGGTTAAGGGTGACTCACAGGCAGCATGACTGAGGTTCCAGGAGGTCCAGGAACTCCATCAGCCCCAGGCAGACCAGCCCGACCAGGAGGACCCTACAGGATGAAAATACGGAGTGACAAAGCAGACAGTTATAAAGAAGACAGATACTCTTGTAAATCTAAATTGCAGATAATTATTTTTTCAGAATGGCTGATGCACATAATATGCACTTCATAAAAGAAGGTAGAAAAATTACCCTCTCTCCAGGGTCACCCACAGAACCAGGAGGTCCTGAAGGGCCAGAAGGTCCAGAAGGCCCCTGAGAAAGGAAGAAAAATAACTTGGCAACTAAGGAATACAAAGAACAACACAATCTTAATTTTTTTCCTCTCACAAAAATATAAAAAATAAATGTAATTTACTTACAGCAGGTCCTTCAGGCCCTGGAGGACCTTCAATCAGCATTCCCTGAAACAGGTATGATAAAGTTAAGATGCTCAATGTGACAAATAAATAACAAATTAAAAGGATGTCCAAATCAATTCAATAATCAGTACTCCAAGAATTAGAATAATATGAAATACAATCACAGTGAAAAAAAAAAAAACTGTGACAAATTAATGCACAGAAAAAACAAAATAAATATTTTTATATATTAGTAAACAAAATAAACGTTTGTGGTTTTGCTGATCTTTAGAAGAAAAAAATTTGTGGACATTTATTAACATTAAATACTTTTTACTGGCTCCTTTAAAATCCAGAACATAATATAAATTATTGCTTTTAACAGGTGAAAGTTTTATTTAAAATTTATACTTCTAAATTAGCCAAACCAAATATGCCTGATTCTATAAAGTGTCTTAAAAGCAATAAGTAACTCACAGGTTCTAAGACAGCAGGTTCTCCTTTTTCTCCTTTCTGGCCGCTAACGGTGGCCTGAGGAAAACACACAAGTGTCCAGGAGCAAAGTGGAGTCATTATAAATGCACTTAACATTTAAACTGTAAAATTACAGCCATTGAAAGTAAACATCAACATGCACAGAGAAAACTAATACCACAGTAACCTATATTTTAATAAAGTGTTTAAATCAAAGTGATGAAAAAAATTACAACCTGTTTTGTTTGTGAATGTTGCAAAAGCTTTCCTTCTCATTATCTGGTTCTCCACACTGCTGGTCCATTACTTTTATACACTTTTAGCATAAATACAAGCCAACCGAGATTAGCATTACTAAGTAAAGCTACACACACTGAAAAAAATGTCACAAAAGACTGTTTTAACTTCCAAATGCCCATTTTTTCAGTGTATGTAAGATTTACTGCCTACATTCATTAGGTTTTTGAACAGCTGGTAACAACTAAAGCAACCTTCTCAAGGTCCTAAGGTGCTTACTATGCATTTTAAAAATAAACTCAGTTTCAACCACCAAAATGACTTATAGGTCTTGAAATAAATTAAATTACTTGTTCCTCTTTGATTGAGCTTGCCTGATAGAGAACTGAAAACTACAAATGAAACTTTTTAGAATGATAATATTGTAAATTTAGGGATATTAAACTGATGTTAATGTCGGTACAGCTTTTAGAAAAAAAAACAACAACTCTTTCTTAAATTATTTGGTCTGAATTGTAAAAAAAAAAAAAAAAAAAAAAAACAAACAAACAAAAAAACTCTCAGTCTGTGGTAGATAGCAAACTTGTTTTATATGAGGACTCTGAATACAGTCTAGTGAAGTTGAGCATTCTGAGTTGGTTGAAACTGATTTTTATTTTTGCCTCAGAAGCAAAATTACTTACGCCTCCCTCATCCGTCACAGCGGACAAGGCGGGCCCCATGTAGGCATCAACCTCTCCAGTTTCTGGTAAAGGGTCACTGTAGTCTCTGTAGGCATAGTCGTATTCCTTAAGGCCCACATCTCCAGTCACATACTCCTCAGTGAAGACTTCTTCATTCACACCGCCTGCTTTGGTGGCATCTACTTCCTCTCCCACCAAGGCTGGTTCCACCTGGGGCTATGATGGGTTTATTAAAGCCGCAAAGGGACAGATAGAGAAGCCCGAAAAAAGAATCCAAGAAGGAAAAATAAGGTTGCAGGAGAAGGAACAGTAAGAAGGTAAACATTTTGGAAAAGGGTTAGTAAAAATGTAAAATCAAGGGAAAGTGCAAGAAGGGAGCATATAAAAAAAAATAAGTCTTACCTTTTGCAAATATATAGAAACATTGGAATAAAAAAAAAGACATATCGACTCTGAGTCCTTAATGTTGTTGATCCAGTTTGGATTTATTGCTGGTGAGTTATGTTGAAGATGATTAATTCTGCTGTTCTAAATCTTTTGTTTATCGTCTGATACTTCATTTATAATGGCAGATTTTCACCAAAGCACCTTATTATCAGCTCTGTGAGTAAATAAATATATTTTACAAGTTTGCATGAAAAATGTGAGTCTGTGCTCAATAATTTTCTTTCATAAGATTTATGAAATCACAAAACTGATAATACCACACTTTGTAAAAACATGTGCTATGTACTGTACTAGGCAAAGCAAATACTATAGTATCTTACTTACGTACTTACCATTCAAGTTACAAGAACTAATTTGAATCCAGGGGGATTGAATGATTCCTATTTTCTATAAAAGCCTTTAATGCTTTTGGCAAAGTAGCTTTCCTATTATTAAAGATTTCTCCAAAGACCAAAACATTTTAACATCAAAAATTGAAAACAAAACCAATTTAATAAAGTCATCTAACATAAGTAAATCTGCAACAGACGTTTGATGTAAATCTAACTGAACACATCAAAACTATGGCATATTAATTTTTAAATTCTGTAAATAAAGATTATGAAGTAACCTTTAAGAATAACTAATGTACCCTAGTCAGGCTAAAAATGTTTTTCAAACATGAATGCATATTTATCTTCTTTTATTTCTATAGACAAAAGTGCGTATCAAACATTCCTATATGGATCTGTTTTTCACAAGATTTTTGTTCTTATCCCAAGAATCTTGAGATGAGAACAAAAGAGAACTCTTGTTGATAGAGAAAAGAGAGCAACATAAGAATGTTTGGATGCAAGCAGATGAATATGGTACATTATTTTACAACAGATTCATCTTGCTTTGTGGCAAAGTCACAGTGATGTGAGGTTAGAAGAGTATAAAGAGGGATACAGAGCTCTCACTACTTTGTTAAACTACAAAGACTGGGCTCACCATCATACAGGTATTGCGGTATACAATTTTTATTTGAAGATGGAAATCTCGAGTTTACTTCTATGTTGTTGTGTTTCACTGCACTAATCACTTTTTCCAATCTAAAGCAAATTACAAATCTCTCAGATTTATCATACACGTATAAAAACAAAGTAAATTCTATCCATCCATTTGGTCTATTTTGACTTGAAGTGTGTCACTGATCAGTGTGTCATTTTTTATTTTGTTTTTTTACCTGTACAGGTATCTCTTCTTGTCCAATCACCTCACCCTCTGGATGTGGAACCATCTCCTCATAGTAATAATCGGTCTCTGTAGGGGTGTGGCCAGCCTCAGAATATTCAGTGTCTACATCCTGATTGGTCAGGTTGACAGGAAGTGGCGAACAGGGAGAAAGTAAAAAGATTTGATTGAGAGAGCGGTGTTAGTTCACAGTCTGCTTGTAGGCGATGATGAGTAAAAAGAAGAAAATGGAATGCAAAATAAAATTGCGGTTGCCAGAAGCAAACTCTTACTTCACTGGCAACTCACAATTTTAAACCTGTAAAGAACCATTTTAGAAAAGAAATTTCAAATGCAGTAATGGTACAATTATCAATGACTATAAATTTTGCCTGATGCAAGATTTGAAAAGTCATTGACAAATTTTTGCTGAGATTTCTTTTCATGATATTGTTATTTGTTAACCCCATTTTTGCTTTTGAAAGCTCACAAGCCAAGACACAACAACAGAGGGTGAAGTATGCTCATATCTGAAGTAGGATCAAAAGCATCTTTTCATCCCATAAGATGAAAATATAGTTTGATGCTTTGGGATGTCTAGTTTCACCCAAGACTAGAAAACAAATGCAACATTTATCAACAGCCTCACAGAATACGAAATAATTCATTCAATGCAATTTTATAAGAATCAACTTATGACCTTTAAATTAACATTTTTTAATTTTAACAAATGTTAGCATTATAATACAATGACATGAAACCAGGCTTAAAGTTTGTTTTTATGTTCTGTGAAGCTGTTTTGTTTATATTTGATAAAGATATGGCAAAAAACAAACAAACAAACAAGGAGATAGATAACAGAATGTAGAAACAGATACTTGAATGTGAGATAGTGACTTAGGCAAGAAATGTTTTGCTGCACGTGTAAAGTGCAATATTATTTCTCGTTTCTTGGTGAGGCTTATGAACCATAGCAATCCATGCTCATTTATTTGACTCATACATTGTTTCCATAAAAAAACTGAGCTCAAGTTCATGATCCAGTTTTAGTATAAAGTTAGGTAAATATTAGCAAAACTGTACATTTAGCCATGCTTGAATTTGCGCAGACTGAACATATCATAAGAAGAGGTTTGGAAACTCTTCAGAAAGATATGATATACAGTATAAGGAAATTATGAGATGGAAGTCTGCTAGGCAAATTAGTATGAATCAACTTCCATTCTGATGACCAGCTTGAGTATCATCAAGGATTTGCATCAAAATTTATATTGTTAGCCACCTAAACAGATTAATCTAATAAAAAAAAAAAAAAAAAAAAAAAAAAAAATTCACAAAGATTTTGTTGCAGATCTGGATGATGGACTGTGCTGGTAAAGAGACTGGAAGGATGGGACATACATGTTCAGGCATTTAGACCCAAACGTGAACCCTCATGTTGTACCTGTTGATAACCGTTGGTTCTCTTAGCTGGGACCGCAGTTCCACTTAGTTGAGTCTTGCCAAACGGTGGGAAAGGTTTGTGTTGGGATTTAATGTTTGTGTCCATTATTTTGGATTTTGTGGATTTGTGCAGAGTCGGCTGGACAGGGGCAACTGTTGGAGTGGAAAACTTTTTGGTTGTTGCTTTAAGCACAGTTTTAGTTGTAGTCATCTCTTTAAACTCTGCCTTCCCTTGGGCTTTTGTTATAGAAGCTTTGGTGGCAGCAGCTTTTGTAACTTTTGTAGGTTCTGGTTTAGATGACTTTGTGGGTTTAGGTGCTTTATTAACTCCTACAGGTGACTTAGTTGCACTATCCACAGTCTTTGTAGTGGTCTTAGTTTTTTCTTTATTTCCAGTCCCTTTATTGCTGTTTGTTTTAGCCGCACCATTGACTTTATTCACAGTTTTGCCATTTCCATTCACCTTAGACCCAACAGTGGCTTTTCCATTTCCACTGACTTTTTTCTCTGTTGGGGATTTTCCATTTCCATTTACTTTCTTTTCAGGGACAATCTTGCCATTGCTGTTTGCTTTTGTTGCACCATTTGGTTTCTTGCCATTCTTAGCTGGAGCAGTTGTGGGTTTGGATTTTGCTGTTGCTGTTGGTTTGATCTTAGACAAAAAGAGTTCTGCTGCAGTGGGTTTTGCTTTGGACGGCTTGGCTGCAGAAGACTTGGAAGCTTTGGTAGGCATAGCCGGCTTGACAACCAGTTTGTACGGTCCGGTCTTGGCTGTCTTAGCTGGAGTTGGTTTAGCTTTGACAAGAGTGGATTTAGTAGGAGCTTTTCCATCTAGTGCCTTCTTCTAATATCCACCATTATTATTTGGTTGAGTTGTTTAGTATGTAGAAGTGCATATTGGCAAAGACACATAGATAGGGTAGAAGATAATGATACACAAAGGGGTTGGGAAGGAGATAAAACACACAAACAAGGGATTGACAGAAAGAGAGAAAGAGACAAGAGTGGGTGTTTTGAGATATACAGTAGTGACATAAAGATGGCTAAGGCTTGGACGATTTACTGAGACTGTGCAGGCATTACTGGATACAGCACAAAAACAAGTTACAAAATAAATACTTAATACAACCAACAAGACATCTTAAGTTATTTACTACCAAGCTATTTACTGGGATTTTGCTGTTTTCTCCAGTAATGCCATTCCCATTATTACATGACAAAGCAGCATCTTTGTTCTAACAGGAACTGGAGGCCATGGTTTAGTAGAGGCACTGAGGGGTCAGGTAAAGCTGGCTGTTTAATACACACATACAATGAATGTAAACAAAGTCACACAAACACACAAAAACATACACTGTGCACTGACCTTCTGTGTTATAATGCACTAAACAGTCCAACTGAAAAACAGAAGGTTTTTGCAGCAAAGCCATGCAAAGAAAATAACTGATGTTAGTCTGGCATTCAAATCAATGTTAGCCATATAATAATCCCAAAATGTGGAAAATAAATCATAAACTGCACATTTTTAGAAATCATACCACTGCAATTAAAACACATGCAAAGAAAATGAAAAACTGCTAAAAAACAAAAAACAAAATATGAAATAAAAACAAGCCTTTAAGGCAAATATGTACTGTACTCCATAGGTGTAATACAAAACTGAAATGGATCTTATTGAGATATGCTGTAGCATACACAACTGCCATACAAACCATGCATTGAAGATTTATGTTGAAACGGTACATTGAAATATAATTTATTTTAAATAGATGATACAAAAGTGCAGCAAGTGCATGCAGTTACCCAAATTCTTCAAAATAATTACGTGATCAGGCAAATAACAGGACAACAACAATATTTGATCAAACGCTTGCAAATCTCACAAATAATTGTGTTAAAAACTGAGAACCCAATTAGGTAAGGTTTATCATCAAAGAACATGCAAGGAGGGACAGGAATTAAAAATACACCAGAAAAAAAAAAATCAAAGTGTTAGACCCTTCTTTCTTTTGATTATAAACTGAATATCCAATATGTCACATACTTATTCTAGTATTGTTAGAATAAAGAAGATCAGATTAATACTTATGTTCATAGGCTTACACTCAAAAACAGTCAAAGATCAAACAACTAATGTATATAAATCCTCTTGTTGATGTATTATTGTCAACAGACCTGGAAACAACACAGACTAATTTAAATTATTTTATTTTATCATTTATGCTGTCAAACCTGAAAAACACTTTCAGTCTTTTTATAGAAATGCTTTTTATTTAGATATAAAGTTGAAAAGAAGAAGACAAACATCTTAAGTACAAGAGAGAACTGAAACATACCCCAAAGAGTATTGGAAAATAAAGAAATAAAATGCATGTGTGTAGGATAACACAGCTGGACCTACACTTCCCCCAGTGCCCCCACTTGACCACGTGAATTTACATAAAAATATGACACCATGTAAATAACATAAAAGACAAAATAATCACAAGGAGCAACAGGAATCTTTTGTGACACAGAGGATGGAAATAAAATCAATGTGTATGAGGTCATTCTGAATAAACAAAAAGGTGAGGTGTAAGATAAAAAACAGAGGTATAGAGTGATAAGATAGTTTGTAAAAAGTGAAAATGTAAAAATTTTATACAAGTTTTTAATTATCTAAATATATTTAGAAAATACTGTTTGTAAATTTGCATTACATTCCAATAATAATATATAATGATTCATTGTAGTATTGTTTTAATACCCCTCTCTTTTCCTCATTCCTCTTTCCTTCCACAAAACTAAATTGTGTCTTCCCTCTCTCTTGTTCCCACTTTACCTGGCTGTGTTCTCCAGGTTGGGGAAAAGAGGATGCAGAGGAAGAGGGAAGGCCTGTTGTTTCCTCCTCCTCCTCCTCCTCATCATAATAATAACAATAACAATAATAATAATAATAATAATAATAATAATAATAATAATAATAATAATAATAGGGGTATTCATGGTCATCCTGCTCCTCATCAAAGTACAGAAAGAAAAGAAATCATGGAGGGATTGTTTGGTTAGAAGGAACAAAAAGGGTTGAGCTGAAACGGGGCAGGAGGATACATGAAAGCAAGACAAAGGAGAATTAAAGACAGGTTTCTAATGCATAAGAGGAATAAAAAAATAAAAGAGCAAAATATACAATTTTGCAAGACTGCAATAGACAGCAAGAGGTATTTACAAATGTGAAGCTTTTATTTCTCACAGTCTGTCCAGCTTTGTTAATATTAAAAATGTTTACAGATGAGAAAACTAGCAAAAATAAAATCATCTGAAAAAGCTAATGAATATAACAACTGATTTAAATTCATTTTTAACAACTACAACTACAAAAGTTGGGAGCTCTATAAACCAACATTTATACTGATTTAGATCAAACATGCAAGCTTATAAAATATTAATTGATTTAACGGTTTGAACACAGATCAAGTTTATGCGCTTATAACTTTGTGATAAAGCTGATGTTAGGGGAATGTCAGCTGCCAGTTTTCAAAACCTAGTATGGATGCATTGTGCACAATCAGTCTCAGTAAGAAGAAAGGTTCCACCTTAGCCATAATCTTTTATGCCAAAGTTTAACCAGAAAATCTATCAACATTTTATTTCCATGTTTTATGTGCTCAACAGGTTCTTTTTATTTGAATCTATTGAATCAAAACAGGAAAAGACATTCATATGTTATTGTATCATCCTTTTCCCCCTACCTTTCTGTGTTCCGTGACAGTACAGCAGAAAACAGACAAGTAACCCAATGCTGAAAGTGTATACCATGACAAACTATGTCCATTTTAGAGGAGCAGCTCTGGGAGGGATATGACAATGCCTCTGCCTTTTTAAAGTCCACAGGGACACATAGATTGTGAAGGTTAGGGAGAAATTGGATAGATACAATCTGCTGCTGATGACTAAGGTGCATGAAAAAGACAGAAAGGGAAAGCAGGACTTTGATGGCATTATTAGATGGATGAATCTGAACCTGAGGACTTTGTTTCAGAAGTCTGATGCTTTTGAGAAGGTAACTCAAAAGGAAGCAATTACGGTAGTAACCAAGATGAAAACTATGTTTAGAATAAACATCTCTGAAAATCTGACTGTGATAAACATTTGGTGTACAATCTCATATTTTACTGATAGTACACACTAAATAATTTTCTCTCCAGTATTTGCCTGACCTGATGACACAATATTTATCTTTTGATTCAAGAGTTAAAAAAAGCAACAACAACAACAACAAAAAGTAAATCCAATTAACTGATCAAGTATTTTAATTTTCTCTAAGTGGTTTATTTATGAGAAGAATGTAGGAGAATACATTTTAAACAAAGTCCACAGATTCTGATTGGGCCAGGTTTAATGGAGCTACAGATGAACATAAATTGTTGGGTTTTAAGCATAAAGACCAGTGTAAGTCAAAGGTTCACTCTCTGTGTAGGACATACTATCTATCTGTCTTGAAAATTCTAATTGGATTTACATGTGGTGGTGTGCTTTCTTTGTTAAAAAAATGATAGGAAATCAAAGAAGATGTAAACAATTACTGTAACCTGCAAAATCTGTATGAACCTGGTGTGTGGTGTTACTCACGTATGTGTTGGGGTCCTGTGCCTGGGTCTTGGGAAGAGGGGAGTCACAGTCAGGGCTGTAATGTTCACAGAAGTCATAGGCTGCCTGAGGGTTGGAGGCAATTAACAGCTGCTGAATGTCTCCCTGTGGATAAAAGAAGATACAAGCACAACTTTCATAAAACTTCATACACAGCTATTCCAGAGCACACACTTTTCTTACAGAGACTTTGTAGAAACAGGATGTAACAGCAGAAGGTACAGCCAGAAGTACTATGAGTCATATGCTGGATTAAAATTCTGACCTGGAAAACTTCCTCATCAAGCAGACGAGCTCCAAACACTGTAATACCATTGGTGTCAACCACAGCATTATTGCCACGGGGCAGAGGCCGGGTCATCTTCTTCTTGCAGTCCAGCAGCAGTGTCACATTTTTCTTGGAAACAGAGAAAGCAATGCGATGCCACCTAGAGACAAATAGAAGGAAACACAGGCAAACATACATACAATGACTTCATAAAAACATAATACAGTAATATATCACCTAAATCACAATTTTTTTCCACAAACATGCACAAAATCCCTATTTCTAACCACCCACATGACCACAATCATAATCTACACCAGTCACAAACTGGTTGTTGCTGGTTACTGACTTGCCATCAGCCAGGTTGATGCCTTTGAAAAGTGGGTAATCCTCGGGAGCTGGTTTGCCATTCTGGTCCTCATACAGAAAAACAGGTGAGCGTCCAAGTTCAATGCCCAGTTGCTGGATGCCCTGCTCGCTGTAGATAGAGAGGAGGAAGGCTTGGAGACCAGCTTGGGGTTTGATTAGAGTCATGATGGAGAAGTTCTCTGGGAAGCGGCCTACAGAAGGAAATACAGATAATGAAACAAAAACACACACATAAAAAAAAAAAAAAAAACATTTATTTGATCAATATTTACCACTTATAGAATATGTGGGTGTTTTTGTTAAGTAGGTAAGGACATTATAAAATTGAAGTGTGTATACATTTGTGCTGTAGTAAGAAAATGGACTGTAGACTGGCCCAAACATTCTAGCAAACCTTTTTTATAAAGGAAAATAAGAAACAAGAAAATGCTTTAATGCAAAAATATATGCGTCAAGAAAAATACATGGAAAAAGTGGTGGTTGGCAAACAAAACTGTAAGGTAGAGCTAGTCAACACTAATGTTAAAATTAAAGTGAAGGGGGAAATCCATCAGGATTAACATACATCATCAGATTGTGAAGCTGGCATTAAAATGTGAGTTTAGCAGGTAGGCAAAGGTGGATAAAGAATGTTAAACAGACCCCCCACCCCCAGAAAATCCTGTTTGGATTTCTTTTTAACCACGTAAGTGGTACTTTCTGTATTCTTTTCTCACCCCAACGAGTCAAACTAAATTCTCAAATTAATGTGTTTAAGACTTAACACAATTTTTATACAACAGCAAAATGATTATACTTAGTACAGTATAGGGCACAAACAGCCTCACTAAGTTCGTTTAAAATACATTCAAACTGTGGTATATTTAACACAGAAGTCATAAATATACTTTACCTGCATTATATGCAAATCTTACTAAAACTTTACATAATTATTCATAAAAGTAAAGAAAAATACTATACGTACTACAGTAGCATTTTTCGCTAACTTTAGCATATTAGCGTTCGTTAGCGAAAGGTAATTTAAAATGTTTGTATCCGCTCATTTTTATTTCAGAACACATTTGCAAAGTTTAAAGCATATATTTACCAGCGGCAGGGTAAAATTTACGTATTTTCCATTCTTATTAAAATCAAATGTAAAATTAACATGTAAATTTAACAGCAGCTTTTGTCGTAGGTCTAAATTAGCCTGCTCAAGTTGCCATGGTTACCGACGTGCTCTTCTTCTGTGGTTCATAAAAGTGTAGATGAAAGAAATTTTGAATGAATGGTTTTAAAGTGTTTTTAAAAACCTATCCTTACAACTTCCACTATAAAATGAAAACAATACATGTTTAAATGTTTTGATGTATAAATAAAATTTACACTTAATGCTACACAGTACAGCACTTATTAAAATTTGATTTAGATAATTTATTTCCTAAGGAAGGACAGCCAGAAAATAAAACGGTCATTTTTGCTTTAATAATAGTCTAGGATTTATTTATAAATAATTTTTATGCTTTCTATGATGGTGTGTCTTGAAAGTGAACTTTGTTGTCAAGAAGGTGCTTATTTTAAGTTGGAGAAATTTTGTGTTTAATGTTATGTGGGTTTAAAAAGCAATTTGTTTCTGCACATTTTATTTGTGGAAATAATAATACTGCTTATTTGCTTATTCATTCACCACTGTATTATGATTATTTATTTATTTATGTATTTATTTATTTATTTATTTATTTATTTATTTATTTCAGTTGAGTTCAGGGCACGGTTCAATAATATTAAGGGGACAAAAATGTTCTCTGATGTTTAGAACACCAAATAAACAGTGTGGTCTTCATAAAACCACAAACTTATTCAAGCTAAGACCTACCTGAGAAGAGTTGCTTGGTGGGGGCAGAGACCTGGGCCTTCTTGGTGAAACGGAAAGCATGGTCGGGGCTGCTGGAGCGACGGGATGTGCAAAAGCCTGGGACTTTCTTCACACCTTCAGGGAGAGTGGGAACCTGAAGAGCTCGCAACACATCCACTGGATCTGATAAAGAAGAAAACCAAGTAAAGAAATTCATTACATTACTTCACAAATAAGTCTTTTAAATATATGTTATTCAGCTGAAACACAACCCTTGTATAAGTTAATTTTTTTTTCTGAACAGATTAAGGATATCATTTAATGATTTAATTATGGAGTAACTGGTAGAGAAGGTGTCCAGTGTACATTTAGGTATACTGTAAGAAAGAAAGCACTATGTTGGAGCAGATGGGCAACAGTCCAAACAACATACAGTATTTGAACCACCAGTGTGGGGTGGGTACAGCAAAGCTCAGTTTACATTAGAACGGAGACTGCGCTCTCTGTTCTGTTCACATTTTTAAGCAGCTGGAACAAGTGGCTGTTGATGTGAAACTGCTGAGTCAAATAAAGATTTTGTTGACATCACATAATTATTTCACAGCCTAATTTCACATCTACGAACAATCAAAAATACTGAAATCCACACAAGCTTCAATGATGCAGTATACACCTTAACATAGCACAGACACACAAAGCAGACTAACATCCTGTCGTCACATTCACACACCGAGGTCAACCAATCTGTTTCTCTGCCTTCAGTCTGAACTGTGAACTCAACCTTGTTAACTTTCTCAGATTGCTCCAGGAGGCAGTGTGGCTGTCTGTCACACTTCAGGTAAAAACATATATTTTAAAGTTTAGAAAGATGAATTTATTTGATTTGCAACTTCATAAATTAAAATAAAGGTTTGAACCAAGAACAGCAGAGAGAACTCAAACACACGGTAACAAGGTATCTGCAAATATTTCCTTCCTTTTGGGAATGCTTAACCGTCCTTTTTAATATGTATACAGTATATATATGTATATATGTATATACTGTATCTATATACTGTATCTATGT
>JARVLU010000583.1:26327862-26342798 GCA_031762415.1 Simpsonichthys santanae | reverse complement strand
TTGTTTTTTGAATGTCCAGAGGACCAGACTTAGCTTTTTTAGATTTTTCTACCTGGATTATTGAGCATGCATAAGGGAACGCAGTTGAATGCATACATCTGAGCCTGCATCTAAATAGTTTTAGGAAGCATCCATTTTTTTCTTCTTCTTTCAGCTGCTCCCTTCTTCAGGGGTTGCCACAGCAAACTGTCTCATACAAACACTTGGTAATCATTTTTACACCGGCTTCCTGACACAACCACAGACCACTGAGCTACCACAGCCCTCTGTGTGGAGCAGAGAGCTGCCATCTAGTGCACCCAGGGGAGCAGATGGTGGGGGTTAAGAGCCTTGCTCAAGGGCCCAGAGTGGGGAAAATGAAGGTGGAGGCACTTTTCCCACCCACATTTTGATGTTGTCGGTATGAGGAGTTGAACTGGCAACCTTCCAATCACAGGCCCACTTTCTCCTCTGCACCACCACTCCTTTACTGAAGTAAACTGGCAAAGATGGCCCTCCTAAAGCCATCGTGAGACCCTGAACAGAAGGAGAAGAACTGAAGGCTGTTTCATTGTTCTATTAATTTTATCTATCAAATATTTTTAAGAGAGTCTGTAGATTGTTGAAAAGATCTAAAGAAAAGATGCCTGCCAATTAATTAAACATTATATATACTGTATTTCTGCATTGCATCCTTGGTGTGGACACAGACTCACACACATAATTCACTTATTATCATTGTAATGTTGACTTCAAATGAAAATCTCCATATCCTCTAATACTAAATTTTTGTGTGATATGTACGTAAATGTTTGTGCATGTGTGTGTGTGCGTGCAGCCTTGCCTTTTCTGGCACAACTTTGCCAAATACCAGACACACACTCCAGCTGACACTCTGACCCATCACCTCTCACCTTTACACAGCATCCACATTGTTAGACGCACGGAGCGAGAGGAACGTGTTATATTGACGACAGGTCAACAAGCCCGTGGTTCAAACTCATTTTTACTCTCTGTCCCAACACTTCTCCTCCTCTCTCACCATCATTACCAAGACTAAACTGTTTAAAGAGACTCGTGCAAGAAAAGGAAATGATGCCAGATGTCCAAAAAGCACAATCAGTCCACTATAAACATTTTTTTATGAACAACTGTAAAGTAAACTCGCGTTGTTCCTCGATCACCAGCTGGTCTTTCATCCACCCAGCCAACCACATTGGTAAGAAGAACGAGCAAAACTCGAGCTGCAGGTTGTAATTTTCAACGTGGTCATCTGTAGTTATGATTTTATTTTTAATGTCTCGTGCACTCAGACGGAAAACCTACTCTGAGTCTCTATGCTTTACAAAGGGAGGTATTATAATTTACATGACTTTAATGTTAGAAGTTAAGGGTTTTGTTTGTCAGTGTGGGTTTAATTTTTCATGCAGATGTTCCAGCATGTGACAATGTCTGAGAAGCTGCATAGGGAGAGAAAATAAAAACAACAACAAAACAACAACACCGAAATATAGATGTAAGAAACTCTAAA
This sequence comes from Simpsonichthys santanae, assembly GCA_031762415.1. NCBI lineage: Eukaryota > Metazoa > Chordata > Actinopteri > Cyprinodontiformes > Rivulidae > Simpsonichthys > Simpsonichthys santanae. The sequence continues at coordinate 26,341,288 of JARVLU010000583.1, read as the reverse complement.
TTAAATGCATCCAGTTTTGTATAAAATACATATTTAGAAAAGCAGAAGGAAATAAAAAAGTACAGCCAATAGAAAACAGCAAATAAATGACATCAGCTTTATCAGTTCTACTTAAGCAAATAGTAAAAAAAAGGACGTAAAAAACAAAATATGCTGCAAAAATAAAAAATAATAATAAATAGAGAGGAGTTGCAACAACATGAAGAAGACATACAAAGACATTTTCCACAGAGTCTAAGTCAGAAAACACTGTTGTCTCCATGTGAACCAAACACTGAGTAATTATGTAAAAATGTCTAAATATAGCTTAATAGCTAAGTGTTTTATTATGTGTTTAATCATGATCATAGCTGAATGTGTCTTCCTACAGTATCAGAACATTTTCTCACCTTGTTCTCATTAAAATGTTTCTGTTTTTATGTTTTTAACAGACCAATATCTCCTCATTTAAAATAAATAATTTGAATAGCCACAAGGAAAAACACAACTTTACGCAGGTTCTGAATAGCTTTAACTACCTCTGTACACCCATTCAAATACTATTACTAGTTTTTTTTCTCCTGATGAATCTGGTTAGTCATACAAATCCAGTACTACAGCTGCCTGTGTACCATTATGTGGTCCGTGCCAGTCTATATGTGACCCACTGATGATGCCGACATGTATTATCGTGGAGTCTTGTGTGGTTTCGTGAATGTAGGCTGCAGGCTGAGTTTGGATCAGAGGGTGGATACGGACACCACAATGCTCAGATGGGACTGGAGCACCCTAACCACCAGAGAGTCAGAACTTCCCTGCACCGTACCGTCACGTGCACCAGATATTTAGCAAAGGTACAAATTAGATGACCAATGAGCACACAACGCTCAGTTACTCTTTAACCTTTTTATATGTAGGGTGCCACAGCTGAATCTACTGAACAATTTAAAAATAACTTGTTGCTAAGAGGTGAAATGTTTAAATAATAAATAAGAACACGAGTTCTATCAGGGAAAGCAAAAAGAAAAAAAAAAACTTTTACGGCACGTTTTCAAACTAAAAAATAAAGATATTTTTTCTATTCAGTGTTTAAATCCTACTAAAGACGCAGACATAGATCTAAAAATGTGCAGCTGATATGACTGTTAACATCAAACACACCAAAGAGGTGACAAGACAGACTCACTGTGTGTTAGACAGCCATAAGATCATAAAGCCAGCACTTTAAGAGAATCATAATCACAGTCAGTCTGGAAATCCCCACATGAGAAATATGTCTAGCATTCTGTGAGGTTTGTCATTTAGCTGCAGTAACAAGTGTGTAGGTGGTGTACAAAGAGCAGTTTGAGAAGTTGTGACATGTTTGGCAGCTTTTATTGTTACAGTTTATGTATTGTTTCTTGAATACTGCTAATTTCAGACTAATCCAGTTCAATTAACTGTATTTATTTAGTGCAAAATCACAACAGAAGTTAAATCAAGGGATGAAAAAGGAAAAAAAAAGGTCAATAGATTTTACCTTTGCATAATTTGTAGATGAGAAATGAAATTTACTAAAGGTGAGTTGAAAATCCTTCCCAATGGATACTTGAAAGCGCATTATTTACTTACTTACTTACTTACTTACTTACTTACTTACTTACTTACTTACTTACTTACTGTACTTATTTATTTACTTATACTTATACATATTTACTTACTTACTTACTTACTTACTTACTTACTTACTTACTTATTTACTTATTTACTTATTTACTTATTTCCTTATTTCCTTTTTTGCTTATTTACCTACTTACTGTATTTATTTACTAACTTATACTTATTTACTTATTTATGTACATTCTTGTTGTTATTTTTGCTCTTGCTCAATTAGTTTGTGTTCATAACTTAAACACTTTAGACACATTCTATTTTACAGGTAATAATTATAAATAAACTTTAGTTAGAATGCTTCCACTTCTTTAAGCTTGATTTTAAAAATGTAAAAAAAAAAATGTTTATTGTATGTTGTCTTTCTGGCTGTTTTTTCAGGATGTTTCTGTATCTTTAACCCAAAGCATGCTGGGAAGCTCAGCAGTTAACTAGATCAATTTTGAAACTAGTATAATTCAGTTCATTATAGAGCCAAGTCACAACAGAAGTCATCTCATGGCACTGAACAGAAAAAATGGAGAGATTAATTTAAAAGTGAGTTGTTTTCTTATAACAGTACTGTATTAGATACAGCTCCAAATTTCTGTAGCAGGAGTAAAAAGGTAGAAATTAATGATAAGTTTCACTACAATTCTTGATTTTAAAGAATACCATTTGACACTAAATGACCTGATGCTGCTCAATAGTCCAGATAAATCTAACAAGGTTGAGTCAGGTCCTCTGGACGGGTTCTTCTTTGTTGAAATGTTTCATCATTTATCCAAAAGACTTCTTCATTCGGCGCAGACTGACTCCTGCACACAGGGAACAGGTGCTTTTAGTCACTGTGCGAGAGGTGGGGGACACCCTGGACAGTGCCCAAGTCCACCACGGACCACACAGAGACAAATGACACAAACAACCATTCACGCTCTCACACACCCAGGGGCAATTTAGATTTACCCATGAACCAAACATGCAGGTTTTTGTTCTGTGGGAGGAAACCAGAGTACCTGGAGAAAACCTGCATCTGCACTGTGCATACATCTGGAAACAAGATGCACATTAAGATTTCATATTAAAACAGCTGCTGGCCTCTGCGACCTCCTGCATAACCTTCCAGCAAAATAACAGTGACTGGGAATAGCTTTCTACACAGACAGCCTGTCATTATGAAGTTGGCACGCTCGCCTGCCATCACTGTACATCCTCCACTGAAACAGACAGTCTGGAAGGAATAACTATCCTCACAAACAAACCACTAAATCATCCCTCGTAAAACTAAGGAAAAAGAAAAAACGACTCATTCTGTTCCTTCATGTCTGCGTTGCTAATGTGGTTTTGTCTAAAAGATGCTTCTCAAAGTTTATATATTGTGGGATTGTCGTGCCTTAAAACCAAGGCCTGGAGGTGTTAAATCATATTTCAGTTTTGACTTCTGGGTGTTTTCTCCTTACAACTGAGTTTTAACTTGATGGATAGATCCACAAAATGATTGACAGGAAAGATGTTGAGCAAAGTCACAGTAACTGAGCTGAAAAGACACTTCATCAGTCCTGAAAGAGGCTCTGTGAGGGAGGAAACTGTTTTATCCTTTAAACTTTATGTCAGAGACAAGTTACACAGAGAGGAAATCTAAAATGAGAAGAAAATCCCATAATAATTTAATTGAGTTAGCATTTAGTCATGCCTGCAGTTACACATTCAGCTTTCCATTTTGGTAACGTGTGTAAACTGCCAGACATTAATTGGCAACAAAAACCAGTTTGTTTGCCATGAACTTTGTATTCAGCCTGTTTTAGGCTGATTCAACAACCAACACACCCCTTTTGTATGAGACTTTGTTAAATTTAGAGTTGAGCTTTATGAAGGTTTGTAAATCCTGGCATAAGGTGATGTAATCTGAGAGTAGAATACTGTAAAAGCAAAAGGACAACTGCTATTTGGTAACTTAAACAAATAATTGCCCTTATTTTTGTAAGTTTTTGTCAAAATCATAATGTTGATGTTCACAATGTTTCAACTTTGTACTATAGTGATAAATTGATGAACAAAAGCACCTGATTACAAAACGGGACACTAAAACTAATTGTCCTAATTGTCCTTTTTGTTTTGCATTTTGCTCATATTTTATGTTAATGGGTAAATTAGTTGCCATTAAACACTTTCTAGGGGCACATTTGAACGACCAGGTGACCAGTAGATCTAATACTGAAATGGGACCCTTACTAGTGTATCAGGAGTTTCTGGCCTTGAATGGGAAATTTAAAAAACCAAACTGAGCCACAGTGTAAGTCTTAGGGCACACATGTCAAACTCTAGGCCCGGGGGCCAAATGTGGCCCTCGTTGACATCTTTTCTGGCCCCCAAGACGTTATTTTAAACGTAAAATACATTTTTTCACTTGAAATTTTCAGTAATCTTTGATTATGATGTCAAAAGTGCAACAGAAAACATCAAATGAGACCAACCAAACTCTTTGTGAGGAACCTGCAAACAAGAAAAGGTGTTGGGTATCCAACTTAAGTTAATGTAGATTCTGAAACTGGCCCTTAGTTTGGAAAAGGTTTTAACTTTGGCCCCCTTTTGTAAGTGAGTTTGACATGATAAATTGAAGGAATATGGATTAGACTTTAAACCTGGCTAAAACAAAAAACTGACATCAGTATGAATGTAAAATCACCAAATCCACGTGGTTCCCTGATAAATGATGATGAAGCAGTGGAAACACAATAGTACAAGGTTAAAGATGTCAGTGTAAGTCACACCAGCAGAAGACTAAAATGCCACACATTCCCATCCCTGCTCTGCCTCCACGTATAGTAGCTCTATTCACCGGCACCGACACAGAATGAGAGGGACGGCAGGGTTGTGTTATGTTATGTTGAGCCAGACTGAGACAGACTGCCCTTTGAGAACCCCTCTGCTTTGAAATGAGGTTAAGGAACATCCATGTCAAGAAAATATCGCCCTCTGATTTTCTCCTCCGTGGAACAAAACCCAGCTTTCATGCCTTTCTGGGCCCGCAGCTTTCTGGATAATGGCTTCACCTCGTCCAGTCCTCCTCCCTTTTCTTCATTCTCACAGAGAAGAACAAATAAACATGTGACATTCTGACCACTTTTTTCTCTAAATAGGTTTTTCTCTGCCTGGGTGGGGCGCTGTCACAATTTACACCCACATCTGCTTCTGCCCCATAGTGCACACTCACACTGTGCATGCATTTGCCCAGTGCTCCGGATCAATGCAGGATCAGAGACTGGACACAAGATATCAGGAGTGTTTAAACACCGATTCCTTCATCCAAACCAAACACTACTTCTTTAAGCGTACTTTAAGTTAAGAGATGTAGTCTGCTCGACGTGCAGCACACAGAAGCACATTCACGCAGATGAAGCATACGTTTCCACACCCCGAGCTGCGAGAAAACATCCATAGCTTACAAATACATAAACACAACTGTACAAAGCACACACAGACGTGAAGACACTATGAGCTTTCACTCCTAAACCCCTGCCACGGAGGTGCTCTGCCGCATAGCTGCCTATTCATAAAGAGCAAAAGTGTCTCTGGCTTTCACCTCCTGATTACACACAGGAGACCACAGGAAGGTGCAGCCGCCCAATATCAAGCTGAAAATGTTGCCAGAAATACCAATAAAAATAATTTACAAACAATTATAACTGTGCAATTTATAGCAACTGTCTACAAACTATCCATACTAACTAAAACTTTATGACTTCTAAAGAAAATATTGTATTTTCTAAGAAAGTTGACATGAAAAAAAAAAAAAGCTTCATGATTAAAATCGACACAATATATTTGCCACATCCATTACAGTCTGGCAAGACGTTTACTTAGAATTGTGAAAAGGAGCTCATATAGTGGAATAAAGATAATTTAGTTGAGTTTGCTGAAAAATGTGACCAGCTAGGTTGAACTGATGAAGACTCAGGTGAAGAGAATCAAGAATAAATGGGTTCTCTGTGTCAGAAACAGCTCAAAGACGACTAGTGGTGTGTCAGGGAACTACACTGCAGGTCCACCATTCTACAGCCTGTGGAAAGTGAGAGGACAGGAGGGTAAAACATATATAATCATAAATTAAAGTAATTCTGATCATTTCTAATCTTGCAGGGGGTTCACAATCTTCTGCAGCTATCACTTGGAACTGATCACATTAACCCTATTAGCTTCCAGTTATTCGTCCAATAGTTTTATTAGAACATGTAAAACCTGATGTTTAAAACTTATTAAAATGCTTCATTAGCTTTTAATGAGATCCCTCCTCCTCTGAAGGCAGTGATGGACAGACTGGTGCACAGGCTGAGCTGGTAAACAGCAGCCAACCTCACAGAGTCCAGTTGGCAACTGCACCCTTGATTCAGAGCGCACAATTCACGCATTGTACAAAAAATACTCACTAAAAATATTTAAAACAATCCAACACAAAAGCGACAAAGAAAAAATAGTAGCAAGTGTTTGTACTTCATGTCCCTCTCCAGAAACAAGAGGGGTAAAGACTCCTGATGATAAATAAAAACAAATATGAAAATAAATAAATTAAAAATAAATTAAAACAATGTAAAAATCATATATTGAAGACTTTTAAATTATGATTCTAACCTCAGATTTATCTAAATCTGTCAGCCTGTATGAATGCTCAGACAAGGAAATAATCATTTGACAGAAACAAAAAGCATTAATTGAAACAAACGTTTATTTTAATTACTTAAGATGTTTGACACCTTAATAGCCCCCTTTTGTGACCACTGTCAAATTTGCACATTTAACAATTAATAGTTTTAAACTGACAAACTAACCAGAAAATAGCACTTGTTGCATTGTTTGTTTAACAGGTGATACTTTTGAGCCTAAAACTTTCCAAACAATCAAATCTCATAAAATTTCACAGATACTGCAGTTAAATGGACAAAAGACACAGTCCAGTCAGAAAACAAACTCAAATTAAAAACTTAAGTTACCCAGGCAGGTTGTTGGAATTTGACCAAAGTGCACAAAGCATAAACTTCTGGCTCTAAATAGGCAGGTCTCCGTGCAACAAATACCAAAGAGGTTTACATATTTGGATACTGTGGGGCCCACCGTTGCGGGGTATTATTTACCACATTCTTTGAGGAAAACCTAAAGAAGCAAGTCAGGTGCGCCACTGTCCGATAATGGATGATGCGCGTATTCATTACGCACACAGTTAATCCGATTAGACATAAGGAGGAGGAAGAAGTTAAGCACAAAATTACAAAAAACAAAGATGTAGTTCAAGTCTCGCTGAAAATGTACCACATATCTTATAACTATTATAAAGTGTCTCACCTGCAAGAGCCGAAGTCGTTTGGCACAGGGCGAGCGCCACGGTAACCAGGACAAAGGATGAGAAATCCATGCGCAAGGGTCTCCGTTTCTTCCGGAAAGGACAATCTGGAATATCCATAGTGTTGCAGTAGTTTGCCGGCCTGGTTGAGCTGTAACTGTAGGATCTGGGGGGTGTTATCCTCCCACAGAAAGCCAGCCGTGGAGGGGAGCCCGACTGAACCTTCTGCGAGGCAGCAGCAAAGAAGTCACGCCTCTGGAGACGTCTTCACCTCTCACCAGGAGACTTTCCTTGATGGGTTACCAAAAGTATGTGTTGATGCATAAAACCTACACACTAAAATGGGTACGGGGTTGATAAGTATGTTTAATTTTAACGTTTAACCCCTTAGTGCTGCAGCCCCATTGAGTCAGATTGGGTACGAGTACCCAAAGTGGAGAGAGCAGCAGAGAGAGACCTGGAATCACCCTCTCTCTCCTTCCCTCTCCCCTTCTTACTTTCTCACACGGAGAATGAATGCGCGCGCGTGTGTGGAGTGAGAGAGTGATTGGCAAAGAGGTAGAGAGATCAAAAAGAGGGCGTGCGTAATTGCGCGCTCTGATGTACAGGAGAGAGTTTATGGGTGAGAACTGAACATGTTAATGAGGCATTTATCTGCGCGCACGCACGCACCAATCACGTGTTTGTTTGTGGTTTGAGGTTGCTCAGAGGGAAGGCAGAGGTGAAAACAATATTTCTGCTCGATTCTGATTCACTCAAAAATATAAATTTACTGAAGGTGGCTGTTAAAGTGTTTTCTCACATTTTACCCATCAGCCCTTGTGTTTCTGGTTGACTCGGCTCTTCAGCAGAAGAACTTCAGGTAAACGAGACAACTGGACAGAGTGGAGCAAGAGAAATGAGTGAGCGCTGAGTCAACCAATCAGATTTCGGTCCGCACCACTGACCACGCCCCTTTCATCCAGTACCGGAGTTCCTTCGATCTGATTGGTCAGTTTTATGTGACCTGATGAAGCATCTGCTCAGGTGTTGAAACTGGAAAAGAAAAAGAAATAAAAGGTTTACAGATGATTATTTTGCATGTAACAGATTAAATAAACGGAAATTATTTTTTTATGTCACACAGTGAAGCCTTTGTTAAAAATGTGTGCTGAGAATTGAGATAAAAGTATGTATAAGATAACTTTGTAAACCAAGTTTGAATGAATGACAAAAAAATTAAATTAAATTAAAAAAATCAGATTCAGCTAAACACACACACAAACACGTTCAGTTCATCCTAGAAATGAGGAAGAGCTGCTTTTATTGATTTTATTGCATATCAAACTATTTGCATTTATACAAATCAAAAATAACTCGCACAAACTGACAACTTGTGTTGAATCTCGCAGCCATGTCTGTGTCTGCAGCAAAAACCACACATTTAAAATAAATACCTTTTATTCCTTCAAACATATTAAACATGAGTAGAGAAAGGCCTTTTTGACCAAAAATAAATTTTGTTTTATTTTCTAATAAAGGAATACGACCAATACAACTTTGGTAAAATAAAACAGTAGATCAGTTTTTCAGCAAATGCAATAAAATAATCAGATGATTAAGTGTTTATTTTTTCTTAAATCCTTTATTACAATTAAAATGTAAAACATAATTCAACATTCTTTAAAGTAAATATGTAATGACAAGATGACAAACTTCATATATGCTGCAAACACTTAAAAGCGTCTTCTCTGTCATGTTCAAAGTTCTTCAGTGTGCCCAGCCGTCTGCCTTTTAAATGGTTCTGCATTCCCAAAGCCCATAGTTAGTCACTTTCTTTGAATGCAGACTTCACATCCAGAGAGCAGCAATTAACCCTAATTATCCCTTGATGCTCTACACCGCTCACTACCTTACCACCTTTTCATTTCCTCCCCCATTTGTCTTGTATTTTCTGAGGGGTGTGTTTGCAATCTGTGGTACTTTCCAAGACAACTCCCCCATTATAACTCATTCTGGGGGCTTAGCAACAAAAGCAAAGAAAAGACAAAAGCAAATATTTTGTTTACATGAAGACTGGATCGAGAAAAATTAGAAGCTGTGAGCTACTTCAAATGAGCTTTCAGTGTCTACACTGAAGAAACCAATCTTTTTCAAATATTGATTTGTTTTTTTAATGATAAATGAATAAATGGTAAATAATAAGCTTGAAATTTCTATGGTTTATCATTTGTTCAATAGACTAAAACAAATTAAACTTTTTTATTTAGTCTTGTGAAGCAGTAAATCAGATTAAAGTTCTCTCTTCTGACAAAAGCAAAACACATTGTATATTATTTTCTTTTTATAAACAATGCATTTTCGTGTCGCTCAATCATTAGGGACTAAATTGATTGTGCTCTGGAGAAAAATCACTGCATTGATTCATTTTGTAAAATTCCTCCGGGTTGCTGCACCCAGGAAACATGAGAAAAACAAGCACAACCTTCATAAACCTTCAGGAAACCAAGATGAAAATAAAATTGTCTTCTTAGATAGTAAGAAAAAAACAATTAAACATAAAGCATGGCTGCAAATGAAATATTATTGTATTTATTTAAAAATGTACAGTATATAAAAAAATCATAATGTGTCATTTAGCTGAATGCTTGTGTTATTTTCCTGTTTGCAAACACTGAATTGTTACTCAGATGGTATTTTCTCTGTAAAAGTATTTGTTCTGAATCCAAAACTACAGGAAGCGCTTCCTCGTTGTGGCAGCTCTGAGCTTTATTTTGGCTTCCTGGACACACTGGAGCGAGTGTTTCTTTTTGAGGACAGGTTGATTGGTCCAGGCCTCTATTTGCTCTGAAAGGAGACACCACAGGCTGTAAAAAGAGGCACCCCAAGAGACATCTGAGGTTTGTGTTTGTGTTGGACGCTGCATGTAAGTGTGTGGGCATGTTTTTATTCTTTTTGTCTTAAGCATTCAAGTTGACTTTTGTCTGAGGACATGACTTGTTTGTTTTTGACCAGAAAAATAAAGAACCTGTTTTTTTTTCATGAACAATAACTCTGAAGAGTCCGGATGATTCGTGTTTGGTAAATGTTATCTCTTTCAATGGTCAAGAAAGAAAATGCGACTTTATTTTTCTTAGATTAGGAGGCAATAAATCCGACTGAAGATCTTTGTTTTTACAAAAACAAACTTGAATGTGTCTCAGACTGAGCTTTAGGTTCCCAGGAGACTTTGTACTCAGCGACAGCATTTCAGACTGAAAACGAGGTTTTATCAGGAACAAATCTAAACTCTGGTGGTGTCGTGTTTAATTACCATTAATGTAAAAACCCTGTTAACCATCTCCCTACTTTTTACTCATGTTACAACAACCATAGACAACAATTACCATGTGCCTTCTCCGATTTTCAGAGATAACACTCAATCTTAGCCATTTAAACTTGGACAATAAAATCACAATTTCACATACGATTGAATAGAAAATTATGAAAACTAGTCAAATATGTGTTGTTATTCAACTACTGTATGTTAAATAATATTAATGGATAAACACAATCATTAAATAATCTGTTTGCTCACCATTAAATGCTAACGTTGATGTGAAATACAGTTTATTTACACTGAAAATGGACTTATTGCTTTTGTTTAATATGTTGTGCCTCTTTCTAGGTCATATTTGACATTTTGTATGACAAAGATTTAAAATTAGAAATAAAAATACACTAGACAGTGTTCATACTCATATTTTGGACATGATTGATTGTGATGGGGCTTGGTCTTATCTCAGCAGTCTTCAGGTGAGAGGCGTCGTGCACACTGGTCACCACTCCATCACAGGGCCACAGAGAAACAAACAATCATGCACACACACACACAAGGTTAATTTAGCATTGCTAATTAACTAAGAATGCACGTTCATGGGCCGTGGGAGAAATCTGGAGTACTTACAAAAAACCTGCGTATGCATGGGAAGAAACTTCAAACAGAAATGCCCCAGCTGAGATTTAAACTGGCAACTTCCTAGGCATCAGTGCTTATCACCGTACTTCTACACAAATCCATTTTAAAATAAACTTCATTTAGATTATTTCATTTTAATCTATTTTAAACTGTAAGATTAAGGTGTTTTGATTCTTTTGGATAAAATATCAGTACAATCCAGGCCTAAACACGAGGAGCAGCAATAGCTGACTGGAAAAACTCAAACATTTTATCAAAACCACAGAGCTGTGTGTGTGTGTGTGTGTATGTGTGTGTGTGTGTGTGTGTGTAGGACTAGCAAAAAAACAAAACAAAAGGGAGCCAGAGACAATTGGTCAACTACAGTTGGCACACGGGTGGTGTCAAAGGCCGTCATTGTTGGTTAACAAGTGCTACTTGACAATGATTTCATTAGTCATTGTGTATGATTAAAACATGTATTGTACATTAATTAAGATACAGTATATCTAATTAAATTTTTGCTGTCACAGCAATTAAAATAACATAAAATGAGTGAAAGCTCGACTAATGCAGTTTCAATCTGTTTCCTCCAACGTGTCCACACCCTTTTCCAGACGCAGCACAAAATAACCTTTATTCACAACAGTGTAATTCACAAACTGCTGAGCGTTCACGTTATGGAGCTTCTATAAATTCTGAAGTACAAGGACAACTCGTGTGCACCCCCCAGATGCATGACTTCATCTCGAAACAGAGTTGTGGTATTTTTCAGATGTTGAGGCTGCTGAAAGATCCTGGCATCCAAAGCCAGGTATGATCTTATCATGCAAGACCTGGGAAAAAAAAATCATCTTAATTATTAATTCCATGTAATTTAAAAAAAGGGCATTAGAACCCAAAGACCGCGAGGTTTCCTAGAAGAAAACCTGCATCAGATGTAGCCACATGAAGCTGAATCCTCCCATCATCCAGGGATATGTGAAGCCGTACAGACTAGAATATTAAAGGGTGATTAGTGTGCAGCTGACAAAACCGCCTTGTGTGGCAACATCTGGGTCAACACAAGCGAGGGAACTTCAAGGATAGATGAGACCAAGACAAGAGTGTCTGCAGCAGGAGAACCAGAGATGGCACCAACTCTGCAAGATGGACCAAGTGCCTGTGGGCAGCTCTCTCTCTCTGTGCTATTTCCACAACCTTATAATTACAATAAAGCGACCATATTATACAGCTGACTTCCCTGAAAAGTCTGTATTTTACAGGGCAGGGCCACAAACGCACACACACCCTGCTAGCCACAACACACTGAAATAGATCAGAGCAGGGGCTCGCCGGGGAGGAAATGGAGAAAGGGAGTGATGCACTCAGCAGTGATGGGGAGGGACAAACAGTGCGTGATGAATACACTCTGCTTGTAGAGGGGTGAAGCTGCAGAAGGTGTGCTAAGTCAGGTAAAAAAAAAAAAAAAAAAAAAAATAAGGTGTTTCGACAGAGAATTGGTCAGTGATTCTGAATCTGGGCAGTGCACACACCCAGCTAAACACATACCTCGAAATAGGCAGGAGGGGGGGGAGGACTGAGCAAAGTGAGAGAGAAGGAGGTACAGTGAGTGCGCACACTAATGGGTGTGTATTTTTGAGTGGGGTGAGCTTTCATGAGCTCTGAAGTTTGCATACCAACTGATGTATAACAAACAGCGACAGAGATAGAGTTGTACAAGCAAAACTTATATTTTGCTCGAGTAAATAAGCTTTGAGGAGGTTTGATGCACTGAATGCAATCTGTGTTCCTCCCGTTTCAGGATTTCTTTCTATTTAATATTTGTCTGTCAACAAAAAGCTATTCTTTTCTGAGAATTTCAAGGCAGTTTCCTTCGTCTTAAATTTAGCAGAAGGCAAATTCCAAGATGTGCTCAATTTAGCACAATTACCCACAACTGGAAGGTAATTTGCCCAGATGATGCATAATGGCCAGACTAATAAAAGGCAGTTAGAGGGACTGAATAAGCAGCACAGAGCCACGAAATAGGTTATTTCAATAAAAACGTACAACGATTGAGTTTCATGTAGAAATTGATCGGAAACACAAATTCACCTCAATAAAAGCCACAATGTGTAATGCAGGCAGTATCATAAAAATATCAATATCTATGCGATACCAAAGAACGTGGCACCAAGAGAAAAGCGCACATGTAATGCAATCCTACTTTTTCTGATTTATACATGCCAATGAATATTGCCTAGGCTTAAAAAAAAAACATGTGCAGATCTGCATCTGAATGCCCAAACCCCTGAAATGAAACGGGGCCAAAAGATGGAGGAGAGCGATAGAAGCCACATGAGGAAAGTGCTGCCTGGGAGTGGGGCTTTCAGGGCCGTGGAAAGGTACAGGAAAAATCACAGGAATGAATAGAGAGAGGGGGCCAGAGAGCTGGTGGTGGGGGGCACACAGGCATGCAGAGGGTGAGCGGGAATGAATGAGGGCCATTGATGAAGAAGGAGAGCCTGAACAGAAGTAAAGGGTTGGAGAGAGCAGGAGGCGAGAAGAGGTAAGTTGGTGGCAAG
>JARVLU010000583.1:26299994-26327762 GCA_031762415.1 Simpsonichthys santanae | reverse complement strand
CAGCGGCAGAGATTGACACATAGATTCTAGAATAAAACAGAGCTGTGGATGGAGAAGACGGATGAATCTCTGCTTGACCTGCTGTCTAAACCCTAAAAGATGGAACTGAAGTGACGTTAATGCAGCGACGTGTATTTTCTGTTTCTTCCACAACCTCAGTAACTGAGTGCAGGAGAAATGATTCATTTAGGGACATTTACAGCAGATCAGTTCAAAAAGACACCTACAGTCATTACCTTCCACCTTGAACCTAAACAAATAAACCATTTATGATAATGTTCTAGACACCAAAGCATAAATCTGATAATGGTGATTCTCCTCTAAGCAAAGCTCTGGCTCCCCCAGTTTTTTTCTTCTTTCTCACAGGTTCACCAACGTGTCACTCCAAACAGCAGATCCACCTGACCTTCACCTCGACCTCCTGCTGTTCAATGAAGAGTCACGGTCACAGCTGGGCTTTGCTGCCCTCATGTCCCTTCATCATCCAGACAAATACTTGTGATGCTTCACATTCTTGATGCTTCTCCTCTTTCATCCTTAACAATCAGGAAAACCACGGAGCAAGCTTGTTTTTCATCCCCAATCATCTCTTTCTTATGTTTAAACAGACTCAATTAAGAAATTATTTCTTAATTTAAAGTTATTTGACGGAGAACCGCAGCCTGCATTGTGTAAGAAGTGTCACACCTCAGTTGTTTTCTCAGACTTGAGCTTTGGAAGCATTCTGCATTAAGTTGCCTGATGTTTTCATGTTGTTCACAGGCAATTGGTTTCATATAGCGCTGGTTTTCAAATCAAAAGTTAAAGCAACTTATTGGCAGTTTTATGATTTAATTTGGCAAACAAATTTCTAGCGGATGAAATATGTTTTATTGTTGTGAACTATTTTTTTATTTACCAGGCGTCTTATCAGTCTTCTGTCCGTCAGACTTTCTTGCATCTCTGGTTTGCCTCTTGGGGATAATAAAGATTCTTGAACTTGGTTTCTCTTCTCTCCACCACACACCTCTATAAGAACTCAAGTCATACTTTAAAGCACGCCACAGACTAAATAAACTGAAACTGTAACGGCTGCATTCCCAGATCAGAGAAGGCCCAGATCCACCTTCGCTGAGGGACACCTCGGTCAACGTGGAATGCGCCAGGGGAGAGGAAGGGAATGTACCACAGGGGTGTTGAGGAAGGGGGTAGGGTGGCAGCAAAGGAAACACAGAGGGGGGAAACAGTAGAGCCTTTTGTGAGACAGGAAGCTGCTGAGAGCAGGGCGCTCGCTCCGAGTACAGTGAAGAGACCTGGAGAAAGATGGAGGGAGGGAGAAAGATGAGACTGAGGGAGGAGGAGAACTTTGAGAGCAAAGGGTAAGAGAGAGAAATGACTGGTGGAGGTCAAAGAGGACTGAATGAGGAAATAGGTACAAGATCGAGAACTTTAAAGTCTATGAAAATGACAGTTCTTTAAAAAATACTAAGCAGGTTGTTACATTATGGTGAGGCTGCAGATTATAAAGTTAAACACATGAATATAAAAATAATGATGCTTAAAAATGACAACATATTTTAAGTAAGTGCCTGACAATATTATAACTTTAATAAAACTAACAAACTTGTCCAGAAATTGTCCAAATTTACTGTAATCCTTTATCTTATTTTTAATTTACTGTAAACAGACAAAATATGCCAGATTTTGAATAAAATTAATTAATTATTTTGTCTGGACTCAGATTCAGCACAATGTCTTTTGCATGATGTTAAACTTTGTGCATTTAAATTAAACACATTTAAAATATAGCAACAAAAGAAAGGATTTGCAGACATTTTTAAATTGACATGGTTTTACTTGCAAAATAATTTGTTAGCAATTATAAAGTCTTGCCCTCAAATGTCTATTTATGGGATTTTTTTTGGATTGCATTAACAAAAATACATCCATAAGAAACAATGAAATATAGAACTAATAAATGAAAAATAAGATCAAAGTGGAAGAAATAAAGAGGAAGAACGTTGTGAGGTGTTGAGACTCGGCCTTCGTGAGGACTGATGCAGAAAAGTTCAAGAAAAACAATGATTAATTAACAAAGTAAAGAAGTGAACACAGAGATGATGTACAGTAGTTGTGCAGAGGCAGTGGAGCCGGTTAATGAGATCAGGGAAAACCAGCAATAAAAACAATCCGACTGTAATGGTCATGAGCTCATTCCAGTCTGTCAGTCCTTTGAAAAGTCATCAAAGAGCTTTTCATCTCTGTTTGGTCTCATCCGGGTCATTACTGCACGAACAGCACACACGCACGCCAGGCGATGGCACAAATAACTGAGGATGCAGAAAGAAAACACCGCCCTCCCTCTTCCTTTTGTGTCTTCCCTTCGCTGACACATTTAGTCCCTCTCACGTTCAGTCCTGGCAAATGAACAAACACCTCATCAATCCTCCCACGCTCACGCGGATTAGCTTCTCGTCATAACAGTGAAATTAGCTTTGAGACCTTTCATCCTTTAAAGGAGCTCCATTTCTTTTCTCGTAACAAAAAAAAAAAAAAAACATAAAGAGTTAACAGTAAAAATACCTGGTGCTACTCATATTTTGTCATATCGTATTAAATTGTGAGAAAGTAGAGATTCTTGGACAACACAACTCCTTCCAAGAATCTCT
Source organism: Simpsonichthys santanae (assembly GCA_031762415.1). Classification (NCBI taxonomy): domain Eukaryota; kingdom Metazoa; phylum Chordata; class Actinopteri; order Cyprinodontiformes; family Rivulidae; genus Simpsonichthys; species Simpsonichthys santanae. Next base: position 26,325,114 of record JARVLU010000583.1, on the reverse strand, counting down.
CCAGCTGTTGGCATCATCGTGTCGTGTTCTCCAGCTCTCACAAGAGCTATTTACAACCAAGTGTGAAGGATGTGGAATGAAGATCAGCACCTCCAAATCATGGTCCTCGATGAGGAGAAGGTCGACTGCCATCTCTGGGTTGAGGTTTTGCCTCAAGTGGAGGAGTTCAAGTATCTTGGGGTTTTGTTCATGAGCGAGGGAAGAATTGGGGGTAAGATCAACAACCGAATCTGTGCAGCTTCCACAGTATTGTGGACTCTGCTCCGGTCTGTTGTGGTGAAAAGGGAGCTGAGCTGAAAGGTGAAGTTCTCGGTTTACTGGTTGGTCTATTCCTACCTTCTACTATGGCCAAGTTCTGGGTGACGGAAAGATCAAGGCTGCAGATACAGTCAAAATGTGTTTTCTCTGCAGAGCAGGACTCTCCCTTGGAGACAGGGTGAGAAGTTCAGTTACCAGGAGAGACTTGGAGAAGAGTCACTGCTCCTCCACATTCTGAGGTGGTTCAGACATCTGGTGAGTATGACTCCTGGACACCTCCCTAGAGAGGTGGTCCATGTCTAACTGAGAGGAAGATCCTAGACACGCTGGAGAGACGTGTCTCTTGGTGGGGTCTGGACCAGAAGAGGTGGCTGTGGAAAAGAGATGTCTGGACCTCCCTGCTCAAACTGCTGCCTCTGAGACTTGACTCCAGAACAAGCAGAGAATGATGCTGTGGAGACTCTTGGAAGATGGCTTCAAACACAACTATACTTGTTACGTGCAATCAGCATTATGACAGATTTATAGACCACCAGAGAAATACAGATTCTGTCTATAGTTTGAAAATTATGTCTGGGAAGACGGAAACTTTTCTTAAATTCTCACACTAAGATGTTCAGGACTATTTCCACAGATGTGGTAGATGTTCTCTGCACGAGTTTTATTTATCGGGAGAAAAAAACAATGTGGATAAGAGGAGCATCAGTTTACAGTGCAAAATGACTGGATCTTCCTGACACCACGATGTGAACAAAAGATCAGTGTTGTTGCTGATACCACATGAACCTGAAAGGCTCCACAACAGGAGACGTTAGTGGAAGATAACAAGGACAACAAACCACACGCTCACTCACAGTAAATGATTTGCTGCTGTTTCCATGTTGTCTCATCCACTGAAGTTTCAGATTATTTACTCAGGGTCCAGTTGACAAATGTCCCCAAGAAGTCCCTCATTATATTTGCTGCCCTTACGTAAAACATCTTTACATTTTTCAAAACTGCAGTGAAAGTGTGAATAAGTTTAATGCATTAGTGTAAAACCCTGGTGAATAATTTAATTGTTGGCCATTCAACATAAAAGGCTTTAAGTATTATGTTCTAATCCTTCTGTTGCAAAAATATAAAGTTAAGCATTAAATAAGCAAGTTATAGATTTTCAAAATTGTTTGAATTCTAAATTTGTAACGAATATGTACAATACTTTATATTGTGATGGACCTGTTGGATTTTCTATGCAACGCCAGATTAAGTGCAGTTTTGTTTTCAAGCATGACATTGCTGACTGAGCCCCTGCAGTTATAAAAGGAACAGTTCCCTTAAATTTTGAATTTCAGTATCTCTGCCATGTTCCCTTGATTACAAAGACCATCTGCCAACGAATGCAGAATTATAGATTTTGTGTTTCACCCACATTCAGCTCTGCTCAGTGGGAGCACTCAGTCGTTGGAGTGTACCGTGGCACAGATTTGGTCAGTGAACACCCAAAAAAGATCCAGCATGTGATTACAGCTGAAAGAACACGGGACAGTGGCTGACCAGTGATTTGGTTTGGCTAAATGTTGCTGTAGTCTTTTCATTTTTTCCAGTCTGGATTTTTGAGACTCAGGAATCTTTAAACTGTGAAAACTTGTTTGCATTTTTATCCACAAGTAACAGAGGGTTATACTTGAGAATGCCATATTATAAACTTTATTTTTTTAAAGTTAAGGATGGTCAGTTAAAATCATGAAGAATGTGATTTTTTTTAAAAATTTGATATATTTTGTGCAAATATATTACTTTGTAAGTATTCTTACAAGCATAATAAAATACAAAGACCTCAATCTGAGTTCAAACAAGGATTATGTTTAGTTTACTTGACAGAACAGAAAAAAAATCCGTGAGCAGCAAACCCAGCTGACACATTACCTTGTCTCTAGAATATAAAACCTCAGTTGAGCTCTGTTTTCTACAGGTGTGTGTGTGATACCTTCACCACACAGGATCCAGCAAATCGCTGCTGCCAAGTGACTTCAAACACGTCTCGTTTATTTAGTACATAGCAATAACATGCACCTGGTGAAAAGTGACATTTCTGTAGTGAAAATTAAGAGAAATCTGATCCCTGGTATAAAAGGTGTCTTTCTATGGTGTTTAGCCTCACATACCAGAGGAGCAGAGAGGGAGACAAGGAGAACGAGAAGATGATGAGGAGTTAATGGCAAGGAGGACTGGCGAACTAACTAGAGGGTGGACTTAAAGAGATAAAATCAAAAAAGAGCAGGTGGGAGAAAGCTGTGATAATGAGATGATTGGAGAAGACAAAAATGTTGGGAGAATGACAAAACTGGAGAAAATAAATGTTTAAAAAACGGCTGTGTGGATTTTAAATCACTATGCCGCTAACTGATTTATAATTTGTGTAAGCAGATCACTTCATGAATTAAATGGACAAACTTACAAAGTTCATTTTAATCTTTTCTAAATAAATGCAGACTTGGCTGGAAGCTCTTTGACCTTCTGAGCTCAATGTGGCCTCCCTCTGCTGGAGGCTGAAGGTACTGCAAGTACTGATCCTAAACGTCATCTTTGGACCCAGTTACTGTACTGGATGGTCATTTGAAACCATTGTGAGAAATATAGTACACAAAGTAAGCGCATTAATGATTCAATCTAACAAAAATGTAATGCTCAGCAGTTTTAGTTTAATGGATGACAATCATCAGCTAAAAGATGGAGAAATACTGAGTGAAAGAGGATCACTTAACAATTTGGTTAAAAAGATTCTTATGGTGTGGTAGAGGACAGAGCCACTACTGTGGGGTGACATTTTTCAAGAAAGAATGCCATGAGTTGAGTTGTGCTGCATCATTACTGGCCGACTTGAGTACAAGAGGTGGGGTCAAGCGCACCAACCTAGAGAAAAGGTAAAAGGAGGGGTGAAGTCTGCAGACCATTGATGTTGGAACTTTGTCAGGATTAAAGGTCAGTGCTCCCTCTACAGGTTCAAAGATGAGAGTGCAGTGCCAGTGGTTAGCTGGGGCCCTGGGGTCCTGCTGGACTGAGAACATCAGTTCTCCAGGAAGCAGCCAGAGCCGATGCGGATGGCGTGGACACCTAAAATAACTGTTTTTATATGGTAAAAACAATTATTAACATTTATATTCTTAAATATGTTTACTAATAAAACTGTTTGCTGAGTTTTCAAATTGTTTTTTTCTTTTAATAATGAATGAAAAACACGTCACATACAGTATTAAAACTTTTACTCAGACATGATACAACAAACAGAAACAAGATTCAGAATTAATGACTGAAAAAAAAAAAAAGTTTTTCTTCTTTCAATTCCCAAAGCACACAATAGTCAATCTACTCCACGTGTAAAATGGAGCTGGATACAAACAGGACAAAGAACAGACACAAGAGAAACAGACAAATTTAACAGAAGAGTGACAGAGTTCGTTCTCATTTTTCAGTTCTTGCATTTGTTTAATACTTTGTAACAAAGAAAAGGTGAACGGCGTAGCTGGAAACAAGGGAGACATAAAACAAAACAAAGAAAAAGTTTTAAGGTGAAGAGTAAATGATTAAAGGAAGATCCTAGATCTAATGGAAAATTGTTTTACTGTTTTTCCTTATGATCAACTGAACGTCTGTTCCAAGACATCTAAGCCCCTGCCCTTCTTTATCTTCAGCTTTGTATAAATCACACCTTAAGCAACATCAACAACTCTTTCAAGAGAGCTGATATTCAGTTTGTCCTCCCTGTTGAGTTCTTTTACTGTGGGCAGATTTTGGTCAAAGGTTTCTTCTACCAACCAGAACTTGGAGCCAGTTTCTCTGAAGGGTTTCCACTTTTATAGTTTCCAACTCTAGCAGTATGAGGACTATCACAGTAAAAACCTAATAAAGAGCAGGTCCAGGGTTATTCTTGCCCCGTCTAATGTTTATTTCACTCACATGAATATTGTTAGGTTTCAGGGCCTGATTAAAAGCACCAAGGCGCAGCTTGAGCACCCGGAGGGGTCCACACACTGGTCCAGTTCTCTTTCCAGTGACCAGGCCTGCCCCCTCCAGACAAGCTGTCATTTCCATTCCTATAAGGGCCGCTGTTTAGAACAAATTACACAGGCCTATAGTTGCACACTGTCTTTACTGTGTTGCAAAATCACAATATACATAACAGACGAGGACTGAGTGGCCCTACATTTAAGATGGCTGCAAACAGCTTGGCAGTGATTTAAAAACTGTGAGGGTGGTGCTTTCAAGGCTGCATAGCACACACTGAACCTCTTTGATTAAAACAGCCTTGGCTCATAGGTACATGTAACAACGCCACCCTCACCTCTAATCTACACACGATGATCAAGTCTTCAAAGCTTGCAATCCATTTTAAAAAAGCCTTTTTTTTTTAAATCAACGTCTTTACTCTTAAAACACAAAAAAATTTCATAATGTAACAAAGATGGCGACAACAATACTGCTACACAGTTAAAAGGTCACAGCATGTGTCTGCCTTGAGTGCACACTTGCAATGACAAACATTTGTGGGCGGTGCGATTCAGCGGTCTCCTGAGGTGATCGCAGATCGTCGCAGCTCTGCCGTCAAGTAAAGTAAGCAAAGAGGGACACGCGGCTCTGATTCCCCTTCTCTGTAGCTTTTCAACAAGCTCGTCCCATGAGAAAGCATCATACAGTCCAAGAATCATACGCTTGATTTACAATTCGATTCCGATACAATTAATTTAGAGCCCAGGTGAGTGAGTTTATAAGCCGTTAGGTTTTAGGTGCAGCAGTCGAGATGAAGCAAAACAATGGAAGGAAGGAGGCCAGGCTGTGCCGATGAAGCCTTAATTCTAAATACCAGCTTATCGTGCCTCCTTTTCTTGCACCCTTCTAATATTTCACTCAACCTACTCAGCAACACTCAGCAAGTCACAGCCAAAGTTTCTGCTAGTTAAAAAGTATAGCTGCAGATTCTGCATAAAAACATGGCCACGCATACTAAAATGTTTTGTTTTTTTTAAACTAGATTACCCAACCACCAGCTGTTGCTAAAAGGTCTGCCTGCTTAGCAAAGCTAGAAGTGGCTTAGCTTAAAAAACTGCACTGAGACTATAGCTTGGTTGCACTGTACGTTTGTCATCATTCAACGCTAAGTTTGTTGCAAAATCATAAAAAACACAGACATGCTGATAGCAAAACTTAAATATGTTTTTGTTGTATACAGGGATGGGAAGTTAAAATTTATTCCACTGCCAATTCTCATGCAGACTAAGATCAAGTTGCCAGAAACATTCTTTAAATATTGCAAAAGAACCATTTCACCATGCTACCAGAAAAGAATATGTAAGCACAAACATTTTTAAGCATCACTAACAGAGACTGCATCTGCTCAGTCCTGCGTTCAAAAACAACTAGCTTCACCTTTAGATCACAAGTGACTATAGTCATTCCCATCCCTGGTAATAAACATGGTGCAGTAGGAGTAGGCTCAAACATTCAACAGAGGAAGCACTAAAGTGGAAAAAAAAATCCTGCAAAGAAAGTTTCACCCAACCAGCAATTATTCATGCAAGCACGTATCCTAAAATCAGCAAAACCATGAAGGTACAGAAAAAGAAGAAAAAAAAAGAAGCTAATTTTGGGTTGCACTCTTTTTCCTCCTCAACCTGTCTGGTTTAGAATAGAAGTCTAATCAAAGATCTAACAACCCTGCAGCTAAATCATTCTCACTCAAGTCTCAAAACTCTATTAGCTCATATGTACCAATTCACGCCTTTAAAGCTTTGAGACTATAAAGTAAAAATGCTGGTAGATGTTGGTCATCAACACCATTTTGCTTTTCTTTGCCAAAAAACTGTCAGCAATATTGCATAAGATGCTGACCAAACCTAAGCAAAGAGAACTTTTGACATTAAAAAACAAATCACCTGTTTTACAGGTCGACTGCCAGCCTCCATGTCTACATCATGAGGAGGAGGTCAAGTGTACGCTGAGAAATTTTAGAAAGATGTGCTGGGCGGGATGCTTGTTGCTCCTTTTGGTGAACCCAATTGCTTCCCACAATGATTTCACCAGCTTTAATTTAAAAATAATACATAAGACTGGCTTTGTCTGAAAAGGTACAAATACTTATCAGTCAGTCAGATCTACCAAAACTAAGGGTGTAATAATTTCCCACAATTAGAAGTCTTCACTAAAGGTGGGGGTGATAGAACAATAAAGAACCCAGTAAAGTCTAAAGAAGTGTGTAGAATGGCTGATTTGTCTGTGTAATTGCATACTTTGTTTGCATTGATGTAAATGTGCAAATCTGAACTAAAACACCACATGAAGGATTTAGCACCTAGAAGACGACTGCTGTTCCTCCTCACCGTAGAGATACGGCAAAATGTTTCCAATTTCCATTAACTGTGGTGACTAAAGAGGTGGTTAAATATACTTCAGAATATCAACATGCGCAAATAAAATCACTGCCAAAAATGGAAGTAAATCTCTGTGTGCCCAGTATTGCTCTCATTTCAGGGTGTGTATTAATCCATAGCTTTGTTTTCTTCTGATTATGTGGTGGCTGCATTTGACTTTTCACTGCAACATTCATCCTCAGTTCCTCACAAATTTCAATCACAGCAAATGTCAAGTGCTAATGTCAACAAAGTCCATCCAACCAGTTACCAGGAACAGGAAACAATGGAAGAAGCTGGTGCAAAAGCAGCAATGAGATGTGGTTTGGCCCTGGGCTCAACAGTTTTATGGCAACTGCAAAAAGATGAATCCACTGAGAACTAAACAGCAATAATAATAATAATAATATCTTTATATTTTGTTTGGTAGTGCCACATAAGTTAACTCACTTAAGTATAGACAGGCCTTTTGTTTCGGCATGACCTCTTTGTTTTTTGGTGTTATTTACATCTATTGTACAAAAATCTCAAGCACTGAGCCAACACAGCAAAGCTTCCAGATCTGCAGGTAGTAGGTGTAGGATTTCTCTTCTTGTTTTATTATTGCATTTACAGCAACAGAATGCACCAAAGGTCCTTTGAATTTATAACATGGGCTCACTGCCACACAACAAACATCTACTGTGATCCACCTGTGATCAATGGGCAACAAATTATTGTAATGACGCCGACGTTGTCCACCAGTACTTGTTTTTTTTAATAATTGTATCTCCCACTTCTGTTGCTGTTTTTGTGCCAAGCAAAAACAATAAGATTTTAGCACCTTATTTTAAAGAGAGGGCAGAGCAGATTGGATCAATGCCTCTCAAACATCTCAAGCATTCAGTTCAAGGACACTTCAATAACTGCTGGTAGAAAAGTCAAATGCCAGATAAATTTATTCACACAGGCTCACTGACCAGAAGGCCACACGCTAAGATACAACCTGTCCAATTTAACGGATGATTATTGAGAGAACACAGACACATATTTCCTCTTTAATGGCCAGTGGATAAAAGCTGTGCTGGACATTAAACAGTTACCAGCCGCAGTGTTTAACCTGGTAGTTAAGAAAAATACCTGGTACGACTGACGTCTGCACAGAAACTCACCGATTGTTTACTAAGTTAAACAACAAGTCATAGGATTTAAAAATGATGCAATAATAAGAAAACCCTACACTTAGTACCTTCAAGTTCAACTTAAGTGTCTGGGAAAAGATGGTCATTTTTTTTTTTTTTTAAACAGGAACATTTACACAGTTACAACTCACAAAAGTGCATCAATGACCACCAGTACGGGAGGATTTGGGGAAACAAAAGAAAAAAGTGAAACAAATACTTTTTCCTTGCATGAAGCTTTTCTTCCTGTAAGCTTCAGGCAGTTTAAAATGCCGAAACATCTGCCAAAGTAGAGATAAAATCTGAACCTTAAAAAAAAAAAAAAATTCAAGTCATTCTTCTTGTCTTACAAAGCCCGCTGTGCGCATCAGGGTGGAAGGGCCTCAGTTTGTTTAACAAAGCTCTCCCAGACCCCCTTTTTCCCGGATTTCAATGCCTTAGGAAAAGCTCTCATTTCATGAGTACAGTACTTCAAAATAGAAACTTAATCAAGTTTCAGCATGAACAAAAAACAAGCAACAATAATCTAAGTTTTCAAGATCGAACAAATTCACTTAGATAATGTGTTTGCGTGTCCTTAGTAGAACTGTTTTGATGGTGGACAGGTTATTCAAATGCTTCGCACCTGATTTTAAGCTAAAATTAAACATAAATAACAAACCAGCTGGTTATGAATATAATATACAGAGGTGCAACTAGCAATAACTGTAACTAAAGTAAAAGAAAAGAAAAATGCCTTTTATGCAGAAGCAAAAACCCCTCATGAGATGAAGATGTGAAAATTTGAAATTTCACTTAGGACATTTACTGTATGTGTCAGGTAAAACTATACTTCTTGAGTGAATACCCTTGTGCAGGGAAACAGTAAAGAATGGTGAAAATGCATGTGTGTGCATGAGTGAAGTGTATTAGCAAATGTTAGCAATTTTATCTGAGTATTATTTAGATTTGACCTCAATTAATGTACAGAATTTCAGGGATGTGTGTGTGTAAATGTGTCCATGAATGATTGTGAAAATACAGTTAAGCCTGGTGACGTGTTTGTGTAAAAGCTGGTACAATAAAACCAGCAGGTGTTAAGGTGTTAAGCAAAGCCCAACAAGAGGAAGCAGCGACCAAGCACAGAAGGCCGTGTTGATGATCCTGGTGTGCGTCGGATCCTGACCAATCTGACCGTAGCTCCTCTAAGTCAGCTGGTGAGGCGCCTCAAGCATCTCCATCAGAAAGGTGTCAATAGGTGTGTCACCAATCAGTTTAAAGAAGAACAAATGCTCCAGGCACTTCAGACCGATGGAGCGCAGTGCTGGGAGTCGAAGGAGGAGCTTTGCAAACCTGGAAGATTGAGGAGTGGGTCAGAAGAAATTCTACAAACTGATTTGAAACAAACAAATAAATGACAACACCTCTTGCTTGTATGTTATTCTGTGTGATACTTTACCTGCCCTGCTGGTCGGGGTATTTCTGTTTGCAGTAAGATTCAAGAGATGCATAAACCCTCTCTCTCAGAAGCTCCACCTCGCTGGAGTTGGACAAACCCTTGGCATCTAAAAAGAACAAAAACAGTTACATTTCTTTTTTATTTTAATATTATTTCCAAACTATAGACATTTATAGTTTTAACTTATTGTTCCAAAGGATATTTTCACATGCATTTCAACATTGGAACAGTGAGTACCTGGGTTAAAAAGAATAATAGCACGAAGGCAGCCCAGCTCCGTCTTGTCCATTTGCATGTCTCTCATTTTGCTTACAAGCTCGGTCAAAACCCTGAAGAGATCAGAGATATGCAGTGGGACGTTCCATACAGAGACAGTAAGACATTTAATCAGTTACTGAAGAGGAAAAGAAGCAAAAAATATAAGAATAAGACAAAAAGTATAGAACAAATAAGGCAAAAAATAAAACAAGAGGAACAAAACAAGAAAGAAAATAAATGTTAAAACAAACTTCATAATCACACATTGTAATTTATAGTTGACCTCAATTTGATGACTTTTTTTTAAAAAGTTAACTAGTTTTGGTGTGGTTGAACTGCTGGTTCTGCAGACAAGTAGGGAAAACAACTGAATTGTCAGGGCCACAAAATCCTAATTGTTTACGCCAACTTAGTGATAGTGTATTTTAACAGGCCTACTAAATATTAAAACTATCGACTGATGGGAAACATTTAAACAAAGTTACTGTCTTGCCCTCAACAGATGCTTTTGAGGTGGTAACTGCATTTATCACACAGGGTTCATGGCATGAAGTCAGTTTAAATTTTTAAGCCTTTAACAGTCAAATTTCTTATAAATGATTTACTCACTAGATAAACAGTTTTAATGTGTAAATTATTATTTCAGTAAAACTCTTTCAACTTATCAACTATAATACAATAAGCTTTGATTAGCATTTTGTTATCTGCAGCATAAAAACCCAGGCATCGTTAACAACAGTTACTGCTGTTACCGAATTAACATGTTCTCTTAATGCACTTTCACATTTTGTAACACTGACTGACAACCGCACAAACGGCTAGATCAATATTCATTTCAAAGGTGCAGCAGAAAAACAAAAACAACAACCAAAACAAACAAAAATAGAAAAAAATAAAGGGTTTTGAATAAATGATTTGAGAGTCTCTGCAGAGGAGATGCCATTATCTACATCTCTGCAATGCTTCATGAAAAAAACAAAAACAAACAAAAAAATAAAAACAGAATAAATATTCATGCATTAAAACCTTTGGCATGCAAAGAATCAAATTGTAGTATTAATAGTTGTTGTGCGCATCGACAAAGTGCAGATCAGTTGGTAGACGAAATTACAAATATTGTCTAAAACAAAACCCGACTTCCTTATTAAAAAAACAAAACATAAATGCAATAATAAGTCAGTAAGCCTGGCATCCAACAAATCAAAATGTGTCGACAAAACAAGCCAACATAATTATTTACCTTTTTTAAGCAGATGTTTAAAATTTAAAAAAAAATATGTCAAACACCTGCAGCTTCTTCAAGGTAAGAAACTGCTTTTAATTAATAATGTATGCCATGAGCAACAACAAAATTACTTCTTGACTTTATACAACTTCTTTCTTTAATCACAAAGGTTGGTTCGGCCGATCTTAGAAAAGTTTGTAACCTTGTTATAAATGTAACAAAGTTCTTTAAGAAAAAATGCTAAAGTGTTTAATAATGTTTCATCAAGAAGGTTTGGTGCTTCATAAAGTGTTGGGCAAAAAGATAAAAAGTTGTGCTAGTAAGAGTGTTTCTGTCAGACTTGAGCAAAAGACAAAAAAAGAAGACTAGTTACAAAATGTTATTACTATAAAACATCTTATTTATTATTAACGTTTAGGGATAGATAGACTTTTACTGGTATGACTTGAACACTGCTGTACCAAGACCTTTAATCACAAAACACATCAGAAAAATGCTTTAGCAAATCTGGTGGAGCAAGATGAAGAAGTGATTTTGATTCTTATCTAAAATGCATGTAATTGATGCTATAAATGGTTGTTTGACAACATAGGAGGTTTCTATTGATAAGGGGCAACATAAGTTCCAAAACGTTCCACAATCAATTTGAGAATTTAAAAACTAAGCACTAGAAATGCATCAGGTCTCACAACCCTAAACCGTGTCCTACTATACCTAAACTGCAAACATTAGTTTCACAGAACTAATCCACACATTTTCTTTTTGTTCTTTGGTTCAACAAACACTTTGCTGAAGAGGAAAAAGATCCTGCGCCAACAAAAGGCTGGGGTCAAAACAAACATACAGATCCCTAAATGTCAGGCCCAAGCTATTTTTAATGCTTTTTTGTTTGTTCAGGTTTATACTCTGTAGAAACAAACCAAACAAAAAAAAAATACTGTTAAATTAAATTAAAGCTACAATTAAAAAGGTATACAACCTTTGATTTTGTTCTGTCTATTTTAGTGTCTCAAAGAGGAGGGGTTTAAGAAAAGTGTTTGTGTAGTGGCGTAATTACCTGTCAAATATGGCCCCAACCTCAGCATTGTTCGCCCTGTGTATTCAATCACAATGTGTTATTACAATGTCATTGCACAGGTAGATTGTCATTAACAGTAAGCTGATGGTTTATGAGCACATTAACTGTACATAAAAGTTCATGCTGATTTAGGATTTTGCAAGATTAAAACTGTAATCTATTTTCAGATACATTAGAAAGTAATTTTTATTTTGATGTCTGGACCTTTTTGTTCCCAAAGGTGGCACTAAAACAACTATATTTACAGCGCAGTATTACAAATGGCTAAAACTAGGCTAAATAAATGCTAAATAATAAATTTTCATAAACTGTAAATGTGCATTAACTCCCCACACTCCCAAGTAGAAGTTAATGATAAATTTTATGATTCATAACAGCAAACAAGTTGTTTATGTGAAATAACAAGAACACTCTAATTACAGTTTATTGTTCTTAGCTATAACGTTCTTTCACAATGAAATGCAACATAAAAGATGGTACTGAGCTGCAGCTAAATTGTAAAATAAAGCCCAAGTGCTGTGTAAAACATTTTTTGGGATATAAAAATAATTATCTGAACTGGAGAACCGAACTGCCTACTACCTTTACTTTTCCTGCAGTCGATTAAAAAAACGGGGTGTGCTTATTTTCTTCCTCACTGTGCAAAATGTAAGATGTCAGCTAAAACAAGAAGCCATTACTGATTTACCAAAATATCAGGTTATCACATGGGCATCAACTTCCAAAAGCATGACAATTTCTATAAAGCATCAAATGAAAATTGACTTCTTTATATAGAACTAATCAAGTTTGGAGCCTTGATAAAAAATATATACAGCAACTATGTACATATAGGACTACTCTCTGAGGACTCAATTTAGCTTTAAAAACTATGTCTTTGTTAAACTGATCTTAAAAACTAAGACAGATTTGAGCAAACGTTTGAGTTACCAAATGATGTACACGATGTCTTGTAGATTTTGTTGCACGTCAACCTTGGATGCAAAAATTCAAGATTTTTACATCCATCCATCTGCAGCTTACACTTTTTTGTATTACACAAAAACAAACCTCCACCTCATTATGAAAATTAGTAGTAGGTACATACTCTTATCAGCCTGTAAAATGTTGTATTAAATTGTCTGGAGCTATGCAGAAAGATGAAAGCTGTATTGCATATATTAATTTAATAGTTTACACCAATATTATTATGAAGAAATTCAATCTTCTTTAAAAAAAAAAACACAAAAAAACAGATTTAAACTTTTCTAATAAGTTGTTTTTAAACCGTTGCACACCTGCTGCAAGGAGAGAGCAGAGTTATATAAGAAAATATTTAGTGAAAAATTAATTAGCCGTTTGCCATAAGCCCAGTTAGCTCAATTTCAAACCAACAGATTTTGTGAGCAAAACTTACCCCTTTATAATGAAACAATTATTGTGTAATTAACAAGGAATTAACCTGTTGTGATGTAAATGAGATTCAATAATATCCAAAGCAAGTAAAACTGTTATGCACGTATGGTCTAACATGTATAGCAAGCTGATTATTTATATTTTATGACATAATGAACATTTTATCTTAAATAAAACGGACAATAGCCTAAATCCTTGTGACTGCAGATGTTTATGCAACTCTTTGTGAAGTTGGAAATAATTGTATAATAGCTAATAACTGTCTTTTGCCACAATAGCAAATGCCCCTAAATAAAAATGATGAAATAAAAAACAATGTTTCAAACATGTAAGCATGCTTCAAATCATTCACAATAGTGAAATATCCATTTACACACCAAGATAAAAATTGATCAGTAATATTCAAATATTATAGTGTTATACACTCTCCAGCCATTATCACAGCATCAAATGCTGAAATGGGTGCTATTCAACTAAATTAGGGTGGGTGTACATGCATTTTATGGATAAGCATTAATCACCAGCGTCCCTTGCATGCACTAACATTTTACAGCCAGAACTAAAAAAGCAAAAATCGCTCAGCCAATAACAGCCAGTGCAGAACACAGCAGTTGCAGCCAACCAAAGATGAAGAAACACTACTCTAAAACCTTAACCCAGTCATTAAACCAGCTGAACCTAAATGAGTATAAATTATTTGAAAACGGTGAGTAGAAGCCACCAGAGAATAATTTTTTTAAATGTATTTTTCTTTCTTTAGGTTTAATTAGGTACAATAAAAAAGGGATTTTGGATTTTATCTGTCTTTTCAGGACAGGAAGTTTTTTTAAGAAGTAAAATATTTTAATTCCTGATGTCAGAAAATATATAAAGACTCTGAAAAGACACTTGAATCACATGTCAAATCCCCTTAGTAAAACAGCATTTTTGCACTACTGGGTCTACTGAATACCGTAATGTGGAAAACTAATAAAAGTTATACAAGTTATGTATGCATGCATCTGTGAAATTACCTGTCAAAGATGGCGCCGACCCCTGCACTGTGGGCGCTGTTTCTGTGGACATGGAGACCTGTGGCCAGTAAAATCCCGTCCTTCACAGAGATGGAGCGATGGGAGAACGATGCAATCAGCAGCTCATTCCAGCCTGTAAGAATGTTGATGTCTCTGAATTAAAACCAAGTTTAAATACCTAAAAAATTTCTAAGACTGAGTTGTTTTTTGTTTAATAATGTTGCATTGTATCATTAAGATTAAATTCTCACTCTAATCCATTTTTGTAAGTTTATTCTCACTAAGATCTCTGACCTTAAATACAGTACTGCAGTATACATTGAACTACACTGCTGCCTTAAATGAACACAAATCTTTTGAAATATTTAGGATCTTACTAAAACAATGACAAGAGCCTACATTTAAAAACAAATGTGTACAAATTACACCATTTCAAAATACATGTAGTGGGAGGTGACGAAGTGTCTAATGCTTTGTGCAATTTACTTTGCATTCAGTGGAAACAAAATTAAACCCGTTAATATGAACATGAAATCAAAGTGGCAGAGGAACACAAGACATTACTGTTCCTTCCACTTATTTTTCTGTTGTTCAATAATTTATTATCAGAGAACTTTAAACACAAGTCCAGATTCAAAAGAATTGATAAGCAGCATAAACATTATCCAGTTTGTTCCATGTTGAAAAACTACAACAGTAAGAAAATAAAAAAGCACAATCAAATTATCAGCTCACGACAGGCAACCTAAAACAGATTAAACTGCTTTAGTGTCAGAAAGACAGACCTGCACGCAGCAAGATGACTTGATCATCGAGGGGCAGCTCAGAAAAGTGGGGGATCCTCTTGGCCCACTCCACCAGGGTGAAGAGCTGCTTGTCTGCTGCCTGACAGATGTTGGTGACTGGATCATTGGGCTGAAATAAACAGAAATAAATCATTGTCCTATTTGTTTAAACAAAATGCTACCTTCATATTGCAATAATTTAATTTAGATGACCACCGTTCATGACATAAATTTCTGTCATTCAGTGAACTCACAGAGCTTCCACCTGAGCTTCCATCGGCGTGAAGCTCCGTCTTTTGCTCCACAGCCATCTCAGCTTCCAAAATCTTCTCTACTGGCATCTCCTCGTTCACCGCGCTGGAGGACTCAACCTCACCTTCTCGCTCCTTGTTCCTTTGTCGCTCCTCTTGGACAGCTGCGGAATGAGGACAAAGAGAGGGAAGGGAGGAAAACAGGATAAACAATAAAGGACAAGAAATAAATGGATAAAGAGTAAAAGAAGAAGAAAAAAGCAATAAAGCCAGTTAAGTAATTTGATGCAAATGTAAAAGAACAGATAAGAAAACAAATATTAAAAAAATACAAGTATATGATATAAAAGCAATAATGAAGATAGATGAATGAAATGGATGTGCCAAAAAAAAAAAAGTTAAAAATAACCAAGAGTGTGGGAACAATAGAGAAAGAGAAAACAAAGCAAAGAATTAATGTTAAAAAAAAGAGAAGCGCAGGAAAACATGGTGAATTAATGTGAAAATAAATGTAAAAAAGAAAGGAACACAAACACATTTCGGCTCAGTTTGACATAAAAAAAAAAAAAAAACTTTGCATTTTGCTCTGCAGACATTCACATACTGAGGGTGGGGTGTTTTATTTCATATGGCACAATTTATCTGAGTGAGAAACAGATGATGTCATCACACAAACAAATAAGTAAATTATCATTCCAAGGAACTTTTCTGCACAAACCAAGTCAATGCAAGTTAAGAACATGCTTTGGTTTATGTCACATCTCATACATTTAACCCTTTCACCATTTGACAAAAAATAATGTTGAGATATGCCACAGAAAATGTTACTATTAAGTTCATCTCATCAAATCTAAGTGAAAAGTAGATTAGGTTTGTTAATATGGATATTATTCAAACAGCAACAAACACAGCTTGAGCAGCAGCAGAAAAACATGTAATGCCATCAAATAATATACATTTCCAATACTCAGTTTTCCTAAGATTGAGCCATATCAATTGTTTGAAAAAAAAAAAAAAAAAAAAAATGAATCTGAGAAGTAAATTTTAGATATGATGATTGATCTTTGCTGCTGCAGCTCAAGCTATAAATTCTGACCAAGCCAAGAAGTGTTTTTGTTTTTAACTACTATGAGGTACGCATGATTTACACTGAAACATCAAACATACATTACTGCTTTGATATTGTGGCGTGATTAACAGAAAGAGGTGTCTTTGGAGGGCGATGAAATCAATTTGCTGCTTTTACGCCACTGATCCATCAAATAACGTAGTAACAAAGCACAGCAGTTAATATATGAAAGGGTAAGCCAGCATCGTGGTTCAGAGGTGAGATGTAGTGATGAGAGACAACCAGTCACTTGTAGATTTGAGAATTAGAGATGCCTGACATATTTTATGCATAGCGATCCATATCAACCCAGTAGAGTTAAAACACCACACCTTTAGTTCTGCGATGCTGGCTTCATTCATTATGAAAGCTTGTTTCATCACAAGACGTGGTTGACTCGATTAGAGGAAGCCTAAAGACGGGCTTGTCTCTGCAGCTTTATTGTAAAACTGTTTAACAAAAGGGGCTTAAGAGTATGAATGTTGGATTTGTCCCCATTTATCAAAAACGTTTTAAAAAACTTTTCAACACTTCACAAACCACTGTGTATTTGATACAAAAAGAGACATATTGTGCATGTAGGCATGTAATAAAAGCTGGGATTTATATATAGGAAATCTGTGCAAGAAAATCAGCAAACATCTTAAGTTCCTGTACAACAAGCCTCAAAGCCTTGTTTAACCTCTGAACAGATGTGGAACAGTTTGATGGTTGGCAGCAGCAATTGTGACCTTACTGCTCAGCCCTCGGATAGAAGTAAACAATAAATAACTTTTTAAGTAGGGGAATGATTAAAGGAAGTGAGTATATTTAGCTAACTTTGCATATCAAAGGTTAAAAACACATGTGGAAGTAATTCAGTGACTGCTCTGTTCCACCTGAGTTCTGGCAAAAAACAGAATGGAAAATATTTTAAACTAGCTCCATTTATGTGATAGAAAATGTAATATTTCTTTATGCTTCGATACAGTCAGACACCCCTCCCTCCCTCTTCTTACATCTGTCGTTCATCTTGGCCACTACAGAAGGAGGGAGGGGGAGAGAGAACGAGAGGAAACAAAAAAGGAAGAGAGGGGGCAAGGGGTTAGTGTTTACAAGACTTACCCACCCCCACATCCTTCTCTACCACCCTTTACTCGTTCTTTCCATCCTCCACTGTACACATATTGACCTCCTTTCAGACATGGAATATCTACCACTACTGTTACAAGTTACAGTTTAGCATTTAGAACGGACTACAAACTTCACTCAGACATGTCAAGAACTCTTTAAACATCAACATGTGATCTTTAGCATGAATATGCAAGGTTAGATAGTATACTGCAGTTACACATCATCCAAGAGGCCATTGGCTCTATATAAACTGACAGATTAACTCAAAATCAGTGAAGAATCAGGGTGGCTCTTATTGTCAGTGATAAACCAATCAGCTTTGTCTACACAGAGTAGTTTGAGATTACCACTGCAACTTTTCAATGATTATTACTAGACTGTTACTGACTGCTGGGAAAACTTTTTGTAAAAACATCCCAACTCAGTAGGTCATAATTATCTACTGTAAATAGCTTTCAGTAATAAAGCAATATTTAAAATGTAATATTCTGAAATTGTAACAGAAATGTACTTAAATCTGTGCAAGAAATCAAATCGTACTCAGAGACAGATACATTATCCTGTTTTACTACAAGACGAAAATGTGCTACAGTCAGAAATTAAATTATTCTAGTTGTTATTTATTTGGACAATTTTTCTCATAATTTCTCATAATTAAAAAAAAAGTGATAAGTGGCTAAATTTAATATTAAGAACAGGCTAAAATTTGGCCAATCATGCAAAAAGAAAATTGTAGGTACGGAGGAATTCTGTCTTAAAATATCAGGACATGCGAAAGCCCAGTGACAATATGATTAGTTTTTACGCTTTTCAACTCTAAGAGACTTGACAGCAGATAATCCCGGATGTACTGGCTTAAATGGGTCCAGACAGGATTTTCAATGATGAGTATAATACAACATGCACAGCACCTCACTCATCATCTCAACATATCTGGACTGTCTTAATTCATGCTGGAAATTACAGGAGTGAATGTAACAAAATGGCATTTTGGCACAATCACTGTCACATTAAAAAAAGAAAAGAAAAAGATGTGAAAGTCAAACAGTTAACTCAGCCAGTTCCATAGTAGCTGCAGAAGTTTCGAAACCGAATCTTTAATTTACACATCAGCAGGTTTCATTATTCTTAACAAGGTTAGCCGGGACTGTTAACATTTCACCACTGTCATTTTATCCTTTTCATTTATCAAATGTGGAAACAAAGTACCGGTAATGACATGAAAAGAAAAATGTCAAGATTATGACATGGAAATTCATTCAACCTTTATTTAGGCAGGTTAATCTCATTGAGCCTCGAGGACTCAAAAATGTTAAAACAAATGCTGCAAATGATCATTAGCCACCCTGAAAGCACTATTGACTTTTCCCATTGTTTTAATACACACGTTTACACAATAATGATGCAAAAACATTTGAAGTTGATATACAGTAAAATAAAATAATTTTAAGGATGGTCAATACTGTTTGCTTATTATAAAATTTGCTGGTGTGCAAAATATTGTAGGACACTGGTGGGAGGAAAAATGTGAAGAAAAAAATATTCTCTTATTGTAGGTTAGCAAAAACATCTACTCTTCAAATTCTCTAAGAGTCTTTGAGTATGATTGCCCTTAGTATTAGTGACAGTTATTGTGTTTGTTTGTGTATTGTGTTTGTATTGAAGACTTTCAATAGTCAAATTAAAATAATTTGGCTACTTTTGTCATTCTGAAATGGTTTCCAAGTCATCTTTTTAATAAAAAAATTACAATTCTGAATGGAAATAATCTATTTTTTAGTTCTTAGAGACAAGAGAAACTGGATAACCAAAATAAATCTATTTAATTTATTTCTCACCTTCTCTCTTCATGCCCATGGCCAGGCACTTCTGATAGCGGCAGTACTGGCAGCGGTTCCTCTGTCTCTTGTCCACTATACAGTCTTTATTGTCTCGGCAGGTGTAGGTTAGGTCCTTGCGCACTGTTCTCTTAAAAAAGCCTTTACACCCCTCACAGCTGTAGACACCATAATGCTTACCTAAAAAGTTTAAGTAAAAAAAAATGTATGAAGTTAATAAAACAATAAAAAGCATCTAAAAACCTCTAAACATTTTTTTTATTTTAACAGTAGCATTGGAGGTATTTACCCACCAGAGGATCTATCTCCACAGATGGAACAAAGGCGTTTCTGGGACATCATCGGCCCTGGACTGTGGGGAGACAGATGCTTCAAGCCCAGTGGAGGTTTCACATCATCAGAGCTACTCACTGCATGGAGCCCTGACATGGTGACTGTTGAGTTGATCTGGCACAAGACAGGAAGAATTTTCACATGCTTTTCCAAATTATACCTATATTTTAAACAATTCACCTTTAATGTAAACACTAAGGCTAGAAAAGAAAAAAAGACTAGGAAGAATGAGCAGAAAGTAACTTGTTGGGTGTTTCATGTTTATGTTTCTCCATCAATTCAAGTCCAACCTTTGCTCACATTTCACACTGACAAGTCTGATAAGAATGAAGAGCGAGACAAGGATTTAAACCAAATTCAAGTTAGTTTGAATAGGACCAGACAAACAAAAATGGAGTAAAGACAATATAAAAAGTAAAATTAATACTCAAGATCTGGATAAACAAATACTACATTAATGCAAATCCACTGAATAGATGGTTGCCCTTTACAGTTGTACTTAAAATGGACCACAAAGCAAACTACAACTTGTATTACATCCACTAGTTTGTACCTGAGGGCTGCTAATTGGGCCATATCCCACTGACGGGGTGCCAGGTAGGCAGGGCGAGTCCAGTGATGAGCTAATAACAGAAAATGGAGAGCCGATGCTACTGATAGGGCTGTTGACTCCAGCAGTGGTGATGGGTGGCAGGGAGGTCATGGAAGCTGCTGATGGAACCAGTGGGGGTGAGCGTTGGCCCGAGGGAGGAGAAGACACAGACGAACTGTCTGGACTGTGAGAATCTGAAAACAGACAACCAGAGACATAACAGTGAAATCATACCAGATCAGCGTTAGGTGTTTAAGTCACCTTTAACATAAATGCAGCCATAAAAATGTAACAGTTAACAATGCTTGTACAAATTTTTCATGCATGCTGAAAAGACATGAAACAGCTTAAAGTCACAAAATAAATTAGGAAATAAGAGACTGAATTTTTTGGCATGATTTAACAAATTATTTTGGTAAATAATAAGCATGCTGTGTTAGACTTTATTTAATTATCAAATAATTAGCGGTTCTATTTGACTGGTATTTAATTAAAGAAAAAATGTATTGACAAAAATGTAATGCCTACTTTGTACTTTTATTAATAGTGGGTGTGATTCAAATTTATTGAATTAAGCGACAGAATACTGTACATATAAAACAATAGCAATGTGTTATCATGATCCTTCACTTTCTTCTGCAGCTGGCTGGGCTGTATCATCTCTGCAATGGACAGTGTACTTGTATTTTATCTAAACTAGTTAATTTTTGTTTAAAGAAAATAACTTGGGATAGGGTGTGCTTACAATATTGGTCAAACCTACACAAATGGGACTACATGCTTTTAGATACACATTTTGTCAATCACCTTCAAAATGCACAGAACTTAGTTCAACCATGTTTGTCAATATATTATTGGTATACAGTATTAGCAAAAAGTCAATAAAACACCAGGAATAAAGTGGCGTCAATAAATTCAATTTCTGTATACAGTACTGTATAAATATTTATGACTTGAAAAGCTGAATTTTAGTAAAACAATAGCCTTGGAACCTGACAAAGCTGTGAGATATTTATTAATCAGTAGAATTGTGAGTAAATAATTTGCAGTGTATTACCTTGCATGCTCCATTTCACAAGTGTCTTACTAATAAACTGTTCAGGCAAATGGACGACAGTGTATTTCATTATAAACACGTTTATGATTTATATTATTGCAACTATATATGTTTTTATAATAACTTATAAAGCTTCAGCAGTACGCAAAATAGCATAAAATAATGTTTTATAGACAACCGTGTTCGTTCCTTACAAAAAAAAAAAAAACCCTGCTGCATTTTGCTCACCTCTGCTGTCTCCCATTATGGTGGTTTGTGCACAAGGGCCTAGTTGGCAGCGGCAGGCCGAAGAGCTTTCGTCTTTAGCAGCCCTCTATCAAACTCGAGACCGCGGACTGAGGCCCGGGCCGGAGTTGGTTAGAGAAACCAAACGGGCCTGAAAAATCCAACACAAGAACAAAAAAAAAAGAATCTAAATGAACGTAAGAGTGGCCATTGTATCATAAAATGCTAAATAATACTAAAAATCACCCAGCTGTTTTAAAGATTGCGATGCATTTATTTGCTTGCCAGCAGACATTTGACAGCAAATCTGTTGCTTTGACATTTGACGCTGCGAAGTAGAGCAGCCAAATGCTCAGTTGTTAACAAGAAAAGTGTTTTCCGGCTATAATAAATTAACTGCGACCCCCAACACTATTATTTATCTAGCAAACAACGCGTTTATCGCACCAACATATAGACGAAGCCCTGAAAAATGGAAACAAACTACAGTACTGTACTTCCTTTTAAGTCAGCTAACCAAGTCAAAGTTAGCATCGCAAGGGCCGTTAACTAACCAAGCTAACGTTAGCGATTACAAAGGTCGTGGACCGAATAATCCTACATTATTCATTACAAGGTTCGTGAATTAACCAAGCTAAAGTTAGCCATGACAACGCTAGCGGACTAACCAAGCTAAAGTTAGCCATTAGAACTAACGAAGCTAACGTTGTTAGCGCACTTAAAATGCTACCAAGTACGAGTACTGTAGTTTTTTGTTACGTTCTTAAATTAAATAGTAAGCACACCGCTCGGCACTTCAGTTAAAGAAAGTAAGCGTGTCCCTGGTCACTATTTGGTTAAATTTATTTACCAGGTTTAAGTTGTCAAAACGGGCTAAAGCTTCAGCTACGTCTAGCCGCCTACCCCAGCTAGCAAACCAGATAATCCGAGCGGATCGGAAGAGCCAAGAGCAGACCAGAATATCGCTGTCTGCTCCGTTTTTGACGAAATTCCTCCGTATAAACTGGGCGACTTATTTAATTGAACGTTTTCAGCAAATATAAAGCGAATTACTAACGTTTTAGCGGAGCAGTTTCTTCTCATGAGAAAAAAAGTCAACTAGGCCCCGTGCGCTGCTCGTCTCTCCCCCGATCTGCTTCGTAGTCAGCCCTCCCTCCTCCCTTTCTCCCTTCCCACTCCTGCGACGATGGAAACACGATGATGGGGAAGGATTTGGCTTAGTGCTCTCATACTGTTGAACAATGACCCAGAAATCTCTGCAGCATCAGTGCAGCTTGGTTTCTGAGCGCAAGGACAAGTGTTGCGCCTCAACTGAGACACATCCAGTTGCTGCAAAGGTTATTAGGGGACACTGGTGGGTTCTTGGGCTTGGGTATACTGTATTTTGAACTGGTCCTCTGTTGCATATTGCTGAGTTTGAAGGGCACTGACTGCAAAATCCCTGCTGAGTCAACTCAGAAAAGATTTATTAGTAGAGGTATTTTGTTTTGTGGCAGTTTAATGCAACATTAATATTTTTACACACTGCAACACATTGCAGAAATTCTATTGTTTGAATTTAACACAATAAATAAAAAACAAACACATTGATGCGAGTGAAACCTGCATTCAGATTGCATGCAAGTTGTGTTGTATTGTCAGCCTATAACTGTGGAATTACATGTAGAACAGGGTAGACATTGTGTGAGTAAATGTGTGTGTGTTTTAGAGGGATGTACATACAGGTAGTCCTCGACTTACGAACGGGTTCCGTACCTACAACCGTTCGTAACCCGATTTTGCCGTAAGTCGGAATTCATTACACGTGGCGCCGCACCCGTTCGTAAGTCCGGATTTTTTGCCATAAGTTGAGGAAACACATGTAAAATGTATGCTAACGCTGCGCCGCACACCCATTCTTAAGTCCGAGTAGTCGTAAGTCGAGGGCGCCTTAAGTCGAGGACTACCTGTATATGCATGTGTCGTAAGAATGTTATGAGTGTCTAGGTTGTATAATAAAATTGGGGCCCAGGTCTCCACGAATCATGAAGATGGAGGATTCTCCCTGCAGCTCAGTAGTGCACCTGAACCCCAAGGCCCTGTCTGATTGGTGGTGTGATGGAGTGGGCGGAGGAAGATGTCAGGATGGGTTGGAAGAACTGAGGTGGCAATGCCCCCTCAGGGGGCCAGCTCCCCCACTGACCCCAATAGGCACCCCAATTCTCTGAGATCTACCAGGGGAGGGAGGCTCAAATACAGACACCTAGGAGCAAGTGGCAGCCGCACCACCAGGGACTAAGGCCACGGATCGAACTGATCCTCAGCAAACTGGTTGATCCACTATGAGAAGGTGTTGTTTATAAGACTGAGCTGAATACAACTCCTCAGACTGAAGAAGTCTTTCGGAGAAAAGACGAAACATTTCTACTTTTTTTTTTTTTTTTTGGAATGTCCAGAGGACTAGACTTAACTTTTTTTTATATATATTTTTCTACCTGCATTATTGAGCATGCATCAGGATATATACCAGAAAACATTCAAAACCTGTTTAAGAAGCAAATTTATAAGTTAAGGAGGAATCACAGATTAAAATATGCTAATTCAGAACTCATCCCTCACTGCTGGTGTCCACCACCGGTGGTGAGGGATGCTGTCAGGCTGAAGAAGGAGTCCTATTGAGCCTTTTTGGCCTGTGGGACCCCAGAAGCAGCTGACGGGTATCGGCAGTCCAAACGGCATGCAGCTCGGGTGGTTGCTGAGGTAAAAACTCGGGCATGGGAGTAGTTCGGAAAGGCCATGGAGAATGACTTCCGTATGGCTTCGAGGCAAATCTGGTCCACCATCTGGCATCTCAGGGGGGGGAAGCGCTACGCCACCAACACCATTTATAGTGGGGGTGGCGTGCTGCTGACCTCAACTGAGGATGTTGTGAGTCAGTTGGCAGAATACTTCCAAGACCTCCTCAATCCCACTGGCACGTCTTCCACTGAGGAAGCGGAGCCTGGGGACTTTGGGTTGGACTCTCTAATCTCTGGTGCCGAGTTCACTGCGGTACTGTAGCTAAAAAGCTCCTCGGTGGCAGGGCCCCAGGGGTGGATGAGATTTGCCCGTAGTTCCTTAGGGCTCTGGATGTTGTGGGATTATGTCGGCTTACACAACTCTGCAATATTGCATGGACATCGGGGGCAGTTCCCCTGGATTGGCAGACTGGGGTGGTGGTCCCCTTTTCAAAAAGGGGGACCGTAGAGTGTGTTCCAACTACAGGGGGATCACACTCTAAAGCCTCCCTGGTAAGGTCTATTCAGGGGTTCTGGAGAGGAGGGTAAGTTGGATAGTCGAACCTTGGATTTAGGAGAAGCAGTGTGATTTTCGTCCTGGTCGTGAAACACTGGACCAGCTCTACACCCTCATCTGGGTCCTAGAGGCTGCGTGGGGGTTTGCCCAACCAGTTTACATGTGCTTTGTGGACTTGGAGAAGGCATTTGATTGTGTCCCTCGAGGGGCCCTGTGGGGGGTACCCCAGGAGTATGGGACACCAGGCCCTTTGATATGGGCTGTTAGGTCCCTGTACGACCGGTGTCAGAGCTTGGTCCGCATTGCCGGCAGTAAGTCAGGCTCGTTTCCAGTG
>JARVLU010000583.1:26252685-26268698 GCA_031762415.1 Simpsonichthys santanae | reverse complement strand
GCAAAGGACAACCAAAAATGTAATATTGGATAATTTTCCTCAATAAATAAATGACCAGGTACAGTAGTCCCTCGCTACTTCGCGATTCGACTTTTGCAGACTCGCTCTTTTATGGTTGTTCAAAGTAAGACTGGACATGACACACAGCTGGTTGATTGATGGATTATCCACACAAGCAGCATGGATTGTTTATTTGAAATAAATTACTGTATTTTAAATGAGCACCTGCTGCACCTGTGTGCAGCCCATAGTTGCAGGGAGAACCTCCTTCAGCAAGTCATGATCTCCGCTCTCTGCCACCTGCCAGCGAAGAAGTGGGCGTGGCCGAGAGCGGCAGAGAGCGAAGGTCATGACAAAATGTGCTCTTTTAGAGCATTTAGTTTAGAAACATTGTTTTTATTTTTATTTAGTTATAAGTTTAGTAATAAAAAAAAAAAACAACAAAAAACAATTCAATATCCAATAAGAAATTGAACCCCCATGATAAATGAGGGACTACTGAATGATATTTTAATGTCATTTGGTTAACTGAGTTCTACTGATCTACTTTTAGGACTTGTGTGAAAATTTTAGGATATTTTAGGTCATATTTATGCAGAAATATAGAACATTTTAAAGGGTTCACAAACTTTCAAGCACCACTGTGTCTGTGATATTTGGTTGTTTCAATCCCGATTTTTAGAAAACAACAGAAAATGTTAGGGTTGGCGCAGATACTGTGTTATGTAAAAGAAAAGTCAAATGTGTTTTACCTGAAGATACGATGTGACAGATGACAAGAAGAGTACGAAGCCCCTTCATCTTGTTTTAAAAACGACCAGAACTTCGGTTTTCCCAGGATGCAATCGTAGTCAGGAAAGCAGGTCAGTAAACCCTGAAAACATAGAACATTTTTGAGTTTTTAATAACAGAAAAAGTTTACTTTTTACAGCTGTGTAGAGGTTTACTGGATCGTCCCACTGTGCTTTATAATTAGTTTAAAAATATCTTCAAAGAAGGCTGTTTAAAGAGGTTTATTCCTGGGTTTCTGTTGGAAAGGCTTTTTATTTCATTTTACAAGTTAGAAGATAGTACAAACCATTTTCTGGCCCACAATACCTAAAGGTGCTTACAGACATTAAACAATTTAGTCTGCACTGTAAATACATCCTGAAATGTATAAAAACAAGAAATCTCATTTATGTTTATTGCTTAAATGATTTTACCTTTATTTGAAGTTAACAATTTGCATATTAGCATTTGCGTGCATTGCATGTTGCGCGTTTATCAAACATTATTCCATAAAACAGCTATGTTGAATCAACAAGGATCACTCAGTATATGTGGCCAAAACCTTTTTGTCAAATTGTTTTTACACACACCAAATATAATAGTTTTAGAAATAGATAGGTAAACCAGGCCAGAACGTGGTTTGCACAAATTAAAAATGGTCGTCATTGGAAATCTGTTTTTGTTGACACATCTGTATCTTCAGCTGACTTTATTTTGAAAACTTAATATCATGCATGACGGAACAGACAGGCCAGACGAGTTTAGATGATCCATTGTAAATTAGAAAACTAAATGTGATTCAGGAAGAAAACAGCAAGGCCGAGCTCAATTTGTGCCTCGAAGAAAATGAAACTAAACATTCACGTTTCTTGGTCGCAGTTGGTAAAAAAAAAAAACAAAAAACGGTGCACAAAAATAAACGTGCATTTTGCTGCATACCCGTTTGTAACACACAATAACTTACCTGTTAAATGAGCTGCATTTCTAGCATAACTTCTTTTAAATATCGATTACTTAACTTCCCTGTTTGTTTTAAACTGCGTCACACACAAAAAACGAAACTAATCCTTGTACACACTCTACCAACCTGCCAGAGGGGGTTCTCTCTGCAGAGCAAAAGTGGGCGTACTTGGATCTGCACATTAACACCTTGTTTTTTATTGTCCAATAAGATGTGGCTCTTTAATAACGCCTTGTTTTTATTGTCCAATCAAATATGAGACTTTAGATACGCCTTGTTCTTATTCCAATCTGATGTGGCCCTCTAGTAATACTTTTTAATATTGTCCAATCAAATGTAGCCCTTTAATAACGCCTTGTTTTTATGTCCAATCAGATGTGGTCCTCTAGTTACGCTTTATTTGCAGCAATACCCATTAGGTTTATACACGTGCTGGCAACATTTGATTATATCACATAACTTCTAATACTGTACTGTACAGTATTTATGTATAAAATTATTTCCATTGTATTGCACATTTTACAAGATTTCCCTGATTTCACCTGATGTTATGTAGTTTCATTGTGTTCATGCAGCTTTAAAATATTAATTAATTCAACCTTTATTTAGGTTAATGAGCCACGAGGACTCATTTACAAGAGAGACCAGGTTTTAACAAAGAATGATGACAACAATGGACAACAGTGTCAACAAAAGACAATTATAAAAGAGGCACACCAGGTCTCTCTTGTAAATGAGTCCTCCATGTTCAATGAGATTAATCTGCCTAAATAAAGGTTGAATGAATTTCACAAAATAAGATGGTAAAAGTAGCAAAAACAGCTATAGTCATAAATTTTGTAAAAGTTACATTACACAATACAGTATTTATATTGCCTTTATGTTGCTGTAGCAACAAAAATGTATTGTCAGCAGACTGATAAATGTACATTACAACTTTTTATGCAAGGCAACAATTTCTGCATATACATTTTGTTTTATCGTGTAATTTTAAACAAAATTAATAGGTTAGGTTTCAGTGAAAAGTAAAACTGAAACTTCTCACCATTGTCTACTATGACATTCAAAACAACCACAATTTCTTTATCTGATAAAACTGCATTTTTGCGTGGATTACATGTGTCACTTGCTGGATTGTTATGAAATATGATTGCTTTTTAAAAGTTTACAACTTAAAATATTTCTGGGATTGTAGCTCAGTCGAAATATTATGGCTCTTGACCATTTCATAGAAACACATCACAAACTGATAAAAGTAAAGTGAAACTGATGCTGCGCTGATGAACGCATCAAAGAATGGAGATCTCGCGAGATTTGCTTGGGCTCCTTTTTAGCCTTCATTTATCTCTCATTTATCGACGGGTAAAATTTTACACCTTGCATAAATCCAAACATCTTTTAGAGATAATTGTTTATACGGTGACAGAAATATACAATATATTTTCAACTTTCTGTGCTGAGCTCGGTTAAAATCGGGAGATCTCGCGAGATTTCGATGTGCTAGGTTCATTGAATGCCACGTCTTGACTGGGAGCATCAACGTAAACAGTAAATATTAGCACTTTAGCACAGAGGACAGAAAGTTGATTGCTGGTACAACAAACCGTGATATTTGACACTATTTGGTAAGATTAAACAATTTGTTTTATAACCGTATTCCGCTTTTGTAGTGATGATCATACAGCTACTGGCTAGCTACTGGCTGTTAGCATGCTAGCAGGATTTCTGAACTTGTTGAAGTTAGTGTTTGTGTTTGGTCATCTGCTTTCACTGTTTACTGTGAGATAAACGCAGACTGTTTTCAAAGAAAATCAAGGAGATTATCTGCTTAGACCTGCATCCTGTGTGAAGCCATGATCTTTAGATAAACAATCAAAATACAAAGCTAGCAACATCGGAAACCGTTAAAGTGTTCCACATTAAAAAGACGTGTAATAAAGCATGTGCTAACATCAGCTGCTTTGTTTAACCACGGTATGTTTATTACAGTATTTGACAGCTACAGTGTGAAAAGTTTGGGAGCAAATCGCATAATAAACATCTGTACTGCAGCAATAGTTTCTAAATGCTGCACAAACTGTTGTTTTTAAAAGAAAAGCCCCGATCAGAGTGGCTTTGTGATGTATTTTTGATTAAGTTTTAATAATTTAACTTTTAGCATCAAGAAAGATCCCTGACTTGATAAAGAACAGATACTTCTGGAGTCACATGACTGAGAAAAAAAAATGTATTTAGTGACAGCTGCATTTACCCTCCCAGTTAGATGAAAATAAAGCTGTTTGGCACACATTTCTAATAATTTCCAGATACTTTCCAAATTTTTGGTCAAGGTTCTCTAAACACAGTCACACGATTTCCTGGCTGATATAAATACATGGAAGCCAACAGTAAAATGTGCAGGAAGCAATAAACACTGTGAGGACTCCACCATTTAAACCTAATAAACTTTTATACTGTAGCTGTTTGCTTGTGCCACATGGCAACGCCAGCCGTGGTTAAAAAAACAAATCGCACACGTGGAAAGGGACAGATCAGCATCTATCATAAAATAACGGGGGATTTATTTTAGCAAAACAATAATTATGTTTTTGGTACATTTGATATTTTAAACACACCTTGAATACACAGCAGTTAAAAAATAAAAACTACCTAATGTACATTGAGTACTGAGTTTTACATACACTTTTCTTTTTGCACCCAAGTAAAGATATCTAGAAACATTTCTTATTTTGTCTTCTTTTTTTGTTACAGAGAGTAATATGGGATGTGCTCGTGTGTTGGCACTGGTCACCTTTATAGTACTGCTGTTAGCCTTTCAATCTTCCTCCGTTCATAGCCATTCCCATGGTGACCACGGGCACAGCCACTCCCATGGAGAAGGTTGTCACCATGGACACGCTCATGAACCTGAGGTGAAGATGTTCCATGGAGCGAGCAAGTGGAGCGCGGAGGCCAACCTACCTCACCAAGAAGAGGAGCATCATGGACACGGACATGATCATGGACACGGACATGATCATGGACACGGACATGATCATGGACACGGGCATGATCATGGTCACGGACACTGGCATGATCATGGACACGCACATGATCATGATCATGGGCATGATCATGGAAATGCACATGATCACGATCATGTCCATGATCATGGCCATGATCATGGACATGATCATGGACATAGCCATGATCATGGACATTTGCACTCAGCTGAAGCTGAGAGGACAAAGAGGGAAGTTAAAGGAGAGAAGAGGGACTTGGTGGAGCTCTGGACACAGGTGTGCTCAAGAGAACAGGAGTATTAGTCTTAATGCAGTTGTCTGTTCTCCACTCTGATAAATCTTTATTTTTCATATTTACTTTAAAACACTATTAAATAATAGGAAGGATGGTATTATTTCTTGTAGTGATATTTAAGATGACTTATGTTTTATTTGTAGGTACAGTAATTAGAATTCTACATCTGTTCAAAAGACAGTCTGAAGCAAATTCTTACAAACTGTGCTTTGATTTGATATGAATTCAACTTTTTATGATTTGGGGTATGGCTAAAATATGAGACTCTGCTTTGGCAATATTTGAAAACAAAGCAGCTAAACTTGTGCTGTTAAAAATAATTTGTCCACATGTTGTCAAATGCAGCAAAGGAACTTCTGGAAACTAACTTAAGCTAACCTGTTTCAGCTTTGTTACTGTATTGTGTTTTTATGGATGCCGATAAATAACCGTGTCAGATTTAATCTTACAAATCCAAAAACTTGTGACCTTTTCCCATAAATTTCTTCTCTCCTGTTTTCTCTTAATACATTATATTTTAGTCATTTTCTCCTTGCTGGAAAACAGCCCAGCAGTAAACTTCTTTTCATCACTATCCGCAGGCTGTCGGAGCCACTCTGCTGATCAGTGCGGCTCCTTTCCTCATCTTGTTTCTGATCCCAGTGCAGTCCAACAGCGACCAACACCAGAACCTGCTGAAGGTGCTGCTGAGTTTCGCCTCAGGTGGTCTGCTGGGTGATGCTTTCCTCCACCTCATACCTCATGCTCTTGGTAGGAACTTTGCTGCTTGACATATAATTTTATTGTTAAATTTAAAAAAATCATTTATAAGCTATTGCACATGTACAAAGTGGAAAATAACTCTTTATTTCCCTCTTATTGTAATACTTGACATGGTTTTCATGTTGTGTAGTCAGATACATTTTTTTTTCTTTAGTTCTTAGATAAAGTTAGACAGTTTTCAAATCTTGTTCACTGTTTTGTTGAATACAGAAGCCTAGACTGTGTATTTAAATGTTAATTTTAAATATTTGAAATGGCACAACATTATAATATTTAATTTTATCTTTTTGACATTTAATGCTTCCCCCCCGTTTTGTTCTGGATAGAGCCCCACTCCCATCACGGTGATGGAGATGATGGACACTCGCATGCAAGTGAAGACTCTCACGACCATGGTCACTCCCATGGTATACAATCACAGCTTTTTATCTTGGTGATTAAAACATGTATCATGCCTCCAACTAGTTCTCCCTGTCCCCTTCCTGCACAGGAGCGGCCCACGGTCACATGATGTCTGTAGGTTTGTGGGTTCTCGGTGGGATCATCGCCTTCCTGGTTGTTGAAAAATTTGTGCGTCTGCTTAAAGGAGGACATGGCCACGGGCATTCCCACTCTCACAGTACGTTGGAATAATTCCTAATTAAAAATGTTATTTTTTTTGTTTCTTTTTCTAGCTATTTATCTGCTACAGATGTTTTCTATTCTAATTCCAGTGCCTAAAATGTCTGTTGACAGAACTGCAGTTTGATATTCTCCTAATAATCATTTCTTTGCTTTAGAAATGCAGGGGGAAAAAAAAGAAGTTTAGAAAGATTTCTTCTTATATTAAATTGGCCACCCTTCTTATACCCATCATGCTACTTTGGTAACCTAGAAATGATAAAACCAAATAGTTGTTCCATAGAGGAACTTTTTGTTGTTGTTGACATTTTAGTTTTGTTTGCACTTCAAAAGAAATCGAGAGTTGAGGCTAGTCAGGTAACTGGAGTGTATAAACTGGTCATTAGATGTTATTAGATTCAACGCATTGAACTTTTAAAGTCTGGTTACCAATAAGATTATAAGTTGTGGCATTTAGAAGATGTGACTTTTCTTTTTAAATAATTTTTATGGTCTATTCAGTAGATATTGTCAGTGTTTCATTGTATAAGGAACTATTTTTAATGCAACAGCTGCTCCCAAAGAAAAAGACAGTGGTGGAGAAGATGAGATGGACAAAAAGAAGAAAAAGGAGACGGGAAACAAAGATGCTAAAGTTCCAAAGAAAGTGGAGGAGAACAAGAGCACAGGTGAGAAAGTGTGATGGTAGGAAACGTATGAAGCGCAAGAGCTTCCTCTGGTGGTCAGATTATGAACTGCAGTTTGATGACACCTGTATTTTGTTTGTTTTTTTATACAGATATCAAGGTGTCAGGTTATCTGAACCTGGCAGCTGACTTTACACATAATTTCACCGATGGCCTGGCGATCGGAGCATCGTTTCTGGTCGGACCAGCTGTGGGCTTCGTCACCACCCTGACGATCCTGCTGCATGAGGTCCCTCATGAGATCGGAGACTTTGCTATCCTTGTACAGTCTGGCTGCACTAAAAGGAAGGTACTTAACTGTTTAGACTATACCATACGTTATATCATCTTATTTATAAAGTACTTAAAATCAGCAGCAAGTCCAACCATGGTTCTGTACAAGCAAGAATAAGATTGTAATGAACAAATGAGAAAACAAAAGACTCTGCTCTGACAAATTAGACTTTTTAAAAGGACTAAGCAAATAACTTTTACTAATTAGTATTCTGCACAAAGAACAAATCAACCATATACAAACGTTTAAAATTTATGATAAGCTTAAAGACAATACAGTACTGTAATTTCAAATTAGTAATTACAATGAATTCTCATTTTAAAACTAATTTGGACATATTCACCTTTTATTACTGAGTCTACTATTAGAGAAAAATCTCATTTCAATATTTTGTAAATGTTCTTCTCTCTCCCCAACTTTTTTTTTTTCTTAAAATATTGTTCATATGCAGCTTTAGATTTGTATAAATCATTTGTTTGGTGAAGTTGATCAGTCAGGATAGTGTCTATTGTTCAGTCTTATTTGTATTTAAGCCTGTAAAATACTTGAACAACTTGCTCTTTAGAAATAAATACTTGCTAGGTTGAAACTTGTACAGTAGCAAATAAGGTAACTGCTATTTATTTTTTTGTGTCACTTAAAAAACCACCCCCCCCCCCCCCCCCCCACGAAAAAAAAATAAAATAAATTTAGCTCGTAATATGTATCTTAGCTAAATGAAAATAAAATGGCTCTTGCATCCATTTATTTAACAACAATAAAAGTTTCTTAATGTTGTTCCTCTTCTTTATCAGGCGATGTGTCTCCAGCTGCTGACAGCTGTGGGGGCTCTGGCCGGGACAGCTTGCTCTCTTTTGGCTGAAGGCGTGGGCGCAGCGGCCACCGCCTGGATCCTGCCCTTCACGGCCGGCGGGTTTGTTTACATCGCCACGGTGACGGTGCTCCCGGAGCTGCTGGCGGGCCGCTCCAGTTTCGGTCAGTCTCTGATGGAGATTCTGGCCCTGCTGTTCGGAGTCGGGATGATGGTTCTGATCGCAGAGTACGAGTGAGACGCTGCAGAGCGGCCACAAACTTTTACAGCACAAGACGGGGACGGAGAGAAACTGACAGGGAAAAGACGGTTTTAGGTTAAATGTGACTTTTATATCTTCAAATTGTTCACTTGTTTCATTTTCTTTACGATGCTGTATTTTGGTTAGATTTGATCGTGTCCTAAGCGGTTTACAGTTTTTTCTTGTTTTATGTTTGTGTTTCTTTCTTTAAGAAAGTGTCAACTTCTTCAACAGTCTCTTCGGTGAGGACGAGAAGAGAATAATGTGTAAGGAGGAAGAGGATAACTCCATTATTTAAATGGGTTGAGCCTTTTTGGATGCTGGTTTCAAAATTTACTCAACAGACCATCAATATGAGAACTCATCCCTCTAATGATTTCCTAAATAACTGACCAGACAAAATTTTCTCCTTAACTGAGAAACGTCTCTCCTTACCTGCGACTGCCTTTCTCTGCTGCATTTTTAGGTCAGAGAAGACCTGACCTGTCCAGATGTTTCAGATTTTTGTTCGCCAATATTGAATGTCAACACATTTTACATTCCACATAAAGTAAGAAGTTGTTGCCTCTGTATCTGTGGTCAAATTGTGTTTACTTTCAAAAAGTTATAATCTCTTCAAGTTATGCATAAATCAAAGGTTTTTACACTCAAACTGATTTTCTTTTTTTCCTGAGATAAATCTAAAAACACAAAGCTGTGCTAATCGTCCCCAATAAAATTAAATTTTCTAAAGAACACTTCTCAATAGATTCTGTGGTTTTAAGATGTGAACTTTCTGTCATAGATTTTTACTAATAAATGAAAACATTTGGTAAAGCAACAACTTTCCATTGAGTCCAACAACTTTGAGCTTCTAAGAAAAACAACCCACTTGAAGAAAAGTCAGATGAATCACTGAGTTCCTGTGAAAGGTTTGACCCCTGATGAGTGTCACGCCTCTTTAGTCCCTGCTTGTCTCGCTAGTAAGAACTAGGTACAACTACACATCCCGAGGAATATAAAGTGTTACTTTTTAAGTCTAAAAATAAAAACATGAATTAATGAATCCTAGTAATTATGACTTCAAAGAGAGAAAAAAAAAACATTCAAAATACAACAAAGTGAAAATTAACATGAAAAAAATATATTTAGTGAATAGTCAAAGTTTACCCCTAACGTTATAAGACTATTTTTATTTAAAGTCTACAGTTCTTATATAGAAGAGTTTCTTGTTTAACTTTTAAAGTTTAACTACTGTACTTTGACAAAATACTTTTACTGTTTAGCATTATCTCCATGTTGTTGCAAAAAATACACAAGTCATCCCCAACACAGTTATATAAATTATGAATTATGACATTTCTAACTCCAAAGATCACAAGAGACATTCACTGCAGAGATCTTGGAGGTAGTGGGAAACAGCTCGTGACAGCAGGAGGACTGAGAGTCCACCTGCTGTTAAGTAATGAGGGCCTCGGCAGGCTGCTGGGAGAAATGGCCATCACTCGGGGAGGAGTTCCGCTCTGCATTCAGGCCAGTCCTGCTGCCCAAGAGGACCGAGAGGTCTGCGGGGTCTGGGTGGACGGATCGGCACCTGCAGCCAGTTCCTTCAGATCTGCTGTGGGACGGACTGCTACAAGAGATTCTTCCTGCCCATAACTATCAGCATCTAGAACAACTGTAATGAAACCAAGATGGGCTACAACGACAATTGATTTCCCTTTTGGATTAATAAAGTATTTTTGAATTGAATTTTTTTAATACATGTTGAGTGGTTTCTGGTAAACCAGACTGAATGGAAATGACTTGGAACAGCATCTCGCTACCTTAGGATCTTCTGGTTCCAGAAACAACAAATTTGTCCTTCACTATTTTATAGTATTTTAAACTTAAAATTCAACTGAGAAGTTTAGTGAATGGTAGGTTTGTTTTCACCGTATCTGCACTTGCTTCTGAAACTGATGTTTTACCTTTCCAGAATGTTGGTAAAAATCTAGTGAAACCAGTCCCACCCAGGTGATCATTGTATTCTTAAAAATGCCTGAGAGTCAATTTGCATCATGAATAACCAGTTTGCATTCTGCTCAAAAGTAACACACGAGGAATGCCTTTGTTCTTGCATATGTTAAAATTGTAAAATCATTGTTTGCACTGATGTGCACAAGCTAAAGCAAGAGCATGTCTGCGAGCGTCTTCCATTCGTAAGCGCAAACATTGTTTAAGGGACGAGATCAACGAACGAAAGCGAGGTGAGCATTTTAATTTTCAGTATGTAGGACTTAAAGTTCCCCTGACGGCAGTAATGTTACTCAGTTATTTTGTGCAGGATTCCAGTGTTTTCTCTCTGCAGATTCCTGATGAGCAGCAGCTGTGGCCCATTTCCCATTTCTTCTGCGTTTTCTGCCTCCCTGAGATCAAATCCTGGATTACCTGTTTTTTCCTTTGTGCCTCCAAGACGAACCATGAACCACTGCGATTATTTACCTTAGCCTCAAGTCGTCTAGCTGCTCTTCTGCCAACAAAACCCTAATCACCATCGTCATCTCGACTCCTCAGCACTTACTATACGTACCTGGACTCTTCCACCCTCCTCTCCATACAGTGAAATCTCCAAGGAATCTGTAAGAAAAGAAATCTGTTCATATCTCACCATCACCTACCAAATACCATGCTTGACTTTCTTCTTCCTTTTTCAGATCCTCCAATGCCTCCTGTAAATATTCTAACGCTAAATAACTTCACTTACTATTTTACTGAGTTTGAGTCTTTCGCCTCAGTCCCTCTGCTCAAGGTTAGCTAACTCCATCGTGATACTTTGCTTGTGTTACAAGCACTTCGAGGTAGGAACCTCCGTATTTTCCGCCGCACCGCCCAATAAGTCGCATTGTCCAATTATGTCCAATAATTTGGAAAAATCCATAAACATGTCGCACCTCCATATAAGTCGCATCTATTATGCGTCACCGCTGACGCGTCGCCTCGACATTTGTCACCGCTGACAAAACGGAAATGTGGGCGGTGTCTTGCCAAAAAAGGATTGTGGCAGCCACAGTGCACGGAAGGACTTTAACAAAAATAACATGATAAAAACAATTATTTGTTTGCTGAAAATTTTAGCAAAGATGTGTCTTAGCTGAAAACGTTTCCTTAATAAATGAACATAATTGTCAAAACAGCTGGATTTAAAAAAGTAGTTTCGCTACATGCACCCGCACGGAGGTCGACAGGCAAGAGCAACCACCGGGTGGGACCGCAGCATTTTCTTTAAAATTTAGCAAGATAAACACTTAAAAAAATTATATTTGTTTGCTGACATTATAGCAGAAGTGTTTCTGAGCAATAAATTCACGTAATGGTCAAATCTGCTGGATTTAAATTGTTTGGCTTTGACGTCTTCCAAACGTTCGCGCTCGCTGCAAAAATAAATTATAAATAAATTGAATTTTAGCTCAAACATCTCATAAAGCTAACAGTTTGTAAAAGTCCACCCAATAATTACTGTGAGTTTGATAGACATCTGTCCTGTGGATTTTGAGTTATTTTGCAAAACAGGACCCGTTATTACGGAGCTAACAGCTAACACAACTGCGGTGCAAAACCTCGAATTTTAGCTCAAACTCCTCATAAAGCTAACAGTTTGTAAAAGTCCACCCAATAATTACAGTACTTTCTGTGAGTTTGATAGAAATCTGTCCTGTGGTTCTGTAGTTCATACCTCCAGAGCAGGAGGCCTGGCTGCCACAGAGTTAGTACGAAAAGAGGAGGCTGCCGTCGGACACATGAGCTGGAAAAGGTTGGTGGAATCTAGCGGCCGAAAGTGGTATTGCACCATTTTTACCAAAATGAAAAACGCTCATATCTCAGCCAAAAATTGGTCTAAAAACATGGGGAAAAAAAGCCATAAATATGTCGCTTCGCCCTATAAGTCGCAGGGCATGCAAATTAGGAAAAAAACTGCAACTTATATGTCGGTAAATACGGTAGCTATAAAACTGAAAGTGTTGAAAATTTTGGAAACTTTTACAAAAAACAGAATACCGGTAGGTAAAAAGCACATGTACTGTGTACACAGATTTGTAATAATTCTAATAACATCAACAAAAAATACAGAAACAGTTTTTTGTAACACTTTTCCCAACGTTTTATTACAGAGTCCAGTGAGAATGAACCTTATTATTGTGAAAGAAATTCATCCATTCATTCAACCTTTATTTATACAGGTCAAGCTCAATGAGGCTCGAGGACTCATTTACAACAGATACCTGTTAAAAAAAAAGATGAGGTACAGATAACAATAGAGAGCCATATAAAACCGTATAAAATAAAAAGTAAAAATAGAAGAAATGCTTTTAATTGCGGTTATTTCACCTTTTTTCACACTGATATTTGTCTTCAGCCAGCTGTGGAAAAACTGAAGAAACTTCCTGGAACATGAAACTACAAAGGAGCTTCTCTTTATCTGCAACCATCATTGTTTTTGGATTGGCATTATGTAGTAAGGTTAGCATTCTTTGGTACTTTTTGTTATGGTATCTTTTTATACGTATTTGCCAAGAACGATTTGAGCAGAAAGCCACACCAGCTACATGTATAAAATAGTCTATTTATTTGGTCTACTTAAATTTTTGTATTACTCAAATCTACACCATGGAGGAAAACAGTATATTTTATGACCACCTTTGCTTTGTTGAGATTTGCCATAATTTTATTTCAGTTTTTTTCCTGCTGTAGGACTGCTGCTGTTTTCTCACTCACATAAAGGTTCTTGGTGGAATGTTGGAGTTTGAATTTAGCGTCATATAATAAGTCACAGTCAAATAATTACTTTTTTAGTGTTATGCTTCAGTTTGTTGGACATTTGTGTCACTTTCCATTTTCTCTGAGTAATTTGTTTGCTCGAGTAATCTTGTTTTACTGGATTTATCTATTTTTGCACAGTTCTACTTTCTAGTACAGAAACACCCCTGAGACAGTTGTTTTTCTACTGTTGGATTGTGCTTGAGGCATCTTTTGTCTTTCAACACTTTTTGTGTTTTACTGGTGTATTTGGGATCTGCTAGCTCTTACAAATGTAATGTTTGGCTTCTGGTTCTCTCCTGGCTTCTGTTCTCACTTGCTTTATGTGTCAGATGTTTAGTTATTCCTCTGCCTCCTTTAGCGATAATGACAGACTACATGTATTAAATGTCAGAGTCAGAGTCAGAGAGTCTTGTAGTATGTAGTTTTATAGTAAATGTAGTAAATTTTGTAGTAAATGTAGTTTTATTGCAGCTTTGGAGAAGAGGCTGTCTGAATTGGAAGCTCGGCTCTGCACTGATGAAAAACCATTAACTAGTTTGATCCCCTTACAGTGTGGAGCCACTGAGACCAGTTCCCGTTGGCGGTCCTCCTGCAGATCCCAAGCAGCCGGGACCCTATAGGCCGGCTAGGTGACGGTCCGGACTAAGCTTAGTGCTGAGGCCAAGACCCCAGTTCACCATCAACCCGTTCACGTTTCCAGTTAATTTTCCTCATTCAGTGAGGAGCACTGCTGAGAAGCAGACCCTGGTAAATGGCAGCTCCATAGTTTGAAACATGGTTTTAGAGGCTCCATCAGCTGTAGTCAAATGCACTCCGGGGGCCAGAGTGCGCAGCATTAAATTCTACTGAAACTTTTGACTAAGTCTAAATTGCAGTAAAATTGTTTTTCAGGTCAGCGGCAATAATGCATGATGGTTAAGCCAATCAGAGGTCACTAAAATAAATGTTGCTTTGGTGTTGGATTCATACCTGGATTAATGAGCATGAACACTGGTGTTGCTTTGCTTCGTAACTTTGCAAATTGGACTCCATAGTTTTTTTTTTTTTTTTTGTTCCCATACCAACGATGACATGGAACCTCCGGCTATCCAGGTGATGTCATGAAAACAATGTGGGCTTCGTAGATAACTGGAATGCCTTTTGGGCAAATCCTGGTCTGATGCCGAGTGATGGCATCCGTCCCACTTTGGATGGTGCCGCTCTTCTTCCTAGAAATTTGGACCATTTTGTTAGTCTTCCAAATAATTGACAACCCAGGGTCGAGTCCAGGAAGCAGAGTTGTAGTCTTCCACACATCTCTGCTGCTTCTCCTCTGTTACCCCCACCCAGACCCCCAGTGAAACAACGCCAGCTCACCCATGGCTCAAATTAAATAAACCAAAAACCAGCTCTACTAATATAAATAATAAAAATCTTATTAAAATAAACTCAGGTATTTCATCTGAACAAAATAATAAAATCATTAAATGTGGATGATTGAAGATCAGATTGATTTCTTCTAAGTCTCTGTTAGTTAATTATTTCAGCTCTTATTGCTCCATACTTTCCTTCACTCTCAAACTGCAGGCTTAGGGTTCCTACAGTTTCCAAATGTACAATGGGAGGCAGAGCTTTCAGTTCTTCTCTTGTGGAACCAAGTTCCAGTTTCTGTCCATGAAGCTGACACAGTTTCTTCTATTTTTAAGACCAGGCTTAAGCCTTTCTTTTTTGATAAATCCTATAGTTAGGGTCACCCTGGGTTTCCTGAACTAGCCCTTAGTTATGCTGCTATAGGTTTAGACTGCTGGAGGGCAAACTAAACACATTTACTCTCTCTGCTGCTGTCTTTATTTGCTCTACTCTACCTGTTTGTATTTGTCATGATTTTCATCCTTAACATTTGTTTATTGTCTTTCTTAAAATAAAAAGTACACATGTTTGTCTGTCTCTTCTTCATGTCCTCTCAACCCCAGCTGGTCGAAGCCGATGTCCACTCATCCTGAGCCTGGTTATGCTGGAGGTTCCTGTTAAAAATGATTTATTTATTTATTTATTTTGTTTCCACTGTTGCCTTTGTGCTTGCTCAGAATGAGAGACTGGGACAAACTGAAGATTCAGTGCAATCTACTGGCTTCCTTAGATAGATAATGCTTAATAATTGGCTTTTATAATGCATGTGAATGTTTTTGTACAGTGCCCTGAGATGACTTTTGTTGTGACTTGGTGCTATAGAAATCAATGGAACTTAATTGAATTTGTTAGGTAAATTTTGGTGGGGATGTTTTTCTAACAGAAGGATCCTATATCTGTTACATTATTCATGGAATATTTACTACTGTATAAATCCATAAGCTGCTTTGTACAGAGAATATAACAATTTAAAATAACCTTAATACCATGATCTTCATCTTTTCTTTCCCAGGCCTCTTTCCTTCTCCTCATCACTTTGTCTCATGAAGGAACCAAGACCCTCCATCCAGAACAGAAACCACTTGCACTGCTGTGCATTGGCTGCTCTCTCATTGCACCAAGTGTCCTGGTGCTGCTCAAAAACATCTGTAGAACATGCTTCAAAACATCAAAGCTGCCCAGGAAAACAACTGCAGCCACAGTAAGAGCCAAGCTCAGATTCCTCATTTTTATCTAATCTCTGATTAACAAAAACAGTGTAAGTTTCAAAGTTATTTTTTCCTTGGTCATTTTTCCAACAAATGTTCTCATCTGTTTCTTTTGCAGGTTTTGTTCTTTGAATTGTGTGTTTCTGTGGGTGTAGCTGGTCTCACCATTGCTGTAATGCCACACTTGGACATTTTGACCAACGTTGCAGTTCT
>JARVLU010000583.1:26175919-26198257 GCA_031762415.1 Simpsonichthys santanae | reverse complement strand
TCTCCACATCATTGCATTCAGTTTTTATTCACAATTTGTTTAGTGTCCCAACTTTTTTGGAATCCGGTTTGTAAAATGGTAGCTGAAAAGTCAGAACAAGCTTAAATTACCAGAAGAAAGTAGAACTAACAAGTTTTCTGAAAGAAGCAGAAACTAGCACAAAAAAGGTTTGTTATCTGGAAAAAGCTGAAATTCGGAGAAAAAGAACAGCTGAAAAGAAACTACATTTAAATTACAAGGAAGTGGAGAGAGCACATTTCTGTTGCATTAGGCTGACAAAAGTTGAAATGAGTGCATAAAATGTAGAACTAGCTGAAAAAGTTCAAACTAGCATAAAACAGCTAAATAGTAGATAAAATGGTAAAAAAATAAAGCTTAAACTTG
Source organism: Simpsonichthys santanae (assembly GCA_031762415.1). Lineage (NCBI taxonomy): Eukaryota > Metazoa > Chordata > Actinopteri > Cyprinodontiformes > Rivulidae > Simpsonichthys > Simpsonichthys santanae. Next base: position 26,197,873 of record JARVLU010000583.1, on the reverse strand, counting down.
CAGAAATAAGCTAAAATTAGCCGAAAGTAGTTAGAAGCACAAAAAATGTTGTAGTTAGCTGAAAGAATCTGAAACGAGCATAAAACAGCAGGAGAAAAAAACCCAGCTGAAAATAAGTTTAAATTTGCAGAAGGAAGCTGAAAGAAGCTGAAGCAGAACAAAATGTGAAAGGAGAAGTAAAAGGTTGTAAACACATCTAAAGATCTGAAGGATGGAAAATGAGCTCAATTCATTTTCTAAAGGGGGGAAAAATGGCAGAAAAGGCTAAATATTTCAAAAAGCTAAAGCTGCACCAATACCAAAAGTTATAACAGGATTTTCCTGAAAAAGCCGAATGTTTTAATTTATGATTTGCTGAAATAGGTGAAAACTGTTGGATGAGAAAGATGCTGAAAAACATATGGAAGAGAAATAGATTACATGGTGTGAATGCTTCATAAACATTCACTATCAGGTGCAGAGAAAACACCCCAAACACCACTTACCAAGCCGTCTGTGTAATCTGCTGTTATTGTGACTTGCTTGTCGTCTGGTGGCGGCGTCACAGTCAAGTTTTCTGTTCGTCTGTTCTGATTGGTGAGCTGCAGCCACAGTTCATACATCTGCTGCATGTCTCTCACTACACACAAATGGAATGAGAAAACATCAAAAAGGTTTCAACAGCTGAACAAAGAAATCACAAATGGTGAAAAACAATTTTTTTCACAACAGCAACAAACCATAATAAATACTGGACATGTGGGAGAATGGTTGTGAAAAAGCTAAATACACTAAGAGGTGGTGGTTCAACAAACTGTACGCTGCGGGAGGGAGGGAGTCAGGACGGCTGCATGCTTTCAAAATGGAAAATAACTTGACAGTTTTGATACACCCTGTGTAACACATCATGTGTTACACATGTGTTGCTTTTCTCCTGCATGGTAAACATTAAACACTGCAACACACAAATTATATTATGTGCAATTAACAGCACTTCATTCAAAGTAAAACTGCTGTGCACTGCCTGTGCCAGTCTCAGTCCTCACCACGCTGGAGTTCCTTACAGCAGAGGAAGACGACACTCAGCCACTGGTTGTTCACATCAGTTGTTTAATAAACAGGCATCTAAATTGTCCAAGCCTCTACGTGCCTCTGTGTTTACAGTATGTTATTACACACACACGTGCAAAGTTAAAATGCCTCAGCCTTAGAGGTGCACCGCCGGCAGACCCCCACACCCCACGATTCATTCTATTGTTTTTATAACAGTTCATGTACAGGAGGTGGTGTCTAACATCACTGAATGGGACAGTCGCCCTTCCAACCTTCAAGTCTGACACTGAACCTTTGGATTACATCTGCAGGTGTAAATGGATACGTGTTGGGGAAGTCGTCTTGTGCGCTCAGTTCATGTTTGTTGGGATGTCTGCAGGAATGGAGCACAGAATCATGCGAGCACAGTTTGATGCATCTGAACATTTTGGTGCACGCACTTTTCCAATTTGTTTCTTTAGCCCACTTTCAGTATGAAGCTCTGTGACATGTGCCTCCCCAGGCCGGGGACTTCTGGACCACTCACTTTTTGAATACACACACTTTTAATAAACTCTAATCATCTTGATGGCACCTGACCCTGTGGACGTGGAAGATTATCCATGTAATGAATGTGTTTTTGAAACTTTTAGGACATTTTACCACCATATAGACCATGTTTGATGCATTGTAGATTTTTTAAAGATTTAAAAATCCATGTTCATCAATCATTACATACACCACAGAGCTACTTTATATACGTCACATATTGGACTCTATTGCTCAGACCCCACAATGCCACAGTGGATTGTTGCATGCCCAGTCTTATTTGGAAGAACGAAGAACTCACGGTTGTTGTTCTTCATGTACGTCCAGACGTCTCTTTCCTCCAGACTGTGGGCAAACGAGCAGTTCCCAATATAATGGCATTTCTTCTGCTTCATCACATGCACACACATCTGGTTGACACATAAACAGTATTAGTTTATGAAGACATTTATTGTTCACAAAAGATGATAAGTTACAAAGTATTTCTCTCTTGGATGTCTGTTTAAATTATCCAGCTTCCTGTTTGAAAGAATGAAATCATGAATGCTTCAATTCAAGCTGCAAATGAAAGAACAAAAACAAAATTATGTAAAAACAAACAAGAAAAATGAAAAGATAAAATAAAACAAGCCATAAGCTGATGTCCCTGTCACTGAGGGATCTGAACAGGATTGCAGCTTTTGAAATGTCAGTAAACCTTGATGATGATGATGATGTGATATTTAAACAGGTTTGAGTTACACTGTGCTGAAGAACAGATTTATTTATGTTTCTTCTGGTTGTCTGAAGCACAGTGATGGGTCCTGCAGAATGAAGGCAGCTATTTTATCCACCACCAGGTGCAATGGCAGAGCCAGGGGGTGGCCAATGGTGACCAAGGCCACCACAGAGTAACCTTGGGCCACCCCAGGTTCATTTGAGGAAACTACAGAAATATAGAAAATTCTAATCTTTCCAGCACCACAGTACATCTCACAGAAAGTATGGGTACACCTTGAGTCCCTCAGAAGAGCTGGTGGAAGCACATAGGGAGAGGAAGGCCTCTGTGACCCCACTAAGACAACAAAGATAACAAAGGCATAGTGCCAAATAAAAAAAAACCCTCATGAGGCAACAGTTTAGTTCAACACTCAGTAATTCAGAAAACAAACACATTCTCCATTCATCCATTAATTTTCTTTTATCCTCTCTTCTGTGCAGAGTCGCAGGGTGGCTGGTGTCTATCTCCAGCAGTCGCTGCGCAAGAGGCAGGTACACCCTGGTGAGTCCACCACAGGGACAACACAGACCAACAAACATTCACACACACACACCTGGTGATAATTTAGTGTTAACAGTTAACAATAACTTGTATGTTGTTGGTCTGTGGGAGGAGAATAAAAAACCTGGAGAAAACCCACGCATGTTCAGAGAGAGCATGTAAACTCCACACAGAAAGGTCTCAAGGTGGGTGGCAAACCGTCAACCACCTTGCCCCGAGGCGATAGCCATAACCACTGTTTGTGCGTTGCCCCATTTTCTACATTCTAAATAACAAAACACAAGTCAACCTTTTTTACTGGAATATGAGTCAACCCACATTGGGAGTAGTGGTTCAGAGGTTAGAGCAGGTGGGCCTGTGAAGGTCGCCAGTTTGACTCCCCAGACCAACATCATCAAAATGTGGGTGGGAAAGGTGAAACATCCACACCTGCCTCCACCCTCATTTACTCCAACCTGTGCTCTTGAGCAAGACCCTTAACCCCCACCATCTGCTCCCAAACAGGACTCTCTTGAAAATGAGTTCTCATGACTCAATGAGACTAGCTGTATAAATAAAGGTTAAAATAATAAATAAATAAATAAAATAAAAATAACCAGGTAAAGCACATTTTCCGTGTTTGTTCCAGAAACTGGTGCTAAATAAAACATAATGCTAAAGAGCAGGAAGTGTAACCAGAAGAAGAGTAGGAGTTAATGCAGGGGATGTTTTCCAAACAAAAAAATTATTATTTTTTACATTTCTAGCTTTTTATTGTGGATTCCTGTAGGAATAAAACAAGTTTAATTATAAACATAATTATAGTTTAACTATAAACTGAATTTTACTGGTACAAAGAACAACACATCTGGATTTAAATCCAAAATTGCATTGGTACATGACTGCTCTACTAATCCATCAAACAGTATAAACATGCTTCTGTGATTCTTACATCTTTAATAAATACAGATTTGAACAAACAAATGGAAGGACTCACGTCATACTGCTGTGGATATGAGCGAGAGAAGGGAAGAGGCCGGACAACAACCCATTTCTTCTTTTCAAATGATTTCACTAGCAGGACCCTGCGCTCCTTTGTCCAGCTGAACAGAGAAAATCAAATAAATAATTTACAGTGCTACACAGTGAACGATGAGTCTTACAGAATATACTTGTGTGGAATTTCGACAACAAAAAGCAGAAAGTCGAGTGTTACCTGTGCCGTGCTTTGGCGGTGCAGTACTTGAGGTTCTTATCTGGCTCGTTGACCTGACCTTCTCTCCAGCACTGACCACAGACAAACTTCATTTTTAAGTTGAGGGGGCGCCCCCTTACTGCACCTGAGACTAATCCTCCCACCCCAACACCTCCTACTGGACTCACCCCACCTGCTCCTATGCTGTCTCCACCAACTCCACTAACCCCACAACCCATTCCCCCGAACCCCCCAGATGGCATGCTGTTGCTCAGGTGGGGTATGTGGAGTGGCTGAAAGAGATGGAGAAAAAAAAACAAGATAACTTTTACTAACTGGCATTTAATAATGTAAATGTTTTTGTACAGTGCTCTGAGAGGACTTTTGTTTTTCTTTGGTATTATACAAATAAATGGTCACCGATGTCCCCCGTCTCTGAGGACTTTGAATAATGAACGTTTGTAGTTTGCAGAGCAAAGTGTCAGATCATGGTGAGCAAAGGGAGCAATTTTATCCATCACAAGGCACACTGGTAAAGCCAAGGGGGCCAATGGAGGCCTTCAGCAATATAAAAACTAAAAGATGTACTGTGGCTTCCTCCATTGATCAAGGTGACATATATGGTGGTAGCCATCTTGGATTTTGATGTGACGACCTAATTTTTGATAATGTCCTTTTTTATGCCTAGATGTAGCTGAAGATGTAGCTGCTAAGGCTGAACGATTTTGGAAAATATTTTAATTGCGATTTTTTTACTTAATATTGCGATTGCGATTCAATATGCAATTATTTTTCAAAGTCTTGTTCTCGTGTATTTTTCAACAACACAAGCAATCAATCAGTTTCAGTTGCAATAAATGCCATTTGTATAGCTCTGGGATAGCAACTTGGCTAAAATGTGTGCATGAGGGCATTCTGTACCGTGTATCCATTGTATTTACCAAAGCTGTAAACTCAGGCTTGGTCACTATATTAATGGGCATCATGTCTTTCACTATGAACTCAGTTATTGCTCCAGTTACTTCCATGTGCCATTTTTGAATTATGTTCATACAAAGTAATACCTTCGAACAGTTCGGTCAGTGATCTCTGTCGGCTGCTTCTTTGTGTACTTGAAGTTGAAGCACTGGTCGTTGACATTCTAGCCATGAGGTAACTATAATAAATGGCTTTGTGCTGTTTTTTCTAAGTGTTGATAAAGACTTGTGGTGTTACCTCGAGAAGTAGCAGCAGCAACAAGGCATTTTCTGCACAATACATGTCGTTGCACAGCGTTTTCTTTTTTATAGCCAAATAATTCCAAACGTGCTACCCCTCTTTGGTACCAAACTTTCAGATGTATCCGCTTCTGTCGAGCCTGACACCACTGTGCAACCAGTTAAAGCACCTGCTCTGCTCTGCTTTGCTCCGCTCACTCGCAAATCACATAACCAGATCACGTGACCAGTCCAGTTACAGCCTTTGCAATTAGAAAATCTTGTTTTATCATATTGCAATATTATTGCAAATGCAGTTAATTTTTCAGTCCTAGCACCCACATAGACTTCTTCAATCTGACTGAAGAAGTCTTTCGAACAAAAGATGAAACATTTCTACTAGGGATGCACAGTATCAGCCTGGTACCAGTATTGGCTGATATTAACGTTAATTTTCAATATCGGACATTCCGTTAAAATAACTCGCCGATACAAAAGGCGTTGTTTTTGCTGCAGAGCTACGTGACAACATAGCAGAGGCAACGCAACGACGTCACCTGATCTCACGGTGGAGAGGAAAATTCAAAATGTCGGTGGTGTAGAAGTTTTATTTTTCGTTGGTGAGGACGTAGGATTCCGAAGATTTGTGGACTACGATGAGCCTCGCTACATCATCCGCAGATGGAGGTATTTTTCTGACGTAACGTTACCCGAGTTACAAACGTAATTTCCAACGATGTTGAGAAGCTAATAGCTGATAGCATGACTTGTTGGGTGAGTTTTACCACAGACATTTGGACGTCGTGTTAGCACCGTTAGCATGATTAGTCTTACAGCACAATGGATAGACAAAAACTTTGAACTTAAAATGTCTGTCCTTTATGCACAGGAGTGCAGAGGATCCCACAATGCAGCTAGGAACCTGGAACAAAACTCCACAAGTGAGACAGCATCGCAGGTGACTAATGCTAATAAATAACATTTAACACTTTTCATTTAATATAAGTCAAAGTGCTATGCATATATGGATGTTGATGATGAATTTAGAAGAGTTCTAAATTTCTGACAAGCATCAAATTAACATAACTTTGTGTTGTGACCTCAAGTTAACCAACTGCAAAAGAGGCAGGCGTACAAAAAATTATTGTTTTTATTTACAAGTGTTGATTTATGCACAGGGCTGGAAGAGAAAAGGGAACAAGGTGAGTATTTATAAATTTTCAGGTGGCTTGAATGATAAATCGTGTTTGGAAGTATTTTCTTAGTAGTGTTTTTGTAGATAGAGCCAGAGAGAAGAGTGAGAATGAGGTCCTACAGGTTTCCACTGAGGTGAAGGTGATCCAGAAGAGACGAGTGTCGTTGGAGAGAGGAACAGGTTGATGGTGCTCTGTAGTTTCCACTACAGGTTCATATTTGGTAGTTGCATGAAAAAGATGACGGTGCAAAATCACATGGAGGTCTTGAGACTCAAAGAGCTGGACAAGGTTAGTCAATTTTTTAGGAAACAAGTTCACCGGCTGCCCTTTATTCACCAAATGGTCTCATAATGTTCCAGGAGGCAGGAGTTTCAGAGCTCAGCAGAGCGGTCTTCCAAATCAGGTGCAGGTGTGGAGCGGTGGATGATTATGATGAATGGCAGCTGTGGAGAAAGTTGTGGCTGGAAACAAAGGAATCCCACACAAACAAGGTCAATGTGCTCCATCTGCAATCAGGTTATAAAGAGAGGTCAGACACTTGGATTTAAAGAAAAATAATAAAGATAATTAGGGGACTTTTATGTCTGTACCATAATATAGAATTGGCATGGGAAGTTCTTAAAAATGAGATTTTGACAGGTTTTCCTGAAGTGAAGAAAACCCTGTGATGCAAACATTTTACTTTGCATCTTTATCTTCTTGTTTCTGTTCAGAGGAGCCGCTGTTTATCTCCATGAGATGAGAGGTGAGATGTTTGAGGTTGCCAGTCCATCAAAGAGTCACATAAAGACAAACAACCCATACGAACACACATGTTCATCACCAATGGACCTCACATGTGTTTTGGAACTGTTGGAATAAACCAAAGTCCCACACATGCAAACATCATGTAGAAAGGCTCCGACTTGGGGTCAAACCCAAGACTTTCTCACCACAAGTCATCTGCGTGTAGCACACCTCATCCAAAAAATAGATTTTTATTTGAATGTTAGCATTCTTTATAAAGTCACTTCCTAATATCTGTACATTTGAGATGCATGCCTTTGAGCTGTTAGCTTGACTTTGTTTGTGTCAGACTAAAATGGTTTAATGGGTCATCTGAGAGGAAAAAAACAAAACTTTGCAGGTTGGAGGTTCTAGTGTGAAGCCTTCCAGACCACAAACACGGAAAAAATGACTTTGAAGTCATCAGAAAAAAAAAAAAAACAGCTGACAGATGAGGAGCTGCACTTGAATGCTACTTTCAAGAGGCACATCTTAAGATTTCAGTCAGTTTCCTTCAAAAGAGCCGTTGTGACAGAAAATTAAAGAAAATGTGGCCTCATTAATTATCTGAGCAGAAAAGCGGATGCCTGCGAGTTCTTTGATCTGGTTTGAGAACCTACTGGTGTGTGATTGTTAATGGGACATTTTCAACTTTCAGGCGAGCCTCCAGAGTTTCATGATCCTGTCAACTAAAATCGTACAGGAAGCCTCTGTGACGGTGGCAGGATGCACTGATTCACTGCTATTGTCCCTAATCTGTAAAGCACGGCACGGTGGTGAAGTGATTATAGCGGTTGCTTCTCAGGGAGGAAGTTGCAGAATCGCCCCCTGGCCTTTCTGGGTGTAATTTACTTGGCTTCCTCATGCGCGATGAGTTCCCTCAAAGTACTCCAGCTTCCTTACCGACAAAAAACATGCGTTAGGTTAAGTGATAACTTTAAATCAGACGTGGGCAACTTAAGGCCCAAGGGCCAAAAGTGGTCTTGAACAATCTCCATCAGGCCCCCAATATCCTTGGTTAAAAAAATAAATAAATAAAATTAAAAAAAAAAAATAATAATAAAGCAATTTCTCAATGAGACTTGAGGAAATTAAATTAAACATCTTGCACAAAACTTTTTTAAACATTTTTTAAATCATTGTGTTTCCAGAACTAGACTGAACCTTAAAGACTTAGAAATGCAAATGTATAACTTTGATTTGTAAATGTCCACTAACAATCTTAAGTGTATAATATACACTTTTTTTTTTCTTCACTGGCTCTGGAACGAGGTGCACACATTCCTCCCCGCTCTCTGTTCTCCTCCTGGTTTATTTATTTATTTTTTCTGTCTATCAAAGCAGCTCCTGTTTTTTCACATCTTCCGAAATGAAAACTATTGTTTTGGATCTGACCAACTGGACTTTCAACGTAAATTACAAAATCTTTTCAACAAGTCGACATTGTCCTGGAGAACCCTCATCTGCTCGGACGAGACATGCAGCTGGAAATATCTCTGGGAAGTGGAATGTGATGTGTCTACCTCTGCTGTCGATTGAGGATACCGAAATTGCATACAATTAGATTTATGATGACCGGTTTCCTATTTTTGGAATGGTCCGGTTCTTGGTTTATCAACATACAAAGAAGACGGCCGCAGCTGACCTTCGTCAGGCAGCTACCTATATGAAGGTTTGGTTTGTGCTCTGAGGACTCAAAATCAGCCGATTGACGAGCTAAACCATAAGATGGAAGTGATTTGAATCACAGGCCACCTACAACTTTGGGACTCGACAGCATGAAACGACCTTGAAGAGGCTCGTCAGCACGGACCAGTAAAATGCACCCTAATCTGACCATTTCGGACTTTGGAAGTATCAGTAAAGACTCAAGGCTGACAAGAAAAAATAGTCTCCCTGAATAAATCAACAATTGTGGATTATCTGAAAGTGACTCCCCAGTTGGCCTCGGAACAGGCTAACTACCAATTTCTCCTGGGAAATGTTTAAACTAAGGAAAAGCTTAGTCTATCGCAACCATCGTAACTCCCGCCCCAACTTCTGTGGAGGCTTATCAGAACCGTGCTGGCTGACCATCATCTTATCAGGACAAAAGACTATCGTCAAATGCATGTAACGTTTTCATAAATGTGCTGCTGCTGGCAGAGTTTTTATCATTTTCTAAATCATGTCCCGACACGTTAGATTTTTTTTTTTTTTGTAATGCCACTATCGTCTCCTCGTGGCTTTGTCCCTTTTTCTGTCTAAAAAACGTAGTCCGAAAAGGATAAGGCCGCGCTATATAGAAGCAGCTACGTGCACTCCATCCATTTTTCAGATCACTGTACAGACGTTCTCGTTGTATCTCTGTACAATGATAATAAAACTTATTCTGATATTGTCACAAAAGCCAGTTTACAGACTACTGTATGCCTTAAGATCCTAAAGGATAATGGAAAGACATGTTTTATAAAGCATGCTAAATATGCTACAATAAGAAAAGGCCTGACAAAGATCTTTTAGATTGTCATAAATAAAATTACTTTTCCATTCATTTATGCGGCACTTGGATTGTTTTAAACGTCTTGATGTGGCCCTTTGGGGAAATTTTTTTTAAAAAGTTGCCCACATTTGCTCTAAATAGTGAATGTGGGTGAGATTGCAAATGGTTGTGTTTATGATGTGCTTGTGACCTGTTGGGGTGACCACCTCCCTCAGTGACTCCTGGAGAGAGATGCCTGCTACCAGGAGAGAAGTGGACAAAGAAAATGGATGGATGCATTTTGATCAAGTCCTCTGTTTCTCTGCAGGACAATAGTTTGGTGTTAAACAGAACAAAACATTTCTTGTTTTGGCAGAAAGCATCGTCATATCAGGCCCAAATTCAGCTGTTCACCTCCATCTCGAGGATGAAGGACACTGCTTTGAGGACAGTATGTTCACATTGGAACAGATAAATTAGGCAGTTTGAGGGAGGTGTGAAAGAAGACATTTATTTAAAAAAATAAAAAAATACTTTAAACAGAAGAGGAGGCCTCATGTTTCAGCTTTCCAGAACTTACAATGTGCTTTAGATCTGATTTCCAGTCAGTTTCACATCACTTCACAGCTGTGACCAAAACTTAGCAGGTCAACAAAAAGTCCTAATGTCCCTCAGGACAGTGAGGACACTTTACACTTTAGAGACATTGAGCATTAAGATAGCAGGAAGTAAAATACAGAAATAACCCAACAACGGTCAGTCAGGTCATCTGGACCGTTTTTGTTGTTGTTGAGACGTTTCGTCCTTCATCCAAAGAACTTCATCAGTCCGAGGAGCCACAAAAAACTTAGTCCCATAGCACACTCCCATAATGGACCAACCAGTTTGCTGGTGATTGCTTCTGGTGCCCGGCCTCTCCCTCGTCGACTCCTCCAAGGCAGCCATAGCCAAAGTGGTTCAAAACATCAAAAGTGAACTGAAATAATAAATAAAACTGAAACAAGTGACACAAGTACAACTGAAGGGGTTGTAGCAGCTCGTCAGTCAGTGTTGGGGTCTTGTGTCCAACAAGTCCTTCGTAAGTTTGCTCGCTGTGGTGACCTCTGAAGAAGGAAGCACTTGAAATAAAAAAAAAAACTAATGCAAAAGCAGTGAATGATTCCAAATTAGGAACTGGCCCAAAGCCGTAAATGACAATGATCAAAACTGGTTTCATTTGATTTTATCTGGTCTGAAGCAAAAACAAGATTTCTGTCACGAAGCAGATCAGCTCTTTAAGATCCGGTCTTTGTCGACTCAAATGTGACTAACCTGTATAAATAAAAGTTGAATGATCATCTGAAGGCATTATCCAACAGTTGTTTGTGTTTTTGTAAATGCATTTTTGTTGTTTTCCAAGAATAGAAACGTTACATTTTTGCAGCGCCTCCGTCAGCATCCCTGGAATGATAACGTTGGATCTTGGAAAATGTTTCTCGATTCCTGGGTGGGTGAGGCTTGTCTGACGTTTGTGCTTCTGACTTCATGCTTTTGAATAAATGGCTCTCTGGGGGGGGAAGCAAGGCCTCTTCTTGCTAATACATCTAAATATAGTTGTTGATGACTCTGGTTGTTATTTTGGGATTTTAGAATTTTGTAGAATTGAAGAGGGACATCTTAGACCAACCACATATTCCACATTCATCTCCACACATGCTTCCTTAAGGAAACAAGATATACAATCCAAGTTTGTACATTTTTGCCTTGCTACACATACAGGGGTGAAAACATAACATAACCCCGTCCCTGATGGGACAAAGCAACTTACCGGCACTTATTATGACCTGGAACAAATTTCAGGATGAGATCATGGTCAGACTGGGGTCTCAGACAGAACGTGGAATTCCCACAGTCTTAAGGAATTTCCACACCGTACTGGTTGCTTTAGCTTAGCTTTGAAGACATGCTTCATTTGTCATCTATAGGGAGAACAAGCAGGCTGTCGATGCCTCGTGTGATGATCTAAATCATCATGAGTTGAATCTGTTGGTTAGAAAAGAGGGTGTGAGCCTCTTTTTGCATTCCTAAAAATAGTTCATCTGGATCAAAGTTTGCCCGGGCAGCACCAGAATTTGTCCTTTTTTGTGTGCTTGCTGAATGTTTTTTGTCTCCCCACCCCCTCTAAGTCCTCTTTTGTTGACAGTGATATAATAAAACATTTCCATCAAGCTTTAAAACCTTCAGTTGATGTAAAAACAACAAAAAGTGGCAGTGGTGGAGGTGGTGGTGGTGGGGGGGGGGAACGGCCCTCATTCATCAATGATTTCCATGCTCTCTTGCCCATTCACTTGCTGCATACCTCACATTCCTGCGTTCAGCAGAGGTCAGACATGAGAGAGAGGGCGGGAGCAACAAAGTGAGAAATATCCGGAACGTGGGTGTTTGGGGAAATGATGAAACAAGTTTGTCTGAGTGTGAAAACACTGCTATTCAGGACAAGCCCCCCCTTTGAACACGCATACGCAAGAACACGCAACCTCGTCGTTACCCCATATGGCATCATTCTGACAAAAGAGAGAGAGCGTGAGCCAGCGGCCGTCATGACTCGTTTCCAGGCTTTACTTTCACAGGGTCAAAAGTCATCAGTTCAGCAGTTAATGAAGCGCACACCATCTGATGACATGGAACAAGGTTAGGCGCTGCGTTTCAGCAGGAAGCCTGAACAGAGCTCACCTGTTCACTTTCATCTGCGTCCTGGTGGGTGGAGGTGAAGCATCAAACACGTTTTAGAAGAAGCAGGAAACTGGTGGCTTCTTGGAAACTCTGCAGCATCACTCAGCAGATTGCACTTTTGATCCACCCTGACGATGCAGTTTTCACTCGGGCCAAACCGCTCTCTAATGAATAAACTGGGATAATGAGCCTCCAATTACACAGAATTTACCGTTTCTTTTAGCTGAATCTTTAGTTTTGAGCGATTTAAAGTGAGTAAGTTATGACTTATTAAACAGAAGCTCCAACTCTGTCATCTTCAGGAGTTTCTGTATGGAATGATTTGAATGCCAATGCAATGTGCACTAAAAAAAACATCTGGAAAAGATAAAATGTTGCCTAATTTCTTCATTTTCCTACGGCCTGTGCAGTTGATTTGTTAAAGCAGCATAAAAAAACTGCTAACACAAGTAAAAGTAAAAATCCAAGCTTGCTTGGTTTGTCTAATCTGTCCAGCAGATTATCTAAACTTTAAAACTGATGAATTATCGAAAGAGATTATTGCAGAACAAACAGTAACAGACCTGAAAACTTGAGGTGAAACATTCAGACGTGGTTTTAAAACCGAGCACTCATGACGTCACATTCTTGCTTCAACATTCTTCATGCTGCCACATTCATGTGTTAAAATCCTACATGTTGCATTAATCTAACGTTTATACATACAAATATAATGTAAAAAAAATAAAGTTTTGTTAAAAACTAATGTTTATGGTCAGAAAAGGATAAATACTAGTGTGCAGTTTTCATTATATACAGTAGTATGCATTCTGGTTTACACAACTCAGTGATGCATAAAGGCAACTTTTAATGATTTATTACATCGAAACTGTTTGATCACGTGTTTTCTGATGGGCGGCACAAAGACGCAGCTTTGAAATATTTTATTTCAGTGAGAAGTTTCTGTCTTTGCATGTAATTTGTCATCTGTGATTTGTTATATTAGAAACTTGAATTATTATTATTATTTAAACATACAGCTTTTGGGACCTAAACACAACTAAATATTTATGTAAAAATATAAAAAACAAAAAAAGGTGAAATCCAGACACTCAGCTTTACGGTAACTTGTACGCCATCATCTTCTCCAACCTCTAGACATAAATCCAACATTGTTCAATCAGATCATCAGAACAGTTTATTTTTTTAATTGATGTTTCGTCCCTCATCCAAAGGATTTCATAAGTCTGAGGAGCCACAAATTCAGTTCCACAACCAGCACACTCACTTAGTGGACCAACCAGTTTGCTGGTGATAAGATGGCTTTGCCCGTGGACTCCTCTGAGGCAGCCATGGCCAAAGTGGTTCAAAACATCAAAGTTCATGTTCAATAATCCAATCTCTCCTCAGACTGATGAAATCCTTAGGATGAAAGACAAAACATCTCTAAAAAAACAAAGAAGCCGTTCACATGACCTGAATGAACATTGTTGAATTTTTACCTGGATTGTTACGCATGAACTTTGATGTTTTTAATAATTTTGGTTATGGCTGCCTCAGAGGAGTTGATGGGGGAGAGGACAGGCCCCAGAAACCATCTTATCACCAGCAAACTGGTTGGTCCACTATGGAATTGTGCTGTTTGTGGGACTCAGTTTGTTTGTGGCTCCTCGGACTGATGAAGTCCTTTGGAAGAAGGATGAAACATCGAAAAAAAAAAAACGTCCAGATTACCTGACTTAACGATGTTGGATATTTTACCTGGATTATTGAGCCTGAGTTTTGATCTCTAAATGTAAACTTTTAAATTATTAAATGTAACCAAGACAAATGAGCACCTTAATGACTTGAGATTATAGTTTTTTGCTTTTCTTTGGCATTTACTTCAATGATTACAAATACAAGTTCTTGAAACTGTGTAGTAAACTGATCTGCGTTTTTCTTAGATGATGCTGAGACAATAAGAATTCTCACCTTGATCCTGCAGAGAATAGAAGAATGGGAGTTCACAGAGAAAACTACGTCACTTCTTTGAACGTTAGTGCGCAGGAGCTGAAAGCTTTGCTTGCAAAAGAAACAAAACTTACTACACAGCTATCAAGTAACAGAAACTGGTTGATTCCAGGTCCAGAATGGTGAAACTGATCGACTCTATAAAGAAACTGGATGAAAAAGAAACAGTCTGTTTCACAAAAGGCACACATTGGATTCTGTTTCAACATGAAGTGTTCATACAACATGTGGTTATTATTACATTAATTTAGTTCTAAATGTTAAAATGTTGTGGCTATTTTAATTTATTGGTCAAGAAAACCATGGTGTGCAGAGAAAGGAGGTGACAAGGTCAGAACGGACCCTTTTTTTATTGTTTTTTTGCCCAAGAAGTATATTTGCTGGGATAAAAGAAGGTTGAATCTAAATTAATAATATATTGGTTTATTTTTTTCACTATTCCATTGTTTATTTTAAATAAACAAGGCAAGCGTCAAAATGATCTTGACTTTAAGGTTTCTCCTGCACTCATGGTCAAAGTACAAAATGAAATATTTACCATAGTACTTTTATTTAACTAAAGTACAGATTAACGGGAAGTGCTCAGCGCTAAAGTCTGTTGCATTAGGAAAGGAATACTTGGTAAATTTCTCGTGAGTTTGCTCACTGTAGCAGCGCTCGCTGAAAGCAGCAGCTGGAGCAGAAAAACAGCAGGTGTACAAATTAAGGAAGATTATAAAATTTCTGCTCAAATACGTACATTTGTTATTGTCGAGCTTCTAATATTTTCATTTGATATTTTCATATTTGTGGTGCTACCTGTTTAATAATTCTTTGGAGTGTTTCCAAAACAACATAATTTTTATTTACTTCAGAGGAAAAGTGTTGCTTTAGTGACACCTTGTGGTAAAGTCAGGAACTGCATATCTCAGAAAACACACCCATTGTAAAAGGGCCAACCACGTGAATATGTACATGTTTCTACTGTTCTGTCCACATGGAAACAGTGTAGCCTCAGCATGGTGTTTCTCAAACCATGATTTCCAGAATAACAATGTCTTGAAACATCAAACCTTAATATAGACATCGGAAACACAACCTTATGAAAAGCAATGATGATCTAACTCCACTTCTAAATAACATATAACCTGAGGATGTCCTCTTTTTTCTGTGTTTGCATTTTGCAGCCAACCTGTCAGCTTTATGAACATGTTGCACGCCTTGTTTCCTGTTTTTGTTGTATTTTCATGGCAGAGTTACAGCGCCTCATGCAGGCCTGGCAGAGCTATAACAGCATTCTGGATAAATACAGTATAATTCTAGTAACAGTGGCAGATGCATATGACAAATGATTGTTTTGAAAATATTGTGCTTTCATGTGGACAAGGCCAGAGTTTGACTGTCAAAAAAGAAAACAGAATTAAGAAATGCATTCATCGTTTGCATATTTGTTTCCATTAAACATTGCACATGTTAGTTTTGTCACTTTTATGGTCAAACTAAAACTTCTTAAATGAACCAGAAAGTTTGCATTCTCTTTCAGCACTGAGAAATGATTGAGACTTACAGATTCACACAAACATAATCCTAAAACGTAAAGTTTGGAGATTTTGATATCCTTTTTATTGGGTTGGCAGAAACAACATGATTGCCTCGTTTTTACCAAGACGTTATAATTTCTAAAAGTTCAGTTTTTTTATTTTAATTTCTTGAAAGTCAGCAAAAGCAGGGGTTTTGAAAGAATTTATTCATTTATTTTTGGTTCATCTATGGAGGAAAGCAGACTCTGTTCCTGTTAATCACATTTGTTTCATATTTTGGGCAGTATTGTATTGTCGTCACTTTATTTGCACACAATGAAATTCCCATCTTTCCACTTTCATTTACAGCACAACACCCCAGAGAATTAAAATAAAATAATAGAATAAACTAAATAGTCTTCCCCTTTTCATTCTCCTTCCACATTTTTAACTTCTGTTTCTATTTTCAAACTTTCCAAAAAGTTAAGTCACCTGAGAGACGCGTACATTTCTTTAAATTAATGTTTTTTTGAGTCTTCAGCTTAAATGATGAGATTTATTTTGTGATGACTTCAACAAACAAAGATATTTGAAACTTTTTTCAGATGGGGTGGAGGAGGTGGAGGGGGGAGAGGGGTGGCTGGCCAGCGTGGGCGTCGATGCTTGAATGGCGACGATGGCTGATGACTCAGGTGATGTGTCATACTCTCAGCTATAAAAGGGAACTTTTACATTTTGTCCACACAAACACAAACTCACACACTTACAGTATCACACTGGACTCAGGAGTTTGTTTACTGCAGCAGGAGCAGAAAGATGAAATGTAAGTTTGTTCCTGTTACTTTCAGACCAACACAACGTGTGTGTTTGTGTGTGGAGGAGGGAGTGTTTGTGTGGAGGAGGGGGGCTGCCGTGCACGTGCTCTTTACTTTTACTTCCAGCCTGAGAGAGCTTGGAGAGGGACAACCGATGGAAAGATGAATGAATGAAACTTTATTTTAAATCCAGTGTTTTCATTCCTTTAATGGGTTCCTTAATAACCTGTTTAGTTTCAGGACTGTCTGTGATTGGCTGAAGTTGTGTGTGTGTCTCTGTGTGAGAGTGTGTGTGTGTGTGTGTGTGTGTGTGTTTGGGGTTTCCCCAAATACCTTAAACTAGTCCAATTTAAATTGCTGTTTCCTTCTCAGTCAAAAATCAACCTTAAAGTTGAAGGTTTTGAGTTCTTTAAAACACATTTTTGGGTTAAAATCCCTGTATTTGTAAAAAAAACAAATGTGAGTTTTATACATTTAATATCTATTCATGTTAAGACGAATGCATGTTTCTGGAACATTTTCCTCCTTAGATGCTTCTGTAGGAGGTGAAATGAAACTTTATTATCTTTTTTAGTTCATTAAACCCTAACGAGGAATATCAAAACTCTCATCTTTACGCTGTTTTTGCATGAACATATCACTTACACAAGCATTAAAATGCATTAAAAGGCACTAAAGAGTGAAGAACGAGGTTTATAAAGTAAACAGTTAATTAGAACTACAGCAGAAGCCGTTAATGAAGTTTGTGCAACAAGAAGTCGTTCTGAAGTCAAATATTGTTTAATTTCTGGCATTTTCTGAGTATTTTCCTGCCAATAGTGGATGTTTTGTTTTCTGTGCAAGTCCTTGCATCATAAAATATCATAATTTATTGGTGTAACTTGGCTGGGAGTTGTTTCAGACCACTTCCTTGTAAACCTGATGGTGTTGGTTTTACCTCTGCACAGTTACTTCACATGAAAGGGAAGCTGGAAACGCCTGACGCCGCTTTCCTTTCCAGCAGAAACAGATGGATTTATTAACGTTTTTATTGTTGTTTATTAATTTATTAATGATTTGTTGTTTTTTTAACGTCCAGAGGACCGGACTTAACTTTTTAAACTTTAACGAACGATTGTTAAGGTGCTGACGATCCATTGTTAGGCTGATGGTCCTCCTTTATGAATGACTGGTTCTGACTGTCAGACAGAAGGTGCTGAGCTTGTTACAAGATCTCAGAGTGAAGAAGTCTTTTGGATAAAGGATGAAACGTGAAGAACAACCAAGTCTTTGTCCAGAGAACCTGACCTAACCTTGTGGATTATTGAGCAGCATCAGGACATTGAACTTTTTGTGTTTATAGCTGTGTGAAGGTTGGTAAAAACTCTTAGACGATGGGCTTCATGCCAAGTTGCTCCTACTGAGCCCTGATCTTGTTTTGTGTGTGTCGTACCCTCGACAATTTGATGTTGCCATGACAACCTGCCAGCAACGACCGAGATGCGGTGACTTGCAGATACATCGGGAGAAAGTGTTTTTGTCTGGGACAGAAAGCGAGTCAGTTCAGCAGACGGTGATGTCATCGCCGCACATCACCGGGGCATTTATTGTAGCGTCAGCTGCACGCTCACTGTTTGGGCTCGGATCGATCCTGTTGTTTTTAAGAGATGGAGTGAGTCAGCGTGTCAGTTTCCCTCCCAGTGGCAACATGTGGTACTGCCATGAAAGGTCGACAGTTGTGTTCATAACTGCTGACACTGTGGATGTGCAGTGACTCACTCATACTCCATGTTGGCTCAGCTACTTTATCTGTATGGCATCATCAAGATGGGCTCAGGAAAACAAAGGGAGGACATAGTTTATGCTGGCTAGAAGATATATTTTTATGTTTGTTTGAATCCACTCTTTAAGACAGAAAAGCAATAATAAAACAAATTGTAATGATCCAGAAACAGGAAGCTGCACCATGAGTTGGTTTAATATGATCAATATTCACTTTCTAAATAAAGTGGCACATGTTCTTTAAACACACCAGGGGTTTCCGTTCATATTGCGTTTATGAAATGTAACTTTTATGAGACTAACCTGCATAAATAAAGGCTTGAATGAAGGTTAAAACCACAGGGACTTTATTACAAACTCTAAACTTCCTCTCATGTCTTCTTATAAATTAAACCACTAAAACGAAGAAAAACGTTTAACACGTTTGTCTTTTTGTTCAAGTATTTTCCAATATGTTCAAGTGGGATGCCACATTGAAACATAATTTTCTATATGTTTGCATAATGGTAATAAAGAATCCTCAAAAAGTTCTAACAAACCGAATTCAGAAAACACAAAAATGACTTTAAATCTTACAAATATCGAGCTAAATATTGTGTAATCTGAGCTGAGTCCAACTGCACTAACAAGAGTTTACGCCGTTATTTAATATTTTATGAAAATCTTAGTTTCAAGGTTTTATCAACATGAATATAACTTTTTGTCATTTGTCAACAAAAGTTGTTCTTAATTTAAGACGCTGGCATGAAAGTTAACGGGTGATATGCATCATTTAAAGGAATTTGGGGCCTTTAAGTATCATTTATAATTAAAGAGTTCATTTATTTGTCACCCTCTGTTTGTCTAGCTGTCTGGATATTATGCACATTTTTATTAAGACTCGGGTCACACCAAAGGCATGGAAAACAAACATAGTAAAAATGAGGAAAAACACGTCAGACCTTGAAGTTGTGCTTCGTTCGGTCCTTTAAAGTTAACAGAGCAGCTGTTCATGAGTTCACCGCGCGTCCTTCACAGTCAAAGTAAAGAGAGTTTGGAAAATAAGGCGTCCACTGAGTACACACAGGAAACTCCAGCGTTTGTTTGCCTGACCCAGCAAAAAAAAAAAAAAGGGGCACGAACTCAAACGGAAACAGTGGAAGTGGGCGATTATGTGACACACTGCACTCACTTGTTGTTTCATGTTTGAGTAAAGCGTGTTGGGATGGAATGGGCCTGCTGAACACATCAAACACGCTTCCTCCGCTCCTGAAGCAGCTCGAACGCTGTCACAGCTGTTTACGCCGCCAGATGCACGACTGCACGCTGAACCGCCAGTGGATGTTTTCTGTTTCCGCCCAGTTTCTTCCTCGTGCTTTTCCAAGTTTCCAGTGAGGCTGAAACCGGCCTCGCCGGGTCTTTGGGTGCAAGACGCAACGACTGATGGCAGATTGTGTCGTTTCAGCTGCTTGAACAGAAAAGTGTCTGTAAGAGAAAATCTGCTTGTGATTCAGGCCTTCTGATGCAATTAACTAAGAATTTGGATTCAAACTTGTGATAAAACCACAAGTTTATTTAGTGTCACTGACAGAATTCATGAAAGGTGGGACGTTTTATTTCCAGATGTCCTCACACCACAAGAGTCTTCCTCAGAAATGCTGTCACATGAGATGGATTCATTTCAGTTTGGAAGTCTGACTCACGTTGGTTGAACCATTTTATCATTCTCTTTCTGCAGTTATCTCATTTCTACTTCTGTGGCATTATTTTCACTTTTAGTGCAGAACCATAACCAGCAACTGCAGATTTTAATCAGATTGTCTGATATTTCAGCTGCTAAGACAAAGAATGAAGGAAATCTCTTGTTTTGACAAGACTTATTAATTATAAAAGATGAAGAGATACAATTTGTTCAACCAAGAAAAAATAAAGTTGTCCTCGGCCAACACAGGTGACACTTTAAGTGTACAGACGTAAAATAAACATATAAAATGACATGTTTATCTTTTGGCTGCTTCCTCCTGCAGGGGTTGCCTCCACTCGGCCCATAAAATATATAAAAATACAAATACTGTACATAAAATACAAATACAGTACCTGTACATCAGTTAAACAACAGAACTTTGGTTTTTCAGATCAAACTTATTCTTACATATAATTAGAGCATTTTTACTTTTTGTTGCGAAAAATTTGGCACATAAATCTTGGATTTGTCTGTTTAAATAGCACTGTTATAAAATTAGGCAACCCTTCAAATAGTGCTGTTTTTTATTTATTTATTTATTTAATTTATTGCTTGCACTTGTTTAGAAGCACAATGCGGTGTTTAAGTCTGGATGAATCACAACGTCCTTTTAAACTCATCTTTTTCACAAGTATTAGTTATAATATAGAAAGAAGTGAAATAGCAAATATTTGCCTTCATTGCACTTTTGGCTCCAAATAAATGTTCAGTTCCTGCACTTGATAATGATAAACATTATAATAATGTCATCTTCTACACTAAAACACACACCCCTGATTCTTGAAGTGCAGTTACTGTGCAGCCAAACAAAACTAAAGATAAAACGTGTGCAGAGCTGAACTCTTCCTCCACGCACCTGACACGTGCACATGCTTCTGGTACTAGAAGACGTTTAAATCTCCACATTATCAGATCCAGCACTGCCGGTCATTTCTTGGCTCCTGGGGGTTCTGCCCGGGCAAAGTCCTCATGTGGAATCGGACACTTGGAGAAACCTGGAAACAGCTTGAGACCTTTCAGCTGCTCATCATGTAAATTAGTCGGGAACAAAGAGAGTGATTTATTTCAATAACCGTCTGAGTGACAGTTTAAGTGTCTCGAGGCCTAACTCTCCTGACAAAAGGCACATTTTACTCTGAAGAGCCGGGGTCGAGGCGTCAGACTGCTGATGTCACCACATAGGGATCACACTGAGTCAGACGTCTCTATCGGCCTCTCCTTTTCCAGCAGGAGGCTGAAAAAACCCTGCATTCCTCACATTCTTTCAGCGTGACCCAACACATCTGACGGACAGTTAGGTTCTTTGTTGCATCAAGCTGTTCTTTTTAAATTCTGTTAATCTACGGATAGATTTACAGACATGAGCTAATCTGAAAGGAAACATTATTGGTTCAAAGACAAATCTGTGATGATTAAGATGATCTCTGTCTGACACCAGAAAACTCAGGATTACTTCAAATTTTCTTTCACAACTTGATTTTTCTTTAAACAGGACGGTGGCTACGTGTGAACATTTTTAATTAGCTATAAATATTTAGCGCGTGTTCATCCAAAATGGTTAATAGTCAAGTCATCCATCCGCCTGAAGATTAACCAGGAAACGACTGAAAAAGACAAAATAAAACAAGTCAAAGTCAATCAGAGTCATGAGAAATACACTGAAATTAAGAATAAATGCAGAGTAAACAAACAAACAAATAAATAAAAACACCTAAACTGAATAAAACTCTAAACTGTGACATTTATTCATTATTAGATTCAGAGGTTGGGTGTTTGAACACCATAACAATGTTCAGTCAGGTCATCTAGACAGTTTTGTTTTTTTGTTGAGATGTTTGG
>JARVLU010000583.1:26164991-26175819 GCA_031762415.1 Simpsonichthys santanae | reverse complement strand
GTCACCAATCAACCTAACATGCATGTTTTTGGTCCGTGGGAGGAAACCGGAGTACCCGGAGGAAACCCACGCATGCATGGAGAGAACATGCAAACTCCACCCATATATATACAGTATATATAATACAGAAATTTTCAGCCCCGTAAGGGATATGTCAGAAAAGATAAAAAATGTCAGTCCTCACACTACGTCAGACTCTGAAGAAGAGGACTTCAAACCCATGAAGCCACTGCCTTCATTTTATTTAAAGTCTGGCTTTTTGCAGTTTGACAGGTTCTTCCATTTCTGCACGGAACAAATCAAAGTCACATTTAATGCTGAAGGCAGGAGGCCTCGTGTTCTTTACTGCTCCTGTTCAGAACTTCACACAGTGTGATCATGTTTTATCTGCTAACTTTTTCATTTACTGGACATTATCTGAGGTAAAGTACTTTTCATGGATTCTTATATAAAGTTATTTAATTTTATGTTTTCCTCTATTGAATTAAATAAAA
This sequence comes from Simpsonichthys santanae, assembly GCA_031762415.1. Lineage (NCBI taxonomy): Eukaryota > Metazoa > Chordata > Actinopteri > Cyprinodontiformes > Rivulidae > Simpsonichthys > Simpsonichthys santanae. The sequence goes on along the minus strand of JARVLU010000583.1, from coordinate 26,175,325 downwards.
ACAGTGGGGCACAAGTAAAGCACGATATCGGGAAAGGAAGATTTAAACATTGCTGGATGGATATTATTAATTTTAATATTATGTTTTATAAATTACATAAAATAACAGCAGCACATTGGATCAATAACTCTGGGATATTGGCTCCAGAGCCAAAGATAAATCAACATTATTCTGAGAGATAATACTATTTTCCCGACATATCTCTTATCTTAGGGGCTTCATTCTGTCTGAGGTCAGTATTTATCATCACTCATGTCACGCATCACGTGAAGAATGTGCGGGACTGGCAAGTGTCCATGTTGACCCGCTGACGACAAATCACAGAAAATCGTGACGCAAATATTAGGATTCTTCTGAATCGCCAATATTAGGGGCAGATGAAAGTGAGTTGTCACTTTCTCTGGTCGAACAGCTCCGATCCAGACGGTTAAACCGTTGAACCGTCCCGCAGCAGCCCCGCAGGTCTCCCCTCACCTGTACGCGCGGTTTGACGCTCGAGGCGGGATGCGATAAACGTTGACTTCTGGTTTGACGCACAGGATGGACTCGTACTCCCCCTCGGCAGCCATCTTCTCCCGACTGTTATTGAGGGGGGAGGAGTGGTGAGTCATTTATTCAACTGAGAAGGCTGAGTGTGCGTTTGTGTCTGAAGTAGGGCAGGCCGTTGTAACTAATATTTGTGTTACACACGTACAACGCCGCATTTAAATCTAGAATTGTGGGTTATGAGTTCAAATTTACACATGCTCACAGGGCCTGTGCCCTCCCCAGCGTTTGTTGAAACCCAATATTATGTGGTAAATCGACTTGCCTTACATTACAGCAGGCTACAGTACTGTGTGTGTTTTCAGTCTTTACACACGAGCAACCACATAACGGTATCTATTGATAAATAAATATTTGGAAATACATTACACGAGTCATTGTATAACATATTAAAGAAGCTGAAATAAAGTGAGCTAATGTGCACTTGTTTAACTAATAAACAAATAAACGTCTGTTGGAAGGGGGCGTGGCGAGCAGCAGCTGAAAACAGCGGAAGCGGAAATAGCTGCATCGTGTCGTCTGGCTCGTCTCTCCTCGAAAATTCTGAATATTTACCCACGGTAGGTGCTTTATTTTTGCATTGGTTATTATAAAATTAACCCCAGCCACTTAGTGTCATTATTATCTGCAAGCAGTGGTATTTTATTGGTATAAAAGGCACCTGAGTCTCAGTTATCTGCTCACTCTCGCTAGCTTGACTGCGACGGTTGGCCGTTAGCCATGAGGGTTGTTAGCGTCTCCAGTCGCTCTCCGTGGTGCTGAAAGACGTGCTCGTGAATTATAATCTTCGAGACATCACGTTGGTTTGTTATTTAGAGTCAGACTTGTTGTCGTGTTGTTATAAAGGCTTGTTGTCGCTTATGTTTATCACATCAGCTAATTAGCTCGTAGCTTAGCTAAGCAGTGGGTGATCTAGGCGAGGTGGTTTGTCGCAGTCAGATAAAGTCAACCAGACACAAGTTAACATCTGCAGCCGGTGTATTTCAGCTTCACAGTCACGTATATTATTTACCTCAGCAGTTTTCTCCTCCCTGCAGCTGTAGGATCTGGTTTCTGATCCAAACCAGTTTAGTCGAGAGGGAGAGAAAACATCAGGATGGAAGCTCTCTGAACCCCAGACTGGACACCAGCAGCCTAAAACCACACAAGAAGATTTCTTTATAGGTATTTGCATATGTCCCTTTATGCAGTGCGTGTGACTCTCTGTGTCATGGCAAAAGGAAAACTAGCTTGTTGTGTTGTTATTATAAAAAAAAGCAACATATTAATTTCAGTTTATTTCTATAGCGCCAAGTCAAAACAGAGGTCATCTCAGGGCATGGAACAGGAACATTAATATATATACATATGAAACAAGTTAACATTATTTATGAGGTAATGTTGTATTCAAGACCACTTAACCCGAGACCAAGACCAGAATGCACCGAGACAAGACCAAGACATTTGGGGTCCAAGACTAAGTCGAGACCAAGACCTCAAGTCTTGGAACGCAGTCTTTTCACAGATTATCCATACCGGTTTTCTTTCACTCCTGGTTGCAACATTACGTTCTGTTGTTTATATTGTTCTGTTGGTAAAGAACCACATGCGAGTGAAAGGGAGTGGGCGTGACAGCGGTAACAAAAACATATATTTAGCAATGAGTCACGTTATCGCTTGGATTTGAATCGGTATGTTTTGCATCCAATAAAAACAAAGATGTTAACAAATACAGTGGATGATATTTTGACAACTTAGTGCTATTTCCACAGTTGTGGTCTGCACTGGTCTTGAAATAAAAACCCGAGTCCTCAATGACCGAGACCAAATGCGGTCGAGTCCAAGACAAGACCAAGGCCATCAAAAAGTGGTCTTGAGACCGGTCTCAAGACCAGTCTTGAGTACTACAACACTAATCTGAGGCACAGATTTCTTTTAATTTAACCCCATCGCAGAACTCTCATCTTGAGCAAGCACGAAGACGACAGTGGAAAGAAAACAACCCCCTCATGAGGAAGAAACCTTTAGCACATATGTGTCAAATTCAAGGCCCGGGAGCCAAATGTGACCCTCGTTGACATCTTATCTGGCCCCCAAGACGTTGTTTTAAATGTAAAACACTTGAATCACTTAATTTTTCAGTAATCTTTGATTATGATGTCAAAAGTGCAACAGAGAACGTCAAATGAGATCAGTCAAACTTGTTGAGGAACCTGCAACCAAGAAAAGATGTTGGGTATCTAACTTGAGTTTATGTAGATTCTGAAACCGGCCTTTAGTTTGAAAAAACGGTTTTAATTTTGGCCCCCTTTTGTAGGTGTGTTTGACACCCCTGCTTTAGCAGAACCAGGCTCAGGACATACAGTAGGCCACCTGCTTCAACATATCCCAGGGATGAGAGAGTCAAGCAGCTGAATTCAGGATTGTGAATCAATGTAATTTAAACAAGCTTATCAGCATGGAGGAACAAGAACACCAGTTTTAACAACAGTTTGGCTTCATGTCAAACCATAAACAGATATGCACTATACAGGACAATTCTGTTACTCCTACTGGAGAAAACTCAGAGGGCTTATCAGCATCTTATTCATGTGTTTTGTTTTCTAGAACACTATATTTTATTTATTCTGGCATTAGAGCATTTTGTGTTTTCTCTGAATCAGATTGTGGTGGTTTCATTCCCCAACTTCCCTCACTGGACAACATGACGTCCTCTATGCTCAGAAGACAGTTAAAGAACCTGGTTCAGAACTACTCTGAGGCCGAGGTCAAGGTAAGATAAAAACGTTTTGTTTCTTTAATTAGACATTTCAGACACACAGTTTGAAATTTTTACATCAGATGTACTTTGCAATTCTTTAGATTTTACCAACCACTGTTGAGCTGTGGTAACAATGACCAGTCTAGAAAACTGCTTCAGTCAGATGTTTTTGCTTTATTATTTCAGATTGCGACTACATTATACCCTGCTAGTTGTGTTAGACATTAACAGATATCACTTTGTTTGTGTTGAAGGTGAGAGAGGCAACATCCAATGACCCATGGGGTCCATCCAGCACTCAGATGGCTGACATTTCAGATCTCACCTACAATGCAGTGGCTTGCAGCGAGATCATGACAATGCTCTGGAAACGGCTGAAGGACGACAAGAACTGGAGACATATCCACAAAGTAAGGGACACATAAAACTCACTGAGGAAACGGGTACAGCTGTTTGGATCTTGTTGTAAGAACAATTGCTTTGATGATAATTTGAACTTGGATATTATGTGAAAACTTTTTGCAAATTGTTTTCAACATTACAGAACATCAATAAACAAATATTAATGCTGACATCACAAAACAAACATTTCTTAGTTTATGTTACATTAAACAAATGTTTAGTTTATATATCACAAACAGGCTAAACTTGCACAAACATTTACACATAGACGAAAATGTGAAATATCTTACAAATTAAAGAAAAATATATTTTTTAGCTTTTAATTCTCATAAAAATATAATTCTGGAGATCTCTTTTTAGAAAATATCATCTGATTATTTGTGATATATATACATGTATATAATTAGTATTTATTTCCATCTTATATAAGAATTAATGGATATCAGTTTCTTGGCTTGTTTAACTTTGTGGGCGGCACGGTGGCTCAGTTTGTAGAGCTGTTGCCTCTCAGTGAGAAGGTTGCCAGCTCAAATCTCGGCCGGGACCATTCAGGGTGGAGTGTGCAATGTGCATGTTTTCTCCGTGCATGCATGGATTTTCTCCAGCTACTCCGGTTTCCTCCCACAGACCAAAAACATACATGTTAGACTGATTGGTGACTCCAAATTGTCCCTAGGTGTGAGTGAGAGAGAATGGTTGTTTGTCTCATTTGTCTCCATGTGTCCCTGTGATTGACTGGAGACCTGTCCATGGTGTCCCCTGCCTCTTGCACAGTGATTGCTGGATATAGACACCAGTGACCCCGCAACCCAAAAAGGAAGAAGTGGGTAAAGATAATGGATGGATGAATTTAACTTTCCCATCTTTTAATACCTTTATATTAAATAATACCTTTATACTAAAATTTACTCATTTTTCCTTCATTGTTTTTGTTTTGTAAAGAGACTTCACAAATAAAGTTAAGACAAAGTTTGCAGCAGCATTTCAGAAAACTTTATGTATTAATAATTAATTCAATAGAGATTTTTTTTTGTTCTCTTATCATTTTAGTCTCTCACGTTGCTGGAGTACCTCCTGAAGACCGGTGATGATCGTGTGCTTCTGAAAATGAAAGAAAACATCTACATTGTCAAAGCCCTCACGGAGTACCGCTTTGTAGAAAAGGACGGCAAAGATCAGGTGATGCTTGTTTTGTTTGGGCCATGCAGCAATTTGCCCCTCATTTAAAAGTTATAAGCTATGCATTAGGGTTATCCACTATTGTTAGCAAAATATTGATTGTTGTATTACCTCATAGCCTTCTGGTCAATTAAAACAAGAATCAAAACAATCAATAATTAAATTTTAGAATAACAGTGTCCCTACACCTGCTGAGCTTGAATAACACTTGTGTTCGATGCAGTATGCATGTTTTTGTGTTACACTTTGGTAAAGTATTGCATATTTTGAAGGTATTACGGTATGTACCATTTTGATGGTCTTGGCTGATGTAAAAAAAATCATGACTAAAACTTTTTTTTTTCAGGTTGCCTGTGCTATATTAAACTGTGATATTGCTAAATTTGTCCTAGGGTATAAATGTAAGGGAGAAGGCCAAAGTTGTTCTTGTTCTTATGGAGGACGATGAGAAACTGAAGGCCGAAAGAGAGTTTGCTGTGAAGACGAGGGAAAAGACGTCCAAAGGGGCTGCTGGTGAGGCATCCTGAATGAAATTCTCACTGATAAATAACGTGTAGCTTTAGCTGTTGTATTTTAATTATCTTTAAGATTATTTTTGAAATCATCTTTTTTTTTTCCTTTCACATCTGACCAGCCTCATCTGCAGACAGTTTCAAGGATCCCAACTACAAGCCAGTCTATGTTCCCGGAGCCATGGGGCTTCCGTGCTTGGACAACATCCCCTCTGTGGCTGACCTGACTGCTTCTTTTGCTGCCCGCAAAGAGGAACGACTTCGACAGGAAGCTGAAAAGAAAGAAACAGAGAGACGGGTGAGTGCGCTGCAAGTAGAATGCATAGCCAGAGTAAGTGGACATGCATCAGGGCCAGCGTGTTATCCAGTCCACTTCTGCAATACAAGATGTTGCACCTGAAATCTTGTAAATGTTAAACATAATTAACGTGCGTTTTAAAGAAAACCCAAGCTAAAGTACCGGTATATGTGATGGGCTTGTGGATCTACAGTATACGATGCAGGCCACACACTAAAGTGGTTCATTATTCAACTGACTATATTATTATTATTATTATCATTATTATTATTATCATTATTATTGTTATTATTATTATTATTATTGTTATTATTATTATACCTTTTATTTATACAGGTTAGCTCCCATTGCGTTTCGAAGACTCTTTTACAAGCGAGACCAAACAGGCAGATGAGAAAAAGAACATTAGGGTGGAGGAAGCCAAAAAAATCATCTCACACCATGTCCTGGCTGGGAAACAATGTAAAAGATGCAAAAAAAGACCTCGCAACATAAAACTGCATAAATGTATTATGATGTCGTTGTATGTTGCTTAGAGGTCGACAAAGGTGGTGAGTTTTACATAGACACTCCAGAAAAATCCAAAGTTCTGATAAGATGTTAGTGTCTATCAGCATCATGGTTCTGATAAGGCCACAGATGTCCTGGGGGTGGGGGGGGCAGAAGCATCTTGTTTACGTATCCTCCAGGAGCTATTTGAGATAAGTTGGCCTGTCCAATGCCAGCGGGGAGGCTAAATTTAAATAAACAATTCTTTGGGCCGTCAGATTCTGTTTTCTGTCTGCCTTCAAATTCTGCTGGTACACTCAATAGCAAATCCAAACAGCCGGATTTGTGGACATTCCGCCTGGTCCATGCTCGATTAGCTTTCTCCAAGATTGAATCTTTCATGCCAGCGAGTTCCAGGAGACTCAAGTGGCCTATGATTCTCAGAAATCGCGTCCATCATATGGTTGAGCTCGTTAAACATATGAGTCTGAGCGCTCGAGGCACAAATCAATCCTTCACTTAAGGCTGGTAGGTTTACCATGGCCAAAACTGCTGCTGACATTTTCATCATTGTCTGGGGGAAAAATGTTATAATCATCATTATATGCTCTAATTTTATTAGTTTGAGTCACCATCAGTGTGTGTGTGTGTGTGTGTGTGTGTGTGTGTGTGTGTGTGTTTACCTGTTCCCAATGTTACTATTGCAGGCCAAGATGAGCGAAGATGAGCTACAATGGGAGGATGCAGGCAAAGACAAAAACACGAAAATTGATGCTTGGGGAGGAGAAAAAGCAGAGCAGGAGGAGGAGGAAGTGAAACCAGATACATGGGGAACCCCCAAAGAACCTAGCAGTGATCCCTGGGGTGCACCAGCCCAAACTGAAGATCCATTTGCAGCACCAAAGAAGAAACCTGATCCTTTTAGTGCTTCAAACAATGACTCTTTCAACACAACAAACGATACATCAGACCCTTTTAATGCACCTAAAGACACAAAGGATTCATTTGCTGCCCCAAAGGATGAACCAGATCCTTTTAGTTCTGCTAACAGTGATCCATTTAATGCCTCAAAAGATGATCCATTTAATGCCCCAAAAGACGATCCATTCATTGCTCCAAAGGACGATCCATTCATTGCTCCAAAGGATGATCCATTCAGCGCTCCAAAGGATGATCCATTCATTGCTCCAAAGGATGATCCATTCAGCGCTCCAAAGGACGATCCATTCAATGCTCAAAAGGACGATCCATTCAGCGCTCCAAAGGATGATCCATTCAATGCCGCAAAGGACGATCCATTCAGTGCTCCAAAGGACGATCCATTCATTGCTCCAAAGGACGATCCATTCAGTGCCGCAAAGGACGATCCATTCAGCACTCCAAAGGACGATCCATTCAATGCTCCAAAGGACGATCCATTCAGTGCTCCAAAGGACGATCCATTCAGTGCTCCAAAGGAAGATCTATTTATTTCTTCCAAAGATGAACCGTTTATGGTTTCAAAGGACGATCCATTCAGTGCTCCAAAGGAAGATCTATTTATTTCTTCCAAAGATGAACCGTTTATGGTTTCAAAAGAAGATCCTTTTAATGTTCCAAAGGACGATTCATTTAGTGCTCCTACAGATGACCGATTTAACATTTCAAAAGAAGATCCATTCAGTTCCCCTAAAAATGACCCTTTCACCACCCCAACAGATGATCCTTTCACTGCTCCAGTATCAACAGCCCCTAAAGAAGAATCGGAGCCAACATTATCTAAGGTTGACTCCTTGGCTTCACCCACAACACCTTCTAAAGATACTTTTTCATCCCCAACCAAGCCCGTTCAGGACGACCCTTTTGCTGCACCTACAACATCACCTAATGAGGATCCTTTTTCTTTGATACCCACGTCTACAAGCAATGACCCCTTTGCTGCACCACCATCACTTTCAAAAGAAGATTCATTCATGGTGCCATCCAGTCCACCAAAAGATGCTGCCTCAGATCCATTCAGTGCCCCTCCAGAAGCCTCACCCCAAGAAAATACAGATACGTGTGGAGCTCCATGCAGTTCTCCACCTACCACAGGGTCTGATGCCTGGGGGGCACCACAGGCTCCAACAGACACAAAGTGTGGAGATCCCTGGGGTGATGGGACAAGTGCCTCTTTGCCACTTGATCATTCTGACCCGTTTGGAGATGCATCCAAACCAGACAACGACCCATGGGGAGCCCCAGGTAAGAAACGCATTAATAATTCTTGAGTATTGATGGTCTTTCTTGAAACTTGAGGATACATTTTAATTTTTTAAAAATGTTTAAAATTCGAGTTTCACTTGAAGCTAAAACTGTTTGGATTGCTTTCCATCAAACCTCATGGTCTTGTTTAGGCATTAGAGCTTGTTCAGGTGTCATCCTGTCTTTGATGATACAATAACATAGAGTTATATATCACCAATCATAACTCTAATAAAGTTAGAATGATTCCTATTATTTGATCCAACTTATGGTCAAAGTCTATTCCATCCTGGTGGCACAGCCTAAGAAGGAGATCCTGACAAAACATAAACATATTTCTTGACGTTATTGACCACCCAAAGTGTAAAGCCGTGTTTACTCAGCACCTTGTTCAGTTCTTTTCTCTCTCCTGTCTCTCATGACTCCATCAAGAGCCATCGTAGGGTTAAATATCTTCATTAGTGATGCCAGGCATCAAACCACAAACAATTTATTTGTGGTGATCAATGATTTTTCTGAACTACAGCCGCCAAACACACAGAAAGCTAGGATTCAAAACTTTCTTCTATAAATACATAGATCCACTTTAATGTCTTCATGAGCTTCAGCAAATGTACACTGAATGATTTTTACCTTCATTTATAATTTACATTTTGTAATGCCCCTCAACGAGCCTGTATTAACCTCAATGATTGTTCTTGAGATCCTGACTGAGCTTTTCTGCACAAATTTGTTTTCTATAACTAAATGAAGAGCTCAAAGGAAACAGGATGAATATGAATCTCTTCCTAAAAGAACATGATCTACTCTTGAATCATGATAAATATTTCAATTTTTTGTTGTTGTTGTTATTTTCCCCAGTCTAGTCTTTGCTGCTAAAAAAATCAGAGAGAACAGGAAATCAGAAACCAAAGAAAATATATTTTATGAAAAATATTTCTTATACTAATAGTCAGGAAGAGATTTTCTGCAGCAGGACCACAGAATAAATAGAAATATATCACTGAGTAGATTATAAATATCCAAAGAACTGATTGTGCTGCTAAAATTACATATTTCAAGTAGTTTATTACAACTGATATATCATCACAATAATAAACAATATCCCATATCACGTTTTGCTAATATTGTGCAGCACTGATATAAAGAAATATTCATTTCAGAACAACCAGTCAGATGCATCTCTACCAAAACACATTTGTTAGAAAAATGAAATTTATTTGAGTCATTTATTTTATACAGGCCATAAAACATATTTTCACATTGCTGTTTACCTGTTTTTATTTAGCTTATTTTTGTCTTTGTTTAACCTCTTAGCTTCAGCTCCAGCCTCTACAGATGATGCTTGGGGAGCACCTGCTCCTCCCTCAGCCTCTTCTCCATCCAGCGACCCGTTTGGAGACGGAGCCTCTAAAAACAATGATCCCTGGGGAGCTCCAAGCAGTGGCAGTGGTGCAGGTAAACTGATTGATTATTGATTATCTGTATATACAGTAGTCCCTCGCTACTTTGTTGGTTCGTTTATCGCGGATTCACTATCGCGGTTTTTCAAAATAAGATTAGAAATGACACACAATTGGCTGATTGGTGGACGAGCCACACGATCGGCATGGAGTTTTGATTTAAAATAAATTATTTAAAATTATTTTGCTCCTGCTGCACCTCTGTGCAGCCCACACTACAGGATAAGCTTCCTGCTGCAGCTGATCAGCTGATCTCCGTCCAGAGCGGAGACGTGGGCGTGGCTGAGAGAGGGAGATAATGACATGCTCTTTTAGATACACAGTATTTTATTTATTTATTTATTCATTTCATAACAATGAAATTCAGTACTATATACATATATACAGGTGGTCCCCGGTATACGGCCGAGATCCGTTCTAACGGCTTGGCCGTATACCGATTCTGGCCGAATCCGCGGCCGTATACGCGGATTTTCGGCCGT
>JARVLU010000583.1:26132935-26150499 GCA_031762415.1 Simpsonichthys santanae | reverse complement strand
ATATACTACTAGCATACTAAAAAAAACATTAAAAATACTATTAACGTACTTAAAACTTAGTAAAAAATACTACTAAAATACTAAAAAACATTAGAATACTATTAAAGTACTAAAAAAAATTGTAAAAAAAATACTACTAAAATATTAAAAAACAAGGTGTCAAGTTTGAAAAAAAATTACATCCACAGTGTGATTCTTTTAGTAGTGAGGTCCTTTCAACATCATGGTTCTGTTCTGTTAGCAGATTAGCTGGTCTTGTTAGCAGGTCCAGTCTGCAGCTTGATGGTAATAAGGACTGCAGCAGGTGCCCTCACAAACCGCAGTCCAGAAGCGGGTCCAGCAGACAGAGAACATCTCAGGTTTCCCCACGGAACCGAACGGGTCCGCAATGCATTTCCAGGCAGATGGAGGATCTTGTTAGCAGCCATTTAGTTGAATAGCCTGCACTAAACTAATCCAGGAAGCATACTAACGACCAGCAGCTGTCTTTATGTCTCTGTTTGTGTTCTCAGGAGACGAGCAGGTGGAAAGATGTCGCAGCTTTATTGAACTGACACCAGGAGAGACACAAGGTTGGTGCAGTACCAATTATTTACAACAGAAGGAAAAACAGATCATGAAGTCACTGTGACAAGCAAACTTTAAAAAGTGATGCATTCCCCCACCCCCCACCCTGCCTCCTGCCTCCAGGTGTGCTGTGGTTTTCCGTCATCAGTGAGTTCATGTACATCGGGCTGCTGGCGATGGGTTTCCTGCTCATGTGTGTGGAAGCACTGTGCCTCTGTGCAAAGAAAGAGATGGGCTCTTTGAAAATCAACGCCTACGCCGCCATGTGCACCATTCTGTCAGGTGACAGCAGGCCATGCTTTCTTACACTGACTTTAACAACGTTTCTTTTATTTGTGTTTCATATACTTCCTCTTTGTGCATGAAAAAGTTCTGCAAAACTATTTACGCCCAAGTCAAAGTTTTTACCTTAAAAAAAAAAAATCTCCTTCATTCAAGCTTTGAAGACAAACGACCCTCTCTGACGGTCTCAGTTGTTTGTTTTAACTCATTTTGAAGTCGTTTGTTTGTAACTCCATCACCTCATCCTTTACAACCTCCTATAAAATCTAAATACATAAGTTCTGTGCAGAAATGAGGAAGAATGGGACAAATGCAGAAACATCTTACATCATTTGACTGTTCATTCCACCAGTAAGAACAGACCTACCAGTACAAAATAAAAACTAGTTTTTTATTTATTTATCCTTTTAGTTCTGAAAAATGTAGTTGTGTAAAGTTTTTTTTTTACCCATAGCTTAATTTATAGCAATAAATTGGAGTAAATATACATTTAAAAGTCACTTCAGTCTATGTTTAGATAAAGTTTTGTACTAATAAACATTTAATGCTCAGTAAAATGTAAACCACATTAATAAATATGTCATATAGAGAATATTTAAGAGAAATTACCACACTATATTGCTCCGTTCATTACAACACACTAATATTACCAAATATACTTTCTGTTACTGCTTCTCACACCAGACTTCATGTTCATTATTTTACATTTTATGTTATTAATAAATCCATCATCAATGACTGATGTATGTATAGGTGTGAATGTTTTTATATTTTCCTTTAGCATCAAATGAGCAAAAATGATCTTAGTTGTTTTCTTTGTGTTTTACAAGAATTTTCTAAAAAAAAAAACAACTTTTTTTAATTTTATTTTTTATGAAATAGCATATTTTTAATTGAATCTGTTTTTCTTCCTGCTCGTCAGGTATGATGGGGATGGTAGCGCACATGATGTACTCCACAGTGTTTCAGATGACCGTTAGCATCGGGCCGAAGGACTGGAGGCCTCAGTCCTGGGACTACGGATGGTCGTTTGCGTACGTTAGTTTTCGTTACTTCAAGACAAACACGAAGCATCGAATGTTAAACATCCAGTTTGGATCCGAGCTCAAAAACTGTGATTGCAGCGATGCCGCCATCTTTTCTACTTTATGCTCTTTGGAGCTACTTTAGCTGCCGGGCCACCATTTTGTCAGCATTAAAACGAATGCACCGCACACCTGTTATATTTAAACATTACTGTTTGTTAAGAAACGTGTTTGTTGGTTTAACTTTACAATAACAAAACATTTTATTAAACTGCACGAAGACCACGCTCAGGTTTGTCCTCCTGTCTCTCTCTCTGCTAACTAGCTTAGCATGGCTGTCCTTCAGCTGCTGCATGGCAGCTGCCGTGGCAACGCTCAACTCCTACACCAAGACCATCATCGAGATGAAGCACCGGGCCAGGCTGAGGTTGGAGGAGGCCCGTGCTGCCACCATCGCCCCCTCCTATGAGGAGGTGGTTCAAGCCGGAGGAGGAGGGGTCTACTCCGTCAGTCAGCTGATGCAACTGGGCCAGCAGGGGGTGCTTGTAGATCCGATGTGGCCCAGGGGCGTGGGACCGACGGTCGGACCTTTGACGTGCAGCGCTGGCGGAGCGTCGTTAGCTGGAGGTGGAGGAATTGGAGCTGGCGGCACTGGGACGGGAATGGGAGAGATGGCGGCCATGGCAGGAGCTGGAGGAAATGGGATGGGAGGAGGTGGTGGAACAATAGGAGCAACAGGAGGAGCGGGAAGGATGGTGGACTCTCATGGTGTGGTGGTTGTGGAGGGATGTGGCACCGAAGGGTGTGAAGACTGCAAGCGGGAGATGGATGAGATCGACTACACTCTGCAGGACGAGCGAGAAGACTCGATCTGCTAAGACTCGGTGACACGAGTGACGCTCAAACATCACGAGACTTGAACAAAACACCTTCAGACTATTCATCAGCTGCACGTTTGTGCATGAAGTTCTTCTTTTTGAGGTTTGCAACTGTTACCTGCATTCAGGTGTGACTGTGAAGACGAGCTTTGAGCTCCTTTTGCTCATTAACACGTGAACCGATCAAAACAGGTACAGCAGAACCATCAGAGGGACAGCAGCGCCGCTGGACACGATGGAGCGCCGCACGCTCCGGGCCTCGTGCACACTCACCAACTCCACCCTGTGACTTGATCTGTTGCTGCAGACGAGTCAGAAGTGGATCGACTGTATTTCCCTTCAGTCATGTCACATCAGTCCCCGCTGCAGGGAGAAGCTTCTCAAACCACTTTAAAGAGTTTTGTGAAAGGGGCTTCAGCTTCACGACCTCTGGGGTCAGAAAAAAAATCATAAATCAGATAGTTTGTTTTGCATGTCTTGTTACAAGAGCAACATCAGGAAGTGTTGCTTTAAGTCGGAGTCCATCAACCAACTCTTGTTTTTTTTCACATTCAACAATGTGCATTAAGAAAAAATAAAAGTAAGATTAATAAAGATGATAAAATCTGAAGAGAAAAATATAAATTCATGTAACGCTTCAATTAGCTTCAATTAGCTTCAATTAGCTTCAATTAGCTCTAATCTGATTCTTCTGGAGCTCTTTGTGTTTCTTGACTGAATGCATGAACTTCATAAGCCATGAGTAAAACCATTAACATTTATAAAGTCAAGGCGTCGGTGGTGCCACTCGGTGCCGTGTGAGTCCAACAGAACCCAGGAGCAGCTGATGTTCTGCACAGCGAGTTATGTTTATAAAGTGTTTGTGTGAAGTATTACGGTAATAAATGCTCAGAAAACATGTTGCTCCTTGTCTCATCAATCAAACAGCCTGTTGTTCATAATATTTCAATTAAATAAGATTGATAAAAGTCTTTTTTTAAGTGAAAACAACAAGAAATGCTTCTCCTCATGGGGTCATGGTCTTAATCTCTTTAAACAAGACTCTTGAAGCTAAACCCTTAGTCCTGCTTTTAATTTTGTTTCATGACCAGAAGAGGAGTTTCAACTCAACTTTAGTGACGTCAATTATTTTTATCCAAAATCTTTAGGTTATTTCAGTTTTAATTTGCGTTGTCTAACAGTTAACAACATTATAAACTCTTTCAATCTTCTTTAAAAGTAATTCTAGTGTTTTAACTCTGTGATGATGATTGTTCACCAAATCCTCAAATTGTAAATAACGTTTAATTAGCCCAACTTGTTCCCTGGTCTTTAGCTTAAGCTTCAAGTCTGAGAAAAAATATTAAAACTAAATGATAAAATAAAAAACATTATAAAAATGGAGAGGTTTATGTTTTTAGACAGATGTTTTTAGATGCTGGACAGGAGATTATGTCGGTAATCCCCTCCAGTCAGGCAGTCCGAGAAGGATTGACTTAAAAGAGGCAGTGAGGCGGACATGAACCGGGTCCTTGAACAGAACTACGGCAGGAGAGTAATTACAGATGAGGTTTGATAATACAACCGTTACACAACAGTCACTTTATAATAAGAGATAAGTTATTAATAATCACAGACATATCAGTGATTCATTTACAGCCACAGCCTTTATTTGGTTTTTGTTCTATTTTGTTGTTAATTTAATAAATGTGGGCTATTCTGTTAATTAACCCTTTAATGATCAAATGGGATTAGGAGCAGTTAATTATGTGAAGCATCTCTTTTGATTTATTTGGCAACATAATAAATACATTATGTTTAACAGTAATAATAACAATAATGACAATGATATTGATGATTAAGATGACAACAATATTATTGATGATAATGATAACAATAATGACAATGATGATAATAATAATAATAATAATAAAACCAGTCTGTGTCAATAAATAACCTCAAGTTACCAAGTAAAACTAAAAAAAATAAAATAATTTAATTTGGAATTGATGTTAAAATAATGTAAGTGAGATATATTCATGCATAGCAACATCATACTATCTTAAAAATGAATTAAAAAAACAACAGACATTTCTAGTTTTTGTTCCAACTTTATTGTTCTCATTTATAGACATCATGACAAAGAAAAATCCAGTTCTATCTAAATGATAAGATCTGAGTAAAAGTTGAAATGTGCTTATAGGTCAGGAGTTTTACAGACAACAGTAAACAAACTAACACACAGGACACTTCATGTTGAAACAAATCTTCATGTCCACTTTTTAAAACATCTAAACTAAATCCTGGCTTTGTCATAAATGAAGGAATGAATATTTTATTTCATGAGGTCTGTACAAAACAAAAACTGATTGATTGAGCAGAAAACGTCCATGTTTGCTTTAATGTGTTTAAGTTGTATTATAACGAGAACATTTCTGCTCAGAATCAGACAGTAGTCCATCTATGGGTATTTTAATTTTAATATTGTTTAATCTTTTGTTATGATCCAATCGCAGGTGACCTGGATGCGTTTTTAAATGAACACATTTATTTTACGCACTACAAACAACTCAGACAGCACACATGTACAGGAAACACATGTTGAGAAAAATCAAGCAGGAGATAACGTTTTATTATTTATTCTGGGGTGTCATTAAAACACTTTGTGTTCAGGGACGTGTCATCGTTTTAACAGGATGACAGAAACTGGGGGAACGAGGAATCCGAGAGGAGAAATGTTATTTTGAAGGCTCGTACTGAATCAAGCGAAGAGCGTCTTCGTTTTCCAACAGCAGTTGGATGAACTCTCCCTCAGCGACTCGGTCTGAATAAAAGACCAACAAACACATTTTTAACAAAACATGAAAATCTAAGCGACGTAAAAGGTAATAACTAACATGTATTATATAATAGATCAACTTCATTAACTTTAAAGCCTCCAGGTTAATCTAAACTTTTCATCAACTCTTTTCTTACCTTTCTCGCCCTTCTGGAAGATTTCCCAGAGTTTATTTGTCCTTTTCTCAGGCGTGTTTTCGTCCTCAGGCAGGTCTCCCACTTCGTCTTTTGGAATCAGCTTGAAGATCGCCTGATAAAAACAAAAAGGCTTCATCAGCAAATGACACTTTGCAGGTTTTCATCTTCATTTAAATAAAGTTATGTCTTATTAAATTTAAATGTTAACTACTTTTTTTTAGGTAAAACAGCAGAAACTTGTCATTTTACTGTGATTTTGCAAAAACTCTTGTTACCACGGAGCCATTTCATGTTTAAATTTGACAATTATAGAATTTCTTTTCTATATTTATATAAATGGATCCTCTAGCTCTTGACAAAAACAACATGTATCTGATAAAGTTAATCTGTCAGGTTTTCTGGCACCAGATTTGTTCCTTGCTTACTTTATTGTGATGTTTTAATTAAATAAATTGTTGCTAATGTGGCTGCATGGAAAAGAAGGATTTTTCAACAGGGTTAGAGAAGAGCTATTTTAATTTGTCACCTATTTGGAACAAAAGACATGCATGTATCATTGTTATCTGCTCTGGATTAAAACCTTTAAGGATTTCAGTTCAACTTTCTTTGCCATTTATCTGTTAATAACATTATTTAGCATCAGAACTGAATATACTTATAAAATATAAAATGTCGAGAAGGCAATTCTTCATGTTTAAACAAAAGTGACTTGAAAACTGTTGAATTTAAAGACATACTGGTGAATTATGTGTTTTTTGTAACACTGATTTTATATTATATATTCAATGTAGCTGAAGTTTTTTTTTTTTTAATGAAGGCCCAAAACCCATTTTCAAAAGGCTAAAGAAATTCTTTTGTATTGTACTACATTAAACTGTACTTTACTGCATTGTCATGTTTCATAATGCATAGCAAAGTACCGTAACAGTAATTACAATATTTTAAAAGATCTTTTTGTATTTCACAACAAAAACATCAATTTAAAAAGATCTCCAGCTTATGGTGGCATCTCTTTGTGCTGGAACTGTTGGGGACCAGTTGGAAAAAACACAACTTCAAGAAAATCTGTGAGTTTTTACTTAGAGTCAAAGTGAATGATGTATTTGCACAAACTCCTGGTGAAAACTTTGGCTCAGACTTTGCCAAGAGTTTGTGCAAACATGTTGTTCAGAGTTATTCCAAGAGAAAATGTGTTTTTATTTTGCAATTTTGTGTCCCAAATGTGCAAATTCAACAAAATTAATTTAAGAGAAAGACACAAAGAAACTATTTCCATTTACAAAAAAATAAAATAAAAAACTGCCATTATAGTGGATTTATGAAATATTATAATCTTAGAGTTGCTTTTGGAATATTTTGAACTTTCCTATAAATTTGATAAAAGTTTGACTTCATGTCTCAGATGTTCCATTATTTACAGTATAATTATTTTTCTTTCGATCATTAAAATTGTGACATAATATAATCAAACATTTCAATGCTGAACGTCGTATTGTTTTATTTTTTATTTTAATTTTAAAAGCGTTCCTGTAGCTGTCTGCCTTGTCTCACTCCAAAGCTCTCCACAGCCTCAGACCTAAGCTTAAACTGTTTATCAGAGTAAATGAAAGCCTAATCCTTAAAATATGTTACCTAACAAGGATAAAGCTGTGACTTGTCAACCTCAAATAAATCTTGCAACAGACATGTAGTGAGAACTAAATAAAAAAATAAAATAAAAACCTGAAAGTTAGATAAACTAATGAGGATTAAAAAGGTTAATTAGGAGTTATAAATTCCTAATAATGATACAGTATCTTACACCATTATTTCTTTTTAACTTTAGATTGAGAAGCCAACGCCTGGTCTTTGTTAGATAATATTCAACCTAACGGTCAGTTTGTTGATCAGAGCTGTTGTCTCACAGCTTGGGGCATGTGTGTTCTCCCTGTGCATGTTTTTTCCAGGGTACTCTGGTTTATTCCCACTGACCAAAACCATGCATGTTAAATTCATTAGTGACTCAACATTGTCCTTAGGAGTGAATGAGAGTGTGAATGATTGTCTCATTTGTCTCATGTGCAACTTGTTCAGGGTGTCCCAGTGACTGTTGGACATAGGCACCAGCTCCCTCACAACCTGGAAAGAAAAAGTGGTAAAGTGGATGGATGGATGGATGGATGGATAGATGGATGGATGGATGGATGGATGGGTGGATGGATGGATGGATGATTGATGATTGGATGAACTAAGTGATGATTGGATGAATAGATTGATGATTGGATAAATAGAATGATGATTGGATGGATGGATGGATGGATGGATGGATGGATGGATGGATGGATGGATGGATGGATGGATGGATGGTTGGACAGATGGTTGGATGACTGGATTGATGATTGGATGGATCAATGGATGGATGGATGGTTGGATGAATGGATTGATGATTGGATGGATGGATGGATGGATGGATAAATGGATGGATTAATGGATAGATGGATGGATTGATGATTGGATGGATGGATGGATGAACTGATGATTGGATGGATGGATGGATGGATGGATTGATGATTGGATGGATGTATGGATGGATTGATGATTGGATGGATGGATGGATAGATTGATCATTGGATGGATGGATTGTTGGATGAATGGATTGATCATTGGATGGATGGATGGATGGATGAATGGATTGATGACTGGATGGATGGATGGATGGATAAATGGATGGATGGATAAATGGATGGATGGATGGATGGATGGATGGATTGATGATTGGATGGATGGATGGATGGATGGTCTGTTTTATTGTACACTAATCACATTCTTGTCTACATATTTATTTTAGGTTATCACAGATTACACAGATTATTTTGAGGTCACTTCCCACTAAAAAAATCAATAAACCTTAAATGTTTGACCATTTTTCTATCAAAATGTTTGTTTATCATCTGGGTTTACCATTCAGATACTCACAACTTCAATTGTTTAAAGTGGACAAAGCAAGTTAAACCCATTTCAATGTCAAGTATGACATGCAACCCATGAAGGTTAGGCTGGGATGAATACTGGTTTTTATAATCCATCAGATTTGTAGTCAAACTCTAAATAACTTGCTCTCTTTTTAAAAGTAAGTAAGAAAGATGATCTTTGCAAGAGTTTAGCACTGCCAAAAAACACTGCTTCACCACTATGGGACACTTATAGTCACTAGGTCTGCAAATGAACCCCTGGTTCATATGTGCAAAACAATAGTTGCACAGTTTTTAAATGAAAAACAGTTTCATCATCACTGTTTTGTTTGAACATTTCTTATTGAACAGTTTTTACTGACTTAACTGAAGATGAAAAAGGCTTTTCAGCATGTGTTGAGGTCATACTAATATGTACCATTCACTTTTTGCCATATATGATGGAAAAGGTTAACTAGATTTTTTTTTATCAGTTAACAGTTATTCTGTCATCTTTTTATTATTTTTACTTCAAATTAATGAAAAGTAATTGATTTGTCAATGGTTTGTTGATTTAACTGAAATGTCTAACAATCCTCAACATAATTTTGTTTAAAGCCGCTCAGAGCAGTAAACACTGTAGCTTTTCAGCAAGATCTTTGGTTCATATCTCTGCTGAGTTATGTTTTTTTTTCTGAATACACTGGTTTCTATTTATAGTTTAAAAACAAACATGCATGTTGTGTTACATGCCCTTTGACATGTGTGCACAGGACTGTTTGTCACATACATCCTTCCCATGGCCTAACAACGATCTGGTGATCTGTACAGGTATCTCTTGTAAATAAGTCCTCGAGGCTCAATGAGACTAACCTGTATAAATAAAAGGTGAATGAATGAAAGCAAAGGGTACCACACCACTCACCACATATGAGCCACATATGTGACTCATACAGAACAAATAGGATACTTTAAGAGAAAGGTGGGAAATTACATAAGATAAAATTATGTAAAACTCTATACCGATGATAGTGTTGTCTATATTTTAGTTGGTGTGTAAGTTTATAGCTCTACTTTCTCAAGAAAAACCTTTCAAATATCAGAACACTTAACTTTGCTCAAACTCACACCATGACTGCTTTTTCAAAACTCACCGAACAGATTTCTGAGACCTCTGACTTGGTGATGTATCCATTTTTGTCAACATCATACAATGAGAAGGCCCATTCCAGCTTACTTGTGGTCTTGCCTGTTGATGTCATGTGGAGGGCAATAATGTACTCCTTGAAGTCTAGTGTACCATCATCATTAGTGTCAAAAGAGCGAAAGACGTGCTGGGCGTAAGTGTTGGCATCACTTTCAGGGAAGAACTTGCTGTAAATGTTTTGAAACTCTTGTTTGCTGATGCGGCCTGTTGGACATTGCTTCTGGAAGTTTTCATACCACTGGACTATCTCAGTCTCTGTGAACTTGGTGTTGAGTTTCAGGTCATCGAGGATCTCCTTGGACACAGCTCCACTCTTGCTGTTACCCATTGCTGGTGGTGTTGGTAATCTTTAGGAACTATTTTAAGGTTTGTGTCTCTTGGCTATTCTAGGCCAGTTGTTACACAACTTCAGCCCAAGGATTTTCCTACTCTATCTCGTCGAAAGCAGTAAACCGAAGATTATTTGATACAGTTGCAGGTTTCCTCTTGATGTTAGTCCTTGCCCTGCAGTTCAACCTGTAGACACAAATGCTGTGAAAAGAGCAGAAGGTGCTTGGTAAGCTCATTAGGAAAGTCAACTTTGAGTAGCACCATCAACAGGAGTCAAGGATGTTTCAACTTAGGCTAAATGCATGTTGAGTAATAGTTGTGTGTCTGACAGTTTCAAGAAGATCTTTTCACTTTGTCATTTTAAAAGTCATCCAGGTTAAACAGAAAATGTGAAGAGACTCGAGTAAGTATGTCCACTGAGATGCAAGTATTGAAGATGACAAGCTGGATTGATAATCCCAAACAGACTGGTAACACAGAGGTGCCAACCAAGTAATTTTTTAAAAGCTAATGGAGACTGATAACCCAACACTGTGATCAGGTTGTCTAGAGTGGAGGACAGTAGCAGTTTGTGAGGTTCTATCAATACATATCATCTAGTTGGACGCTGTCAGGCTGGAGAACAAATCATCATGAATTTTTTGAAAACCCTAAAGTTTTCCTCAAAGTGTTGTAAGAAAATACAGGGTGATGGTCCATCAGATGCACCCAAGAAATCTACTTTGAGAAGGGTTAATAAACGACAATGGTCTAGATACTTGTGGGCATTTTAAACGAAAAGGTTTACATTTAAATGAAAACAAATGTTTTTTTTTTTTGCAAATCAGTTGAAAGACTGGTTGCTGCTACACCTAAATCACAATTAATTATTTAATTAAATGGTTTAATTTTTCTTTCTTTAATCTCATTTCCTCTCAGTATTCAGACTGAGGTTTCAGTGATAATTTAAAACAACTGAAAAACAAGGATTTATTTGGACATGGCAAAAATAAATGTAACGTAAAGTAGTTTTTCTTGTCACTCTGAAGATAAATATTGAAAACCCATTTCTCTAAAAGATTGACACACAAAAACTCTGTAAAGTACACAACTCTACACTTTAAACACATGATGCTTTAAAATAAATACATTAGAAAATTATAGGTAACCGTATGGAATCGCCTTCAATCAACATCCGTACAGAGCAGAAAGACTCAACCTTTTTCAACAATTAGGAAAATCAAACATCAACGTGAAAACACCACCTGAACGGCTGTTTCTGTCCTACCTGTGTGGTCCGCAGAGAAATGTGAGGTGAACATTTGCTCTGCCTGTGAACAGCAGAGAGAATCAGCCTCCACCTACTGAGATAAGTCAATTAATCTCTCTCAGGGGCGGAGCTACAGCAGCAATTACATGAAAACCTGAGCTTTCAGGGCTGCTTCATCCATTTTATCTAATGGTGATAACACATTTAACTTCTGTTAAGGGCATAGGTCAACCAAACTTATTAATTGATTTAAAGTCAACACATAACTCTTGGTTGACTTTGAATCTCACATAGTCTTTTAGCATAGTTTTTTTCCACCACCTGTGGCGATGCTTAGGTTAAAATGTACAAAATGCTTTGCCTGCATTTTATATCCTGGACTGTCTCAGAAGCATCTTAGCACACTTTGCATTTTGAATCATGTCACTGTTGCTCTTGTGTTTTCATGATTAGTGCATTTGTAATGTCCCTTGGTCCACTCCTCTCTAGACACTATAGGATGTTTTTATATGAGTCTCTTAATTAATTTTCTGGATGTCATGCAGGTTAACTGCTGCTTTCTCTTGCCTTTTCCTCTACATTGAGTTTTTGTCCTCTAAGTTGTTCATGCAGTCCATCATTGGAGGCTATCCATTCCTTGTACTTTGTACCTGCCTGAATGTCTGCATTGTTGCCTTCTTATAGGTCTTTTATGGTCTCCTTGCTTTTTTGGAAAATATTTCGACCACAATTATCCAATCTGATTGGAATTCCAATGTTCTTGTTGCACTAATGGAGTACATATCTTAGTGAGGGGATGTCTTGCATATTTTTGGCATAGAGTTTATATCACTCATATAATGAAAGTGGCTGATTGTTTCACTTCATAAATATTCCTTTTTATGATTTGATTGAAGTGTCCAAACATACCAGGATCCATTTTGGTGGCACTGAGTCATAGGTTTTATTACAGTCAAATTAGACAATAGGTAGATTTAGACATAGATTGTGTGTCTGGTCTTGTAGTCTTTGGTGACTGTTCTCTGTTTAACGTTAAATAGATTCCACTGATGTTTCTGCCAGTTTCCTTCTGTGCATTGACCCATACTTAGCCAATGTGATGCCTGAAAGGAGCCATGGTGTACAGAGGAAGGTGGCTGACTGGTAGTTGGATGGAGTTGTCCCTTTCTTGGGGTCTTTCATGGGCAAGGCTGTCCAGCCTTGAATCTACCTCTCTGGGTGGATTCCTTCCTTTAGCAACTGGTACATTTTTGCTGCTAAGCCATCTTTTTAAAAAATGCAGTCAGTTTTTTTATTTTTTATTTGTGCATCATGTCTAACTTCTCATACCTGAGACTGATTTGGAAACACTAAAAGAGATGATTCTGTTTTTTTTTTGTAAGAGGTTACTGTGGTTGGATCTCAGATTCTGTCAGTCATCAGACGTGTGATAGCTCCTTCTTCTATTTGCTCCTGTAATGTTCAGTCTCAGTCCAAGGTGGGTTTATTTCTCATCATTCTCCTGCCACCAAAATTACACTTCAAACAAGAACACCAAGTTTACCCTCTAGGTTTCTCCTTACCGTTTGTGTCTCTTCAAATAACCAGAGATGTAAAAGCATAGTTTGGCAGACTGGAAATTTAGCTACAGACAAATGTCAGTTTAATTTTTTTTTCTGAAAGCTGCTTCTTTCTGTCTGCTCTGCCTTGATCTTCACCTCTAACCTCCTCTCATGCAGAGCGTTGCTCCGTATAGTTTGAGTTCTCCATCTTGGCAGACAGCTCTAAGATCCCTGTTGTGGTGGACACAAGCTAGTGCCTAGCGCTGCATTCAAATTTAGCACACATTTATTTAAAATTTTACGTGTTTTTACATAATTTGCTTATTTTTGTTTCACATTTGCTCGTTTTAGTTCTCACATTTAACCCAACGCTGTGAGTGACGGAGTCAAACATCCAGAAAAAAAAGTGTGTTCTGCTTTAATCTGCTGCTTTAAATAAGCGATTTGACCAAATCACAAATACACCGTAGGGTTTTGCTACAGCAGAAATAAACCAGTGCTGTTACCAAAACTAGCTTGGACCTTGTCAGATCAAGACTTAACAGTTTAAATCCGGTGAGTTGCGGTTTGTGGCTGCTGGTGAGGGATTTAAATGTGCTTAATTGAGTGTTGACTGCTGAATCCTCCACCTGTTGTAACTGCAGATCTTTACATAAGGTGAGATGCACCTAACTGTCAGTAGGTGTGAAGGCTGGTGGAAACACAGTGAAGAAGGGTGACACTTGCTCCTCACTTCACTACACTTATTTACTTGTTTTGCGCTCATTAAAGCCGAGCACCAGCCGGTCACTTTACTGACCAGCAACAGCCTGATTAATGTATTCAGCCTTTAATAATCAGAACTCGGTCACTGAAGTAGAATCTGGTAAATACAGGAGATTATACACATGAACAAATGAATATTCATCTAAATGTCATTCATGTTTTAATATGTTATTATCAAATACAACAAACTTTATTCATAAATGTGATTTTCTTTATTAAAAGCTTAAAATAAATGTGTAAGAAGTTAACAAACAATAAGGGATTAAGTGACGTTTTCACACATTCACTGTCCGGGACAAACATATAGGTCAAAGTAACTTTAAAAAGAACCAGTTCATTGTGGTTATGAAAGGTGACGTCTGGGTCAGAGGTCATGGTCAATACAGCACAGGTGTTTTTGAAGAGTTATTTTTTTACCCTTTTCACTTCTTTATCAGCTTTATTCCTTAATAAAACAAGCTCATCTGTCTAAAGACAGACGTCAGGAGCACGTCAGGAGGAAAACTGAGCTGACGAGAACCTGTGAGACCAAACTTTACGAAGGCAAAGGTAGAAGAAAATCAGCAAGTAACATAAAATCTGAACCCTGAAAACTCAATAAATTATTGATTTCATGATCTAAATCTTAAACCTGCGACAACTCTTAACTAAATGTGTGCAATACATTTGATAAATCTTCTGACATCCTCTGCATGAAGAACCCTGACGTCTGATGGAGCTTCATTATAATTGTTTTTTAGTGGAACACCTAACTGCCTCAACAAACAGAATATATATTTAAACACCTTAATTCTTCCACTCTACTCTAATGGGCCCATTAACTACAGCTTCATAGATGAAATGGGGTTTTCCATCTGTCTGGTAAAGTTGATCAAAGCTCCACGTTTCAATCAGGAAATGACTTGCAGAGCCGTTGTTAACTTTCAGGTCAAACTGTCTGTTAGAGCACCATTATCTCGTTAGAATAAAAACATTAAAAGGTTCAGTATGTTTTATTTGCTGCAGCACCTGGTTTGATCTTTGACTATTTCTGAGATTTTATACTTTATTGCTGTCTATAATGCACTTTGCTTCAAACAGATTTTACATGCGTGAGATGTTCAATACAAATCTAATTATTTTGGCAGATTCAACATTTGTATGTATGTTTTCTATAAGGAAGACTGAGTCAAAGACGAGCTTCAGTATCTCAACTCTGTTAGAAAAC
Source organism: Simpsonichthys santanae (assembly GCA_031762415.1). NCBI lineage: Eukaryota > Metazoa > Chordata > Actinopteri > Cyprinodontiformes > Rivulidae > Simpsonichthys > Simpsonichthys santanae. The sequence goes on along the minus strand of JARVLU010000583.1, from coordinate 26,135,563 downwards.
AAAAAGAACAACTTATAATTTCAGGAAACCACTCTGTTGTGACCCTCCTCGTGTAGCGCTCACAAAAGTTTATTTAACAGACGTGCAAAACTTATAGCAATAAATAATACAGCCTGATAATTAACTAGTACTTCATTGGCACATACCTGTTATGTACAAGCAGGATACATGTTAGATCCATACCATAATACCAACAGAGACTGGAAATTATTCATTACAAATGAATTGAATTGTCTCCTCATGTGCATGTACCAGGTACCTGGCACTTCTCTGTGCGTTTTGAGCTTTATTATGTATTTCAACCAAAGTGGATATGTTACTTTATAATAAATGAATAAATAAATAAATAAATAAATAAATAAATAAATAAATAAATAAATAAATAAATAAATAAATAAAACTAAATTTAAAATCTTGTATGCTTGATTCGGTTTAGGAAACCTCCCACACACACATCTTCATGCTCCACAGTGGCTGAAAATGTGCATATAATTTCAAATTACGAGTTTCACAAAATAAAAACTGAATAAAATCTTGTTTCTGACAATTCTTCTCCAACTTCTAATAATAAAAATACCAAAAAAATGAAGTTAAATATAAATTCCAAATGTGGCCACGCAGCTAATTTTGTCAACACAAGCTCATTAGCGCTCAGTCTGACTTTAGAAGCTGCAGCAGCTAAACTTAACCTCACAGAAAACACGTGGGCCAAGGAAGGGATTAATTAAAAAAATAAATAAATAAAGACCATCCTTTTTCTGTTTTAGCTTCTTAATTTCATCTGAGCTCAGAGAGCTTTCAGTAAAGAACACAAATCATGAGTAAATATTAAATTATTTCATCATTCTAGTTGAAGAAAAATGATAACCTGAGCGTTCTCATGTGTGACCCTCCTAAACAATAAAAGTGTTTTTGCAGCTGTTTGTCGTTCTGATTAAGTTTAAAATAAAAAAAAAGTTTAAACAGTGCAGCACATCAGAAATTCTCAGTTTGATGCTCACTCCTGCACCTGAACCCTGTTTTCATCAACTTTTCTTCCAGGATTCCCCCCCCCCAGGCTTCAGACAGCGAAGAATCTGATTTACTGGATTAGCAGTTTTCATTCCTCGTCCCTGCAGACGAGCCTTTCACTCTCACAATCCACGGTCGCACCTTTAACCCCCAACCTGGCTTAGATTAAGCTCCAAGAAAGGAAAGTCCCTCACAGAAAGGAGCAGAGGATTAGGCCGAGGGAACAGAGAGCAGAGGAGGCAGAGAGATGCAGAGGAGGTGGTGACGCAGGGCGGCGTAAGGAGGATTTGGCAGCGATGCAAAGCAGACAGCAGGGTATGGAACCTGACGACCAGATTGAAGCTGAACGTCTTATTTAAGCTCTTTGGCTGGACCTGGACGTGTCTATTTACAGAAAAAGAATGTTTAATCTAGACACCCTAATGCTCATTTAACTTCAGGTGAAGTCAGCTGGAGGATAAGGTGAACACGTGAGCAGGAGCGACTTCTGAAGGCCTTTTGTGTTGACATGATGGAGTCTTGTGCACAAAGTTCATCACAATTAATTATTTTTTAATGGACGACATTTTAGTGACAAGGCTACACTTTCATTTTGATTGAGAAAAAAATTTAATTCATTTTGTTTTATTAAAATCACAGAGCAGTCTGAGTGAGCTCCATTTGAAATAATACTAATACTAATAATGATATAACATCAATAATAATAATAATAATAATAATAATAATAATAATAATAATAATAATAATAATAATAATGAGACAAATTATCTGGAGGAAGTCAAGTAAACTGCTGTTCAACAAATTCAGGAGCAGTTTTTTCACACAAATGTTTTTTAAAAAAATTCACAAAATATATTTTCTTGTCACCAACTATTAACATCACAATCACTGAGGTATTCAACAGCTAATGGAGACCAGGTTTGTTGTGTTGATTGTATAATTATTAACATAATTTAAACGTACCTGTATAGCTGATTCTATGGGAAACAAAATGACCATAACACAAAACTGGTAAGTGTGACTCTTTCCCTTTTCCACGGCAACAACTGGAAAGTTTCAGATCTTTTTTTAATAGAAAATACATTTTTGCTTAAAGTGAAAAACATAAACAACAACAAAAAAAAAAAGATTTGTATAAATGCATTCATTAAACCTTTATTTACACAGGTTAATCCCATTGAGTGTCGATGACTCATTTACAAGAGAGACCTGGTTTTAACAGAGTGATGACAACAGTGGACAACAAAGACAACAAGAGACAATCACAAAAGAGGCATACTGATTTTTATTTATTTTTTTTTTTTAACAAATTAAAATAAGATGGCAAAAAAGTAGAAAAAAATATCCATCTAGATTATAAGGCGATGTAGAAAAACTAAAAACAGGAACATGTCTGCATTGGTTCTTGCCAGGAACTTATCAGATGTTTGAAGCCACTTGGAGAGGTCAAGGTCGAGAGCTTCAGATCTTTTTGTAAGATATTCCAGGAAGCAGGAGCAGAGTTGGAGAAGACCCTTTTGCCAAGATCAGTCCTCACTGAGGAACACTGCAGGTAATCGTGTCCTGAGAGCGCACGCTGTAGCTGCACTCACACAGAGACATGTAGGAGGAGATGTA
>JARVLU010000583.1:26096931-26114582 GCA_031762415.1 Simpsonichthys santanae | reverse complement strand
TGAGGTGTTCCGGGCATGTCCCACTGGGAGGAGACCCAGAGGAAGACCCAGGACACGCTGGAGGGACTATGTTTCTCTGCTGGCCTGGGAACGCCTTGGGATTCCCCTGGAGGAGCTGGTCCAAGTGGCTGGGGAGAGGGAGGTCTGGGCCTCTTTACTTAGGCTGCAACCCCCGCGACCCGACCCTGGATAAGCGGAAGAGAATGGATGGATGGATGAAAGTGTGTATGTAGCATTCTGTGTAAATGTGATGTGTTAAATGAATCAGTCTATTATACAATCTATTACCTGTTTAAAGCTATGATATATCAAGTATTAATTTATATATGTGCTAAAAACAGTTATGGTCTACAGTATCTCACTGGGTGTTGAAAAAGAAAAGGCTGATTTGTTGGATTATTCCTGTAGTTGTGCAGCTGGTAAAGGTTTTTGTAACCACTTTTTTTTTTTTAACCAGACTGCCCACCACTCCCAGCTCTAACTGCCAACTGTTCCTCCTGCACTGACCTGCACAAGACATTTACAAAGATGGCACAAATCAAGAAAACAGGTAAAAAAATAAAAATGAGTGGAACACATTCTTTTCTGTTATATCATTTAGTATTAGTTTTATATGGTGATTATGATTCTTATAATAACAATAACAAAAATTCTAATAACTTTCCAACCAGTATATTATTAGTGCCATGTGAAATTTGTTGTAATCTCAATATTACTTGTGCCAAATATATTTTTCTCTCCTAACTTGTTTGGAATAGTTTGTTTTTGTAGGTTATGAAAAAAATGCAGGCTCAACCACTATCAGGAGTATTTGTAAGTTAAGTAAAAATCTTAACTCTCACAAGTCCATCGTTGTGATGATAACGATGGATCTGATGGTCCTCCTTGATCATGTGAGTAGCTGGTTTTGGCTGTCAGCAGCAAACTGGTTGATCCACTATGAGAAGGTGCTATTTATAAGAAGACTGAGCTGAATACAGCTCCTCAGACTGAAGAAGTCTTTCAGATGAAAGACGAAACGTTTCTACTTTTTTATTTTGCTTTGTTTTGAATGTCCAGAGGAAGAGACTTAACTTTTTACAACATGATTATGTATGTAAGTCTTCCAAGTCGATGAGATATCCAGCTGTGTGCATGCCAGCAGGCCAAATCAGCTCGCCTACAGCTTGTCTTCTTTTGAAGAAATGTTATCAGTTGTGTTGAGGGACCAACTGACCAAATTGAAGTCCATAGTTATGATTCAGAAGATTTTGTAGAAGAGAGGCTCTCAGACAGTTTCACAGACAAGACAAAGCAAAGCAAAGTGGAAAGGGAGAGGAAAAGGCGTCCGCCCTCAACAAGAGCAAGTGTTGAAGAAGGAAAATAATAAGGATATGGGCCTTCTAGTGATGTCACATTTACATGGGCAGGGCTAATAGACCACCTAAACTTTATTTTAAATCACATTTTTTTCTTTATTGCACTGTTTTAAAATGAAGGGACTGGAATAATATAGTTAGCCTATTTCTTTATTTAACTTCTTTCAAAATAAAAGCCTCAAATTGAACATTAAAACTGTTTTTCAGTACCTGTTGGTGTACACCAGGACCTGTTTCTGTTTTTAATATTTCAAAAAGCAGAGGTTAATGTGCAGCAGAAAAGAGTCAGACCTGATGAAGAGTCAGAGCTGTTAGGTGACGAGGAAGAGGAGGGCCAGGCAGGTCAGCTGTCAGAGCAGGAACCATCTTTTAAAGACCCTGGCTATGAGAACCATGATGCCCTCCTTCTTTAACCAGTTTTCCAGGTTTTAAACTCCTTCTTGTGCAGAGTGTTTGTGTTTGATTATAATTTCTCATAAAAACATTTAAAAAATTGCTCTTCATCCTCAGTCTGTTACTGTTCAAGTTTAATCAATACTTGTCAGCAATGCCGCCGTAACATGAATATTGTGTTATACAACCAAGAAAAAGCCAAAGCAAAAAGTCTTTTCTAAAGGAGACTTTGAGTTGCAACAGATGTAACTCTGCATCACCTGAACCCAAACACAAAACAGCTGGAACATTTTCACAACAACACAATGAGGTTCAGCCAACATGCCTTGAAACTGCACAAACTCTGAGCCTCCGTCAGCTGATTGTTGACCAGATGTCTTGGTCTTCAAGACGAATGACTTTTTCTACTTGTAGCTAGAGAAAGTGGATGAAAATGCAGCGTGAAGGCCAAAAGTTCATGTTCAATAATCCAGCTACAAATCCAATTATGTTCAGTCAGGTCATCTGGATGGTTTCGTTCTTTATTTATTTATTATTATTATTATTTTATTTGTTTGTTTGTTTGTTTTTACTGAGACTTTCCGTCCTTCATCCAAAGGTCTCCTTCAGTCTGAGGAGCCACAAACAACCTGGAGTCACATGTTCAGTGTGGTACACAGCATTAAGCAGTGTGAATGCTTAATACTGAAGAACTTGCTGAAAAGTAGCTGAATTAGCTCATATACAACAGATGAAATGTAAATGAAATGAAAGAACAAGCTGAGGTTCAGAGAATAAAGCACAAAGAACATATATTTGCTGACTTGGGTTTAAATAAGCAAAAATCAGCACAAAAATGAGGAAATTACCTAAAAAAAAAAGCTCAAATTGGCACACACAAAAAGCTAAAACATAGTTGGAAAAACAGAAGCTTGAACTACCAAAAAGAAGTGGAGGGAACTTAAATAAGCTTTTAAAAAAAAGTGGAATTAGCTGAAAAAGCTAAATTTAACACACAACAGCTAAAAGTTGGTGAAATATCAGGAGAAAAAAAAAAGAAACTAGCAGAAAAAAGCTGAAATGTGCATAACAAGCTGAAACTGGCAGAAATAGGTTAATTAGGCTGAAAGGAGCAGAAATTACCATGAAAAACTTGAATTAAGCTGACAAGAGCTGACATTAACTAAAAATGCTTTAAAAAGTAGCTGGAAAAGGCAGAACAACCTTTAAGCAGCAGAAGGATGCTAAAATAACACAAATTTGCTGAAAGAAGAAGATATTAGCACAAAAAGGTGGAAATTATCTTAAAAAGACTGAAATTAGCAACAAAAGCAACTGAAAAGTAGCTAAAAAGGCAGAATGAAGCTCAAGTTACCAGAAGGAAGTGGAGAGAGCTCATTTTTGCTGAATTAGGATGAAAAAAGTTTAAATGGGTGCAAAGAAATGCAGAATTGGTCAAAAGGACTAAATATAGCATAAAACAGCTGAAGTAGCAGAAAAAGCTGAAATGCATAAATAAGCTGAAAGGAGACTAAAATGCTGAAATTAGCAGAAAGAAGTTAGAAGAAGCACAAAAATGTTGTAGTTAGCAGAAATAATCTGAAAATGGTACAAAACAGCTGAAAACAACAGCTGAAAGTAGCTAAAAAGTTGTTTCAATTTGCAGAAAGAAGCTGAAGCAGAACAAAATGTGAAAGGAGCAGTTAAAGGTTGTGAACAGATCTAAATATCTGAAGGATGTAAAATAAGCTCAATTCATTCTCTATGAGAAATAAAGTGGCAGAAAAAGCTAAATATTGCAAAAAGCTAAAGTTGCACCAATACCAAAACATTATAGCAGGATTGTCCTGAAAGAGCCGAACATTTTGTTGAAACAGAACAAAAATTGTGGAACGAGAAAGATGCTAAAAAAATTTACTGAAGAAAAATGGATCATAATTGTGTGAATGATTCATAAACAACATTTTATTCAGCTGTAAACAATAACTCTTTCTGCCAAGTGTTTCTGCATTTTCCCAACAGATGCATGCAAATATTTACAGATAAATTATTACATCATTGCACTCAAGATACTTTTTAGCACCGTGATCTGAGCGAGCGTTCTTATTTTTATTTTGTACAGAGAAACCAACCTGTTGTTTTATTTGGGAGAATTTCTTCATGACCTCAAGTTTTCTGTGCCAAAGCACTCTCTGGTATCATTTTTAAAACAGAAAAGATAACTACGACTTCATTTGGACCTGAGCTCAGTGGTTGATTCAGTCCTTCTATAAGTTTGTGTCTGAATGGTGCAGAAAGATCAACGGGTTAAAGGTCAACAGCTGGAGTTTGGACAACGCCAACAGGACAATGATCCCAAACACAGCAACAAATCTGCAGTAAAACAGATCAAATACATAAATACATAAAAAGAATCAAGGCGTGGTCCAAACTTCAGACTGAAATGCTGTGGTCTTTAAAAAGAAATAAAATCTCAAAAAGACTAATTTACTTCACATCAAAGTAACGGATGAAGTCATTCTGACGATGATTATTTCCAGATACTAAATGGCTCCACAATCTGTTAAATGACTGGATCCAATGAGTTTTTCCACAAGTTGATTCTGTGCTCATTTCAGTAACAAACAACATGAGATTAAAGTTTTTTTTTTTTTTTTAAAGAATGCTAACTTTAAGTGATCAAATGTTTCGTTAAAAAACTCAAACCACTGCTGCTTCAATGGGTTCATGCTTCACTGAAGTTGTGTGAGTGAGACGCCGACCTTCATTCATCCTCTTTAAAGAAGACAAGTGATCTAATGATCATCAGTTCGACCTGGTTGGAGCTTCACTGCCATCTCTGATGCTGCAGCTGAAACCATCTCTGTTGCAGCTGAAACCATCTCTGATGCTGCAGCTGAAACCATCTCAGCTAAAACCATCTCTGATGCTGCAGCTGAAACCATCTCTGTTGCAGCTGCGCTGGTCGATATCTCAGTAAACCCTGCTCCTGTTCTTTCTGCCTGCAAACCAATATGTCTGTAGTTCTCTAATGTCTGTTTCCAAACTGCGTTTTAGAGCGATAAATGAAAAAGATCAAAGGAGCAGGGAGTCTGCATGACGTCACCATCAGGTTAACTTGGATCCGTTTTCAGGCTTCAGCTGTGTTTGCAGCAGCTGATGAAGAAAAAAAGGCCATTTTGCTCACTTTGACTCTTGATCCACTTTTTGTGCTGTGTGTCAGGCGTGACGCACGTTTGACCCAACCTGCTCTAAGTCCCTAACGAGATTACCCATCCCCGGATATTTCAGAAAACCCTGATTAAGCAGCTTCAGCTCATTAGCTCTGCAAACCAACTGCATCTTCGCCGTCAGCCTCCTCTTCGCACCGTCACCAAGCTCATGACAGAGCACCATGTTGGTGGTTAAAGTCATTATCTGAAGTGTTCTGTGTAGTTTTGATTGTTGTGAACATTTCCTGCTCTTCAAATTGATGAAATTAACACTAAACGCCATCATTTTCTCTTAAAATCCCTCGTTTCTGCAAACTTGTGCAGACGTTTCCTCTTCTCTAGGATTCTCTTTAACTTCCTGCCACCTTCGTTTGCGTCTTCACCCGTTCTTGTCGTTTGACCTCATGACCTGTTTTCCTCCCAATCAGTTTACCTGCCGTGTTCCCTCCCCCTGTTTCTCTCAGTCGCTCTCCTTCCCTTTCTGTTTCCATCTTTGTTCTTTATCCTTTCATCCCTTATCTCCTTCATCCCCTCCAATCCTCAGCTGTCCTTCTCTGTGGAGGAAGGGCAGGAGAAAGAGAGAGTTTTTCACCAGCAACCTTCCGTCAGCAGTCTGCTGGGCGAGAGCGTCAGAGGAGCCAAACCTGGGACTGTGGAGTGTGAAGGAGCTCGTGGTGGTGGGAGCGACTGGAAGCTGCAGGAGAGAAGGTCGTCAGTGTGAGTAGATGCTTCTCTGCAGACGCTGAAGAAGGTTTCATGCAGCTGTTTGTTCTTTGAAAAACATGCACACGTGCAAAAACTAATGATCTCGCACTCTTTTCATGAAGGCATTTGTTCTCTGAAGGCCTGCACTGCTTCAGCTCCTGATGCTGAAGAGAACATTTCTCAGGTGCATGTGGAGCAGGTAGAGAAGCCCACAGAGGCCTTTTGGATGCAGGTTGTCAAACAGGATTAGAGCATCAGGTGTGACAGCCGTCGCACAATCCTAAGTTTGGTGATTCTGGGTTTCAGAGTTTCTCTCATGGGAAGTAGCTTCACTTTTAGTCCAAATGAGCATGTGTTGGATTTTAAATGTTCCTCAGCTGAGATGGTTCAGACTCAATAAAAAAATCTTCCTCCTCCTCCTCTGCCTCATCGCTCTCCCTCCCTGTCTCGTTGATCTGGGGGTAAAGAGCAGCCAGTAATCGGATGACGGAGGATTGGAGCGACAAAGCTCACCTTAAGATCTTCTAAACCTTCTAGCAACCCCATCAGCACCGCCGCCGCTGCACCACCGGGCTCCTCCTGCCACAGGTTCAGTCTGTGCTTCAAACACAGACTTTACCGTGCAGAAATCCACGTGCACGCTTCGATCATTTGATTATTTAACGTCTCAACGTTTTCTGAACGATGCTCCGTTCATTTTTAATGAACCACAGTGTGCACCTGTTTGCTGTTAAACAATAATAATAATAATAATAATAAACATTTCCATCTTCTTAACCCTCTCTGGAATCAATTATAGAAACGTCACAATATTTACTTCATGTGTAGAAGTGCAACGTTTTAGCCCTGAAAGTTCCCCGGGAGGGCAGAAACTCGAGCAGGTACTTGGCATCAAATTAATCCGACGTCAGCATCCCATTAGGAGAATTAGAGCCGAACATTACACGACTGCCTGTCAGAGGGGGAGGGGGGCGAAAGGGTGTGTTTTCTGCTTAAAACTTTACAGATTTATCTATACACAGAACGAATGGGGATTTATTTCATTAAACAGCTGCTTTTGTTAAAAATTAACAGAGAAGACGGGAAAACTCATGTGCAAAGAGTAAAGAAGTCAAAATGATTGACATTCTGGACCAAAAGGATGTGAACCCCTTGTGGTTTTCTAATTCTTCTTACTTTTTTTTAAATATACAGTATATATAAACAAATCCTCTTTCTCTCTTCCAAATCACTTTTACACTCCAGTCCTTCCTTTCTCACCTCAGCACTTTACGACAACGTTGTTGTAGGATTACATCTGTAAACCAGACTTTAAGTTTTGCTGGGAAAACAATGGAGCAAAATTAATCCAAGTTCTTTACTCGGAGGCTTCAGGGGAACTGAACCTGCACACAAGCTTGTGTGAGACTTGCAGGCCGCTGCAGGTGAACTGAGGAGAATCTGCACTGACCTGTTCCAAATCTAGAGTCTGTGCAGAAACAAAGTGTCTGAAACGACATTCCCTTCAGGGGAAAATTAACATTCATGTTGAACTTTTTGTGTGTTTCCTGCTGCAGGGTGACTGTTTCGTTTCCCGTCAGTAACGTCCTCCAGCATCCGTCGCCATGGCAGCCGAGAAAGCTGAAATAGACAAACTGAAAAAGGAGTGTGACGCCCTCCGTACACAGATTGAGGTGAGCGCTTCCTGTCTGGGATTTCTCACTTCCTCTTAGTTTATTTACTCATCAAAACAAACCATTTTCTCCAAACATAAATATGTAGTTTGCGTTGAAAAAGCTGCAAAATCACACAAACATGGAAGAACAGAGTTATGGGAGATTTGGTAAAGAAGAACAGATGTTTGACATCCTCTGATGAGCTCGTCCTTCTCTCCTCAGGCGGCTCGTAAGGCGGTGAATGACACCACCATGACAGCAGCAGCCGGCGGTGTCGCCCCAGTGGGTCGGGTCCAGCTGAAGCTCAGGAAGACGCTCAAAGGTCACCTGGCTAAAATCTATGCCATGCACTGGGCCGCAGACTCCCGGTAACAACATGTGTGTGTGTGTGGGGGTGGGGGTGGGGGGGGGGGGTTGTTAAACTTATTTTAACAGAAATTCTGAACTTTTTGAATCAACATGAATAAACATTAAGGGGGAAGAATTTAATTTAATTATCTTCAGATTTATTGCTTCATTTGTTCTGATAAAGTAAATTTCAACACATTAATTTCAACCATTTTTGCTCAATCACGTCTTTTATTAAATTAAAAAAAGAGGAATATGTTTATCAAGTTGAATGACATGATATTCTGATAAATTGTGTCTGTTTGACCAACAAACTATTATTATTATTTTAATTTAATGTGTAAAAACATTGACTTAACTGAAGAAATCATCATTTCTAAGCTCAAATTGCATTTTTTTCCCATCTTGATGTAGTTTAAGGGTCTAAAAAGTTATTTACCTTTGTATTTACCTGCATCTCACATTTTTTTATGTAATTGTGTTTAATATTCTAATTTAATGACCAATATTTTTTAAACACATTTCAATAATTTACACATTTACTTTTGTTTGATTCTGTTTCACCTGTAAATAAACTTATTAAATCATCATCATAACCGTGAAGTAAAAAGAAGTTCAGCCACGTTTGTCATTTCTCGTCTTTACTGACTTCCTGTGCACAGAAAATGTTCTGGTTGACATTAAAACAGTTCATGGTTTTCTGTCATTTAAAGGCAAATGGTCAGTGCATCACAGGATGGAAAGCTGCTCATCTGGGACACGTTCACTGGAAACAAGGTGGTTCACGCCCGAAACGATTCATTGTTCCTGAAGTTACACATTTTAACCACGAGCTGCAGAAACGTTCTATAAAATCTTAAACGGCACAAATAACAACGTGCAACCACAAGCAGCAAATGGCTTTTCTTATTATACAAATAGATGAACATTTATGCATCCAGACTTCATGCAATTATTTATTTAAATGAATTTAAAAGACAGAGTTTAACTAAATTATGATTAAATGAGGTGTAAAGATGCAAACCAGTTGGAATTTGTGGAAAGTTGTGATTAGTTGGAGTTTTGTGCTCAGAAAAGTTGTTTATTTGTTTATTAATGAATGAAGTGATGAATAATCAGCTAATGAGTTAAACTTCCTCCTGCCAGCTGGTTGCCGTCCCCCTGAAGTCTGCCTGGGTGATGAGCGTCGCCTTCGCCCCCTCCGGCAACCTGGTGGCCAGCGGTGGCCTGGACAACATCTGCACCGTCTACAACATCAAGGCCGCCAGCCCCAAGACCCTCAGGGAGCTGGACGCACACACAGGTCAGGAGGACGTCTTTCAAATGTCCATGTCAAAGAAACAGAGACGCTGAAAACTTTGTTTCCCGTCCAGGGTACTTGTCCTGCTGCCGCTTCCTGAACGACTCTGAGATCCTGACCGCCTCCGGTGACACCACCTGGTAGGTTGATCTGGAGACGAGCTGAGTTCAGCTGCAACAGCTGCTTTTACAATACGGATGAGTCGTCCTGAAAACATCTGCGCCTTGAAGTAAAGACGGACACACGACAAATAAAGTGGAAGCGCAACTTCACCAAAATGAAATAATTTCACTAAAATTAAAACAAGCTTTTTTTTTTTCATGCAAACTTTTATCATCATCATTTATTCTGCACTAGTCTGCGCCTTGAGACACTCGCATGACGACTCTCCTTCAAATCACCACTTATTCATTTTCCATGTTTCACACACGATAAATTGAATCAGATACAATTTTCATTTTAAGCACTGGGCAGTTTGAAACTTCTTAATATAATTATTTTAACTCACAGTGCCGTTAAATTCCTGCGGCTGCAGGTTCGAGGCCAAGTTGCATCAAGTTTGCAGTGAAACAGTCGTTAAAGTTTGACGCCAGCAGCCAAAAGAAAAACAGCACGTACAGGAAGAGTTGGCTGCTCCAGAGGAAGATGTGCATCTTAAAATATTTCAATGAACAATTTTATTTCATCGCCTCTCACAGTGATGGTGTTGTCATTTTCACTGCCACAGACGTGACGTCAACAACTATTTTCCCATTATTGTAACTTTTTATTTACTCGCGCACATAATTATTTATTTATTGACAAACTTTTCATCTTTGATCGCTGCGTGCGAGTTGATCTACGCCTCAGAACTGTGGGACTGTGACAGAAATTTGGCGACCAACTGCATTTTTCTGATGCTTTCATCTTTTTTAAAAACTGTGGCTCAGTGGTTTTGGTTTTACTGGTGGAACCAGACTGGAAACATGAGCTCCGTCACCAGTTCTTACATGTCCAACATCCTCAATCACTTGTTTATCAAACAACCCAACCTTGGACTTCATGACGTCCTTCAGATTTTGTTTCAGCTGGGCATGAGATCTAAAGCAAACTAAATCACACACACATGCTACCACAACCTCCTAGTAGGTTTAAGGGTGCGTTCTTATCGCTGATAACAGGGTCTGGGGGTTAAGTTTAGGGTCAGTGCTCTGGGTCAGGTGTAAGGTTAGGTCTGGTTTTAGACATGGGCGAAGTTGAATATTATCAGCGATAAGAACGTACCTTTAAACCCACCAGGAGGTACAGGAGGGACAGTCTGAACGCTACCTATGGGATGATAACAACTAATGGGTGCATTCAAAGCCACTGACCAAATGTCCTTTTCCTTTCCTCCTCATGCCTCTGTCCTCTTGTCCCTCGTCCCGCCCAGCTGTCTCTGGGACATAGAGACGGGCAAGCAGAAGACGATCTACACCAATCACATCGGGGACTGCATGACTCTGGCTCTGTCTCCGGACATGAAGTTCTTCATCTCCGGAGCCTGCGACTCTCTGGCCAAGCTGTGGGACCTGAGGGAAGGGTCCTGCAAGCAGACCTTCTCCGGACACACCAGTGACATCAACGCCATATCTGTGAGGACACGCACGCACAAGCACACGCCAAAACCTGTTTGTCACTCCCTTACAAGCGGTGACTCGGGTTAGTTACGTTCTTAAACTTCTTTTTAATACCCAACTGCCCCCCCTCAGTTCTTCAACAGTGGGAATGTGATCATCACCGGCTCTGACGACTGTTCCTGCAAGATGTACGACCTGCGCTCCGACCAGGAGGTCATGGCCTACGCCGACCCCACCCTGAACGCCGGCGTCACGTCCTTGGCCCTCTCCAACTCGGGCCGCCTCATCTTTGCAGGTTATGACGACTTCAACTGCCACATCTGGGACTCGCTGAAGGGAGAGAAAGTTGGTGAGGAGATTTTTCTTTTCTTATTCAGACGTCAAGAAAAATATGCTTTTGTGCTCATTGACGATGATAACTGATGATGATGATGATGGTGATTACGGTAGTAAAGTAAAATAAAATGTGGCATGAAGGTCCCTGTTCTACAGATTTAAGTGCAGGTTATTCAGACTAGAGAAACGCTGGCACAAAAAGACTTAACGGACGTTTGTTTAACCGAATCCCACAGTTTAGCATTAAACAAAAGATCTGCAGTTCGACTAACTCACTCACAGGAAACGATTTTAATTCGCCCGTCGAAAAGTAGATTTATAAAGTACGGTATGTACGAACAGTCGTAAACTTTCTCTTGTCCCACCCTGAACTTCTGATCAGCACAAAATATTAAAGCTTGATACACTTATAGTGTCATGTAAACTGTTCATCACCCCAGCTCTAAGGTCAAGGTCACAAATCAAGGTCAAATACAAGGTCGTTGCCTGTCCGAGTCATTGCCATCGACGGCTGTGTTAAAAGTTTATCGATGGGTGTATAATATAATTCATATTCTTGTTACATTTAAAACATGTTGGTGCAAACAAACTGTGTGTTCACTATTTACAGACAAAATGTAAAATTGACGTTTAAAATAAATATTTAAATCTTTTGTCACAGGAGTTTTTATATATATTTTATGCTCTTTATTTCAAATGTGACGTTTAATTGATACGTAAGAGTACATCCATGAACATCTTACTTCTAATTTATATATTTAATTTCAGTTTATTTTGTGTTTTTACCTTTTCTATTTTCTTCAACTCCTCTCTTCTCATTTTGGTTTTTATTTTCTTAAATGTTTTTATTTCTTCTTTTTTTTTTTTTTTTTTTAAAAAAAGATCATTTAATGGTTTGCATGTCACCCTTCTTGTTTCCACTTTGTCTTAATATGTTTTTAGTCTTTTAATTTGAAAGGTCTTTGGTTTCTTTGATTATTTCTCCTCTTGTCTGGTCTTGTTTTCTTTATAACAAACATTTCACAACATCTTCTTGTGTTTGTTCTTTTTCTAATCTCTTTAATTTTTAAAAAAAAAGTCATTGCATCTATCATCCTTCATCCTCTCTTTTCTCACCACCTCTTCATTCCCCTCCTCCAGGTGTTCTCTCCGGCCACGACAACAGGGTGAGCTGCACCGGCGTCCCCGATGACGGGATGGGCGTCTGCACAGGATCCTGGGACAGTTTCCTCAAACTGTGGAACTGAGACGTTCCAGGAACGGAGAACCACCAAAAAAAAAAAAAATAATAATAATAATAAATGGCACCTATAGAAGAAAAGAGGAGGAGAAAGAGAAGGAGAGGAGGAAGGGGTGAAAATATGAAAGAGGAGAGAAGACACGTGAGAAACGACCTTCTTCTCTCTCTGTCTTCATCTCTTCCTCTTCCTCTAACTCGTGAAAGAGCCACGTTGTACAAAAGGCCTCGTGCGTCCTGCTGGATGAACAGAAGAGCTTCCAGGCTCTCAACACGATTCAAACACGTTTCTAAAAATAGAACATTAAAAAATCAGCAAAGCAAAAAAAAAAAAAAAAAAAAAAAGAACATCAAGAACCAGTAGGTGTTTAAAAATAAACAAATAAAATGCATACACGTTGAACATTTTGTCATAGAATGAGATATTTATTTTTGTCTTGGAGATCTTTAACCTGTAAAAAACCCAACTTAGATGAAAGACTGTAAATTTATTAATTACTAGAATAAAGAATTGTTGTATATTTTGTTGAGGGGCTGCGAAGATCCAAAGAGAAGCAAAGTTTTCACCGGCTAACACGGATCAGGTTCACTCCAAGACGGCGGACGTTTGTCCATCTCTGTGTGACTGTCCCAAAGAAACGATGATTTAAACGTTGGAGTCTTTTAAAAACTCGTGAGGTTAATTTCATCTCCCTGGGCTCTGCAGCGTTTTGTAGTTCTCGTACAATTCATGTAAAAAAGACAAAGAAAATGTTTCTGGAAACTCTTTCTAATAAATAGTTCTGCATTGAAATCAAATCAGTTTTTCTGTCTCCCTGTGTTTATTCACAGAATTTATTTGTGGCCGCATTTCTAATTTTATTACTACACGGCTGTGCATGACTTTTAAACAACTCCTCTTCTTTTTTTTTTTTTTTTTTTTGACGTTTTCCTTCCAAGCAGCAGAACGTTCTTGTAAAGTTTTGAAGTGGTCCAGATAAATCGTTGCTCGGGCGTTTTTAAGATTTTCTTTGGCTCATTTTTCGTCCAGTATGTGTTTCAGAGGAGTGAACAACAAACTGTTAATGAGAAACGTGGAGGACAAAGGACGACGTGTCCCGACTAAAACGATGTCGGAAAGTTGTCTTCAGGAAAAAGGGCTAAATGTAAAGCTGACATTTGTAACCCGGGCCGGGCCAGAATAATGTGCAGGATGGACGGGCCGAGTCGGTGTCGGGCTTTTGATTGTGTCAGTGGACGCGCACGACTGACGATCCAATTTAGACCACCAGCCGTGCACGGCCGTTAGACCGCGCACTAACCGGCCAGTTGACCATGCACTAATCAGCTGAATGACCACGCACTAACCGGCCGATTGACCGTGCGCTAACCAGCCAATTGACATTGCACTAACCAGTCAATTTACTGCGTGCTAACCGGCCAATTGACTGTGCGCTAACCGGCCGGTTGACCGCATGCTAACCAGCCAATTTACCGTGCGCTAACCAGGCAATTGACTGTGCGCTAACCGGCCGGTTGACCACGCACCAACTGGCCGGTTGACCACGCACCAACTGGCCAGTTGACCACGCACCAACTGGTCAATTGACCGTGCGCTAACCGGCCGATTGACCGCACATTAACTGGCTGATTGAACGTGCGTTATCCGGCCAGTTGACCATGCGCTAACCGTCCGTTTGACCGTATGTCAACCAGCCAATTTACCGTGCGCTAACCAGCCAATTTACCGCGCACTAACCGGCTAATGGACTGTGCGCTAACCAGCCAGTGGACTGTACGCTAACCAGCCAGTGGACTGTGCGCTAACCAGCCAGTTGACCACGCGCTAACCAGCCAGTTGACCACGCACTAACCAGCCAGTTGACCATGCGCTAACCGTCCGTTTGACCGCATGTCAACCAGCCAATTTAACGTGCGCTAACCGGCCAATTGACCGCACACTAACTAGCTGATTGAACGCGCGTTATCCGGCCAGTTGACTATGCGCTAACCGTCCGTTTGACCGCATGTCAACCAGCCAATTTACCGCGCGCTAACCGGCCAATGGACTGTGCGCTAACTAGCCAGTGGACTGTGCGCTAACCAGCCAGTTGACCACGCGCTAACCAGCCAGTTGACCACGCGCTAACCAGCCAGTTGACCACGCGCTAACTAGCCAGTTGACCACACGCTAACCGGCCGTTTTATTGCTCACTAACCAGCCGATTGACCACAAACTAACCAGCCAGTTGACCATGCGCTAACTAGCCAGTTGACCACACGCTAACCGGCCGTTTGATTGCTCACTAACCAGCCGATTGACAACGAACTAACCAGCCAGTTGACCATGCGCTAACCGGCCGTTTGATTGCTCACTAACCAGCCGATTGACCACGCGCTAACTGGCCGATTGACCGCACGTTATCCAGCCAGTTGACCATGTGCTAACTGTCCATTAGACTGTGTGCTAACCGGCCAATTGACCACGCGCTAACCAGCTGGTTGAAAGAGATTAAACAAAGTCTAGATGGCTCACTGCCAGCGACCCACATGAAGATTAACGTTGCATCAGCGGACATGCGCGGCCGACGATCGTTAACTATAACATTATTTTTTCATTCATCCTTTATTTAGGCAGGTTAGTCCCATTGAGCCTCGAGGACTCATTTACAAGAGAGACCTGCAAGAACGATGACAACAGCAACAATAGACAATCATAAGAGAGGCATACAATTTATTTTATTTTATTTTAAACAAGTTAATAAAAGGTGTCAAAGTAGCCTGTAATCACAGTTAATTGGTCGGTTTCGGGTCGGGCTCAGAAAAAATTATACGTGTTCGGGTGGAGCCGAGTATGATTTTTTTTAGACCCGAATGCAACTTTACTAAAAAGCTGAAACCTACAGTTGATCACAGACTGAAAATATTTTATTTAATATCTAAAATCATCTTGTTGGTGCTGAAATATTCACTTCTTCTGTCAACACGTTGTGTTTGGAATGGGAGCAGACGGTCTTTGTGTCAGGCTGCCGACCTGTTTTAAAAACTGGTCATCAATACAGCACCGGTCCATCCCTTGAGTTCAGCAACCGTTCTGTGGACGCTTCCCACGTCAGAGCTAAATGGTTTAACAAGCAAAAGGTTTCATCTGAAAACTGTACAACTTTAAAAGCCTGAGGAATTTAAAAGATCATAAAAAGTCAGGCTGCATTAAGGGAAAACACAGAAATGAAGGGTGGATTCAGATTTACATGTTTGCTAATCCTGTTGTTAAAGAGAGATGAGACTTTTTCACCCACAACTCTGAACCAAATCCAGCTGAAGAGCTGGATCTCCTGTTTCTGTGGAGGCTCTGCAGTCTCTTCAGAAGTCTGAACGTTCGTTGCTGCACAGACCTGCAGACGTTCAGTCCTCAGGATGGACCGGCCTCCGTCTGAAGGTCCTGTTAGGATTGTGATGTCAAAGCTTTGACAAACTTTACAAAACCGCTAATTTGTGTGTTGGTCACAACAAAAACACGTCATATTTCTGGAACTGCTCAAGATATTCAGATGATCAAAACGTAGCTTCAAAGTAGCTTCAAAGAATCTGTGATGGTATCACTGAACATCTACTATTATTCAGTTGATGCACAAGTTATTATCCAGACAGCACTTATGGTTCTCATTGTTCACAACAACAGTCTGGTCTCTCTTCAAAATGAGTCTTCATTGAGCCTACATGTAAATAAATGTATTTTCTTTCGGCTGCTCCCTTTGAACTTACTCACAACCCTATACCTAATCGTACGCAGGACGCCTTCCTGACACAACCACAGACCACTGAGCTACCGAGCAGAGAGCTGCCATAGGGCGCCTGGGGGAACAGATGGTGGTGGTTGAGGGCCTTGCTCAAGGAGCCAGAGTGAGGGGGATGAGGGTGGAGGCAGGTGTGGGTTCTTCACCTTTCCAACCCACATTTTTTTATGTTGTCGGTACGGGGAGTCGAACCGACGATCGTCTGATCACAAGCTCTCTAACCTCTGCGCCACCACTCCTCCTTAAACCACATTAAAAGTTAATTTATTTATTTATTTATTTATTTATTTATTTATTTATTTATTATTTTCCATGAGTTTTCAGTCTCTTCAGCAGGGGGCAGTAAAGAACCAGGAGGTTTTCCACTCGTCATAATCCCAGCCCAGAAGAGCTCTGATCTTCTCTGGTGCTCGGTGATGATATTTCCCACTGTCCCTGAACTACACACCAGCCGGACCCCGGACCTTCTCTCGTCCCGGGAACCAGACATGGCGCTGCGCAAGTTCTTCGTTGGAGGGAACTGGAAGATGAACGGGACCAAGGAGAGTCTGGGGGAGCTGATCCTGAACCTGAACACCTCCGCCTGCAGGAGGAGACCGGTAACAGACTGATCAATAGCACCGATCGATCACGGATTGGCAGGGTTTTATTATGGAGGAAAGTGATCAAGGTGGTGTGGCGCGGCTCAGACCGAGTCACGTGATCAGGATGAGCCGCACAGTGCAAAGTAATCTATTCTTGTTTTGTTGTTGTTTATTTGTTGTGGCAGTAAATATGTAGCGAAAGTAAAACCAAGACTTAAAAATCGTTTTAACTCACTTTGTTAACGCAACTTGTTCAAAATTTGAAGTGATGCAGAACATTTACAGTTAAAATAAAGTAAAGAGTAATTATAAAGTATAGAGCAATTATCTTTGGATGCTTTAATTTCTATAATGTTCTGCATTTGTTGTAATTTCATACAAATATGAGATGAAATCATTTGTATTGCATTAAATTTATTATATTCCATTATGCAACATCTTCCCAATAACGCCAAGACTTTTATTGTAATATGCTTTTATTGTAGCTAGTATTTTTATTCAGAGAGGAACTGGAACACACCTTTTTCTGACATTAAGCAACAAATCTGTTCGACAGAGTGGTTTTTAGATACATTGTTGCTTATTTTTCTCAAAATGTAGTGTTTTGATACAATTGTTGAATAAAGATTTTAGTTGTGTGCTTGTGTGAGGTGATTTATCAGTTTAAAACAAACTCCAAGAAATATTTTCAGTGATGAATGGATGGCAGGATGGATGAATGAGTAGGTGGATGGATGGATGGATGGACGGACGGACGGACGGATGGATGGATGGATGGAAGGATGGATGGATGGATGGATGGATGGATGGATGGATGATGTCTCATATGAGTTCAGGACTGTGTTCAGCGGTCCATCAGTTCTGGTTGTAAACACGTTTAACCTCCAGATGTTGTGTCCAGAGGTGTGTGCTGCTCCCTTCATCTACCTGGACTTCGCTCGGTCCTGTTTGGATCCTCGGATCAGCGTCGCAGCCCAGAACTGCTACAAGGAGTCCAAAGGAGCATTTACCGGAGAGATCAGGTGGGTCGGCCGCTGAGAGGAAACACCAAAGAGAAGTCAGAGAGAAAATGTACATTTATTTCATATTAAGACTGTTTTTATTTGTTGTTTTTATATATATATATATATATATATATATATATATATATATTTCCATTTAATGAACATA
>JARVLU010000583.1:26057394-26069967 GCA_031762415.1 Simpsonichthys santanae | reverse complement strand
AGTGCAATATACTTTTTTTTTTTAGTAGTGATTTCTATATGATTCTATTGAATATTTTAAGTTCAGCTTTTGCAAATTGTTGCATACATTTACGTTGTTTTTAGAACAAATTGTTCAACTTTAAGCTTCTTTATTCAAACCATTTCATGTGGTTTCGTTGTTCATTTACGTTATTTAAGTATTTCCTTGTATTCTGGTGTATTTTACAAAGGCTTAGATCAACATGAAATAAAACATGCAAACTTTGTTTTTATTGAAATCTCTGACTGCAAAGGAAATTTTAATAATGCAGTCAGAGATTTCAATAAAAACAAAGTTTGCATGTTTTATTTCATGTTGATCTAAGCCTTTGTAAAATACTCCAGAATACAGGAAATTACATCTACATTGTTCAAAATTCCCCCCAAACTCCCCCTCCCAACCCCCACCAACACTGCCTGTTCTGTAATGTTCTTAATACAGAATGTAATGTTAAATAACTGTATAATAAATTAATAAATGGACTTTATATAAAGAAGTATTTATTTCATGTATTATATTATTGCTTTTGGCCCGCAGCCCTCTGACAGATTTTAAATTTGGCCCCCTCCGGGAAAAAGTTTGGGCACCCCTGAGCTAAATTAAGAATAAGAATCAAATATTGTTGACTCATCTGTTTTATTTTCAAACCATTCGCTTATAGAAAATAATCTAATTTGGCACTTTGAACCAGGTACTTTTGTGTGACGTGGAGGGTTTTTAGTCATAAAATATTGATGATACAAATCTGTAGAAAACCATTTCTGCAGAAAGTCCTAAACACCGTAGCTGTACAGTGAGTTGTTACAAGAAGAACAAGTGGATTTTTAGAGATGCAATGCAGAACAAGTAGCAAGATTGTTTTGTTGCAATATGTAGATTTGTTCCATGAGGGATAATTTATCCGTTAAGGAGCATTCATGCTTATTGTTACGTTCTCTCAGAGCTAATCCTTCACTCGTGGAAATTTGTGGAGTAGAAACCATTTGCCTAAAATTCCAATTTCCTTATATTAAGCAAGAAAGTGTTCCTTGATGCAGTCTAAAAAAAAAGGGTCTGCACCCAACCTCTTTTTTGACTCCTGATCCTCCATCTTTCTTTTAGTGCAGCTGAAAGGATCAGCATTCGTGCCAAGTTTCTGCAGCTATCTGCGAAACAAATTTAGCTCTCAGATCAATAAAGTATTCATACGCTGAAGAAAGAGACGAGGGCAGCATGAAAGGACTTTTTCATCATATAGATGCTGCCACATCGCAGCCAGAATATCAATGGGGAGGAAAAAGGGGGAAACTCCCACAGAGGATGGTAGAATTAATCAAAGAGGAATGGCCTCGAGGTCAGAACTTCCATTACTTTGGAGGATCAGACTAATGATGTCATGGTGGTAAAGAAAAGTAAAATGCTCAAAGAGAACAAATGCATTTTTAATCTTGTCATGGGAGGCAAGCAACTCGTTTTATGTCGGACATGAAAGTGAATGAAATGCACAGTAAAAGAAAAAGGTTATGTTAAGAAAAGCAGAGAAATGGGAGCAGATAGAGGAGGTCCTGCAGCTTTTTGACATCTTGCAAAGTGTTTTAGTGCATGAAGAGATGCTTTTTATGTAAAGTTATCATTACAAATAGATGCTGAACAGTAAAGATGCACGACATTGGATTTTTGCTGATATCTGATACGCCGATATATTAAAACTTATTTGGCTGATAACCAATACCAATACCGATATTTTTTCCCTTAGACCAACTTACAGAGACTATAGATTTATCTGCTGTGGAGTTAAAATGTAACATTATTCTGCATGGTCTTTGTCAGTTTGACCTGCTACCAAGTGCAGATTCCAAAAAGGGGCTGAAAATGAGGAAATACTTCAACTTGGATTATGTTTAATGTCAAATTTATTCATGACATTTACTCTCTCTGACGCAAAGACAACACTCGAACAGTGCAAGTTTGTGAATTTTCACATATTTTAACTAAACCCGTGCAGCTGCATCGCATCGTTAATATATGAACTTGACAGTTCCTTAAATTAAAAATTAACTTAAAACAGAAGCATTTTATATCGGTGAGTTATTTTGATGGAATGGCCGATGTCCGATATTTAACTTTATCGCTGATATTGCCCAATACCGATACCGTGCCGATAATATCGTGCATCCCTACTGGACAGGTCTCAGTCCATCACAGTGACATAGAGACAAACAACCATTCACACTCTCTCTTAGAGTCACCAGTCAGTCTAACATGCATGTTTTTGGTCTGTGGGAGGAAACTGGAGTACCCAGAGAAAACCCATGCATGCACGGAGAGCACATGCAAACTCCACCCAAAAAGGTTCCCAACCAGGATTTGATCCTGCGACCTTCTCGCTGAGAAGCAACATCTCTACCAACTGCACCACCATGCCGCCACTTGGTTAAGTCTTGTAAAAATAAAATAAAAAATGCACATTTTGCATCATCTCGTGCAGAACTGCGATATCTCACATGCTGGGGGTGTCGAGCTTGATGTTTGAGAGCTACCGTCCTGCATGTTTTAGATGTTTCTCTGCTCTAACACACTTAAATTGAGTTAATGGGTGATTACCAGGTTTCTGCAGAGCGTGAGGATTGAATCATGTACGATGAAGGAAACACATAAAACATGCAGGACTTGGTCTTCAAGGACCAAGATTTGGACACCCCTGTCTTTGGGTGTTTGACCGCGATGTGGTTGGTGTTCACATGCATGATGGGGTTTTCCCAACTTTTCAATGTGGAACATTATTTAGAAATGTTTCCACTATTCCTGGATGCAGAGCTAAACTGTCCCTTTAAGCTTTAGAGATGCTCAGCCTCTCGGAAATGTTTTTCCATCACCACATCAGCTCTGAACCTTGTTCTCCGGGTTTAATACAGTGTTTGATTACCTGCAAATTTATTCTGGTCGTGCGTTTATTGTTCGTCTCGGGGATTAAAAGGGTCAGCGGAAAGTGAGGAAGTGTAAACGGTGCTCGGCGTGAGAAAAGGCTGATAAGGTGCTGCTGGTGCAGAGGAGCTTCCACCCACACGGGAGTGGAGAGTTGAAGCGTCGGTGGTTTTCTCTGAGGGCAAACGTTCATTTTATGGATGTTTGTTCTCCTTTTTTTTTTTTTTTAAGGCCCCATCCTGCAGTACTGCAGAGTTTTTAAACCCGGGGGTGGAGCACAGCAGAAGATCTAACTCTGCAGTAAAATCAAGACAAACACCCATTTTTGGACTAAAATAAACTTTTTGCAAGGTTTTATCCTGGTTTTATTTTATTTTTTTCCCCAGTGAAAAATAATCTTATCATCATCGACATTTAAAATATTATTAGATTAAATATTTAATTTGATGGTCTGAAGTGATTTGTTGTGTTTGTGTGTTAGTGTTTGTCAGAGAAACTCAGTTTGCTCCTGCTATCTGCACGTTCATCTCATATCCACGAACATGTGTTTGTTTCTCATGAGCTGTCATCACCTCCATGAGATTATCTCATGATCACTCGTCTCATTGCTACTTTGCTGTTTGTGCAAGTTGCTGTGTGTTACGTAAGCTCTACAGCAGCAGCAGCAGCTGACAGGGAGGGAGGGAGGACACCCATAAATGCATCAAACCACACCTAACAGAGGCTGCAGCGCTCAGCAGAAAACACACCAGCACTCGAAAAAGAAAGGAAAAAGACGAGGAGGAGAGCTGAGGAAGGAGGGAGGAAGATTAAATGATGAGGTCACACCAGTGCAAATATAAAATGTCAAGTGTCGTGAGGATGGAGTGCAAGGAAATGTAGAATTAAGGAGGTGAAGTATTATAAAGAAAATATGATTGAAGAAGAGCAGAACAGGAAGAACGAGTCGTAAATTGAGCAAAGTGGAAAGAAAGAAATATTAAACTCCATGATGAAGTGCTGATCCTCAGATTTGTTTGAACTCAATAAGTTTCAAGTACGGAGTCTGAGTTTACAGTTAATGGTTTTTTTTTATTATTATTATTGGTTTGTTGTTTTAGATCAACTTAGAAAAATGTGTGCAGCAAACTAGATTCAAGAGGCTAAAGTATTCCCATCTCAATGTTAAAATCTTTAGACTGGAGCCGTCGTAGTTTGTTTTTCTGTCTCATTATTACCAGATGTTCAAAATGAGGTGAAGAATGAAATAATCAAATAAAAATAAGAAAAACTTAACAAATGATTCCATATCATAATATTGCCAGGGTCTCATGCCAAAACCCGTGTAGGATCAAAAACGTTAAAAACTGATGTAACAGACGGATGAAACGTCTTCGTTTTCTTCTGTTGTCCAGAATTAAAACCAAGATGTCCGACTTCTGGAAGCTGCTACGATGTTTTTGTAACGTCGGGATTTACACTCAATACTAGAATATTGAGTGTAACACTGATATAAGACTTTTATTTACACCGCAAATATTCAACAACAAAATAAGAACTAAAGAAATAAAAGCCTGAAAAAAAATGTGAAGTGAATTTTGATGTTTTAGGACAGGGGTCTGCAACATTTACAATCAAAAGAGCCATTCTACGCCTTCGCTCACTAAATTAAAAGTGCTCAGAGCCGCAACATGCTACAACTGTGGTCATCAACTGGTGGCCCATGGGCCACTTTAGGTTTGTTGGAAGGGGCTTTTGTGGCTATGACATTATAAAAATAAAATATTTAATCATTTCTAATTTTACAATTTAAGACAAATGAAAAAAAAAAGATTATTTTAAAGAGAGGGTTTGTTAGTTAATGAAAACTATGAACTATGCAAATCTAAGATTTTTTTTAGTTGTGGAAAAATGAATTAAGTATAGAAATAAAGCACAAACTTAAAGTTTTACTACTTGTACTTGTTCCAATATCCACATATTTGTCAATGAAATGACATAAAAACTGCTAAAAACTAGTCGTTTTTTGTTGTTTGTATAATGGCCAATTCAGTTTTAGTCAAATCTTGAAAGAGCCGCTGCAGAGGGACCAGAGAGCCGCATGTGGCTCCAGTGCCGCAGGTTGAAGACCCCTGTTTTAGGAGAATGTTCCATTTATTTCTGTGGAGGGGTGGGACTAAATAACAATGCAGCAAACAGCCACCAGGGGGTGCTCGTCTCTGGTGGCTTCAACTTCCATCTTCCATTCCTTAACTGTAATAAATTTCATTGGACACAAAATCAAAAACAAAACAAAAAATACTGTATAAATATATTGAGTGTACAAGAAGAATTTCAATGCGATGTGAGAGTTTATTTTTCATGTGTCCTCCATGTTTTTTTGGGAATGGGTTTGCAAGATTATACAAGAGCATCTTTTAGTGAGCTAAGCTGTTTCTCTGATCATTATCAAGTGGCTTTTACTAGAAAAACTTAAAGCAATATATCCGTTTCAGGGTTCATCTGCTGGCACGTTGTCTGTTAAATATAACATAAAATAATTGAATAATGTTATTATTTTTATGTCCATAAAATAAAATTAAACTATTGTTCCAGGATACACCTACAGGTTCATATTTGTGAGGGTTAGGGGATTTTTGTGACTTTTATTGTAATTTAAGGACAAATTCTCTAAAAGAATGATGCTCTGCTCAAAATCTTAAACTCCAAATCATTTGTCAGTTGTCATTCAACAAGCTAAAATAAAATACAACACTCAGAAAGCTTATGGCATGAAATATTGAAAATGTTAAGGTTCAGAGATGCGTATTGGCATTTGAGGATAATAAAAACATTGAATTATTCCACAACTCATAAACGTGTGGTCAGCCAACTGTTCATTCTGGGAACGAAACTGAATGAACAGCAAAATTACAACGAACAACTACTTATTTTCTAAATAACAAACATGGACATGTTTGTTTTTTATTAGTTTTGTTTGTGTTTTTTCCTCATCTTAATTTTTAATCACAGCAATTAGATTTTCATATCAAACATTTAGAACTTTTTATTATATTCAATGTGTCTTGACTTTGATTTTGTTGCATTTTCTAAGTAAATGGTTCAAAAGATAAAATGTGTTTTTTGTTGTTGTTTTTTGGGGGAGGGCGTATTTTGTTAAATCAGCAACACCAAATGAACAAAGTAAAAGGCAAAATGCATTCAGTAAATCAAATGTATCTGTTCATCCAACATCCCAGTTAATTGTCTTTAGTAGGTTTCAGTCTAAATGTGTTTTATGGGCTGAAAAGCAAAGCGTTCAACTAGAAGAACCAAAAAGTTGAACGAGCAGAGGGAGAGAAAATGTTTGAAGGTTAGCTTTAAATGCAAAGAGGGAAACCAAAGGGTTGTGGAGAACGGAGAGGACGAGAGAGATGAAGGACAAAATGGAGAACGAGAGGACACGAGGCAGAGCGAGGGAGAGATGGAGAGAAAAAGATGAGAGGAAAGAGATAAATAATTAAATGATGCTGTTTGGCTGGAGAGGAAGCGATAGAACGAAGGGAGAGAGGAGGAAGAGGAGGAGGAAGAAGATGGGCAACAGAAGGCTCACCGTGGCATTTCTGACACACAGGAAGTGGAGCAGCCTCAAAAATAAACACACACAAATCTTTAACTCTTAATTATCACAAATAAACACGCATCCATCCAGTTAAAGATACAGATTATTAAACACTGTCGTTCCTATAATAGATTTTAATTTGTCACAAATTAAAGTTATAATCCTGCAAACACGGGGTTTGTCAAATAATTTACAAATCACAATAAAACTCATGACACATCAGACTCAACACCATTTTTAACATCAAACCAAATAATGTAGCTAAAACAAATCCAGTCATGTAAAAGGCTTTAAAAGCTGAAGACCAGGTTGAAATGTGGAAAATGTTGTTTCTTTGTTTATATTTTATAAAGATTTACAAACATGATGTGGTTTTGTGTCATTTTAATGATCATTCTTGCCACTGATGGATTTTTGTTATGTTTTAAAGCAAGCCAACATTTTTTTTCTGCACTCGCTCTCGCACAAGGTGGACACCTTTTCTCTCTCTCCCCTGTTCTCCTCTTCCTCCTGCCTTTTTTTTTTTTTTTTTTTTTTTTTTTTGCTCTCTGTGTCGCGGAGCTCCTGTTACACGTCTTCTGATGAAAAATACCATTATGGATCTGAGAAGCTGGACTTTCAACGTAATCGACAAACTATTTTCCATAAAGTGACAGAGTCCTGGAGAGCCCTCATGTCCCGCTGAGACTCACACTGCAGGGTACGTCATGGGGGTGGGGGCTGATGTGTCTTTCTGTTTTGTCTCGGGGGACGCTGAGGACATATATAGTTTGATTTATGATCACAGGTTTCCTGTTTTTTGGAATCGGCTGGTTCCTGGTTCATCAGCAAACAAAGAAGACGGCTGCAGCTAATTTGGCCCTCGTCAGGCTGCAGTCTTGAAGGTTTGGTTCATGCTACGAGTACTCAAAATCAGCTGATTTATGAGCTAAACCATAAGATGCAAGTGATTTGTGAGAATCTGCGGCTTCTAGGACTCGCCAGCATGTTGGAGACGACCTTGAAGGAGGCTCATCAGCGGAATTCCCACAAGTCTGGCCATTTTGGATCGAAAGTACCAGCAGGACTCAAGGCTGACAAGAAGAAAACAACTTGCCTGGAGAAATAACAACTGTGGCTTATCTGAATCTGACTATTTGGCCTCGAAAGCAGGTTGACTTTCAAATTTCTCCTGGGGCATGGGTATACTAAGGAAAAGCTTTGTCTATTGCAACGTCACCCCTCGCTCCTGAGAACTTCTGTGCATGCTTATCAGAACTGTTCGGCTGACACCAACAACTTATCAGGACTAGGGCCTATCTAGAAGCGCTTCATGGACCGTCTTGACATCAAATGTAATGTGTTTATAAATGTGCTGCTGGTATGGAGTTATTTGATGTCTCGAATCGTGTTCTGATGGGACAAGATGTGAAGAGATCTTTTTTGTAATACCACTATCCATCCTCAAGACCTTTTTTACTTTTTCTTTCTAAAAAAATATTCTGATAAAGGATAAGAGGTTGCGCTCCTGTAGCAGCAGTAACGTGCACACTCAGACGACTGTACAAACATAATCTCACTATATTGCAGCACAATGATCATCTTCTTCTTTCGGCTTTTCCCTCTTCAGGGGTCATCACAGCGAGTCATCCTCCTCCACCTCATATATAATAAATATAATATCTTTGACAGGTTACTATCTGGGGCTGATGTTTTACAACTAGAATTAACTCGCAGCACTTTTACAAATAACCATAAATTTTACTTGTTTTTATTAATTTATTATAAACTCGTTTGAATCCTCTCTCTTCCCAGCAGGTTTTGAAATGCAGCCATCTTTAAATGTCACATTACCTGAGCTTTGGGTATTTTTAGTGAGTCATATAATTTTGTTGGCTTAAAAAAAATGAAATAAATGTGATTAAAGATGGACCCGTGCAGCGGAGGATGAAGGACGGATGCTGATTTCAACAGACAAGAGGGTGACAGCAGGCAGGACAAGAAGGAGCAGTGTGTTTGGAACAAAGCAGGAGGTCTCTGGAGTTCGGATCAGGTCGTGAACGTGCAACAGCTGAGCTGCAGGGTGATCTGAAATAAACAAAAACTGCAACAAAGCTGGATGTTAATCAATGAAAGTGTGGAGTTATGAAGGATAATGAGAGTTAATGTTGAGGATCTAGTTATCTTGAGGAGGTTGACCTGGATTTGAGTTTCTGCCTTCACATCTGGAGACAGATGTAGAGAAGTGCACAAGAGATCTTAGTGTTCAAAACTGTTTCAATCAACTCCCCAACCCTCTGAGCGACACATCGTCTCACATTCCCCTGCTGCATCCTCCAACTCGATTACTCTTCACATCCCAAGGACGTGCACGCGTGCGCACGCAGAAAATGCTACTGCAGCCCAGACTCGGAGGAAACAAACACTTGACACACCTGACAGCCATTTTATAAAGATTCAAAAAGAAATTCATGCTGCAAAATACTCCCACACACACACACACACACACACGCACACGCACACACACACGCATTCCTGTCAGCTGTGTTTTCACAAACACTGACATCATGAAGCTTTAAACACATTTTCTGCTAATCAAGCCACTGATTTACCACAAGGATGGACAGTAACACCTAAATCTGCAAGTCTCGCTCTCTCTCACACACACACACACTCACACTCCTACACACACACAGACACCCCAAACTGACACACTGCGCAGTGAAAACACACATGTATGACCAGTTGTTATGTTTTATGCCACCAAACACACTTTACAGACATTTTCCACGCATCTGTGAAGCTACAGCGGAAACACAGCATCATTATGCACCTAAAGCATCCTACACACACACACGCACACACACGGCTCACTGCATCCTGTCCATCAATCATCCACTAACCTGTAATGAACCACACATGAACAAAGTGATGGTGACACACAAACGGCTGTGGATTTGATGGAGATAAGGAGAATTGTTTCCGCCTTTACCTGCCTCCTGCGTCTCTTCTGCCTTTCACGGCGACCGAGAAAATACTGAGGCAGAACGATGAGGAGGAAAACAGGAGGGGAGCAGGAGGGGGTGAGATGTGTGACGAAAAGGGGGGGAGGGGAGATGACTCAGAGGGGAGATGGGGAGAGGAAGAGGAGTGTTAATTAACAAAGAGAAGATAAACTGAGGGTTTGGATGAAGGGATAAGGACGGGGTGCCTGACAGAGGAGGTAAAAAATAGATAAAGGGAGGAGAGCTTCTTCCTCTGATGCTGCACGGAGTGGGGTTCAGCTGAAGGATGTCCTGTTATATAATCCATCCTTCTCCACCACACACACACACACACACACTGGTGATCTGCACATCTTCAGCTGTGCTGCAGAGGAAACAAATCTGATGACGGAGTCAGATCGAATCTGGGAAATTCTCTTATTTTTGTGGAGCACTGATGAAGTTTGAGGTCGACCACCGAGTGTGTTGAGATGATTTTCTTCTTTCGGCTGCTCCCTTCTTCAGGGGTCGCCACAGCGAACCAACTCGCACGAAGATCTGGCACTTGTTTTTACGTTGGCTTCCCTTCCTGACACAACCACAGACCACTGAGCTACCACAGCCCTCTGTGTGGAGCAGAGAGCTGCCATTTGGGGCGCCCGGGGAGGCAGATGGAGTGGGACAAGTGAGGGTGCTTCACCTTTCCCACCCACATTTTGATGATGTCAGTCCAGGGAGTTGAACCGGCGACCTTCTGATCACAGGCCCATCTTCTCTTCCCTCTGCGCCACCACTCCCACATTGTTTACATGACTTTATTTAATTTAAGTTTTATATGCACGACGCAAACTGACATAATTTTCACCTCAAGGCAGAAAACGTAAACTAAAGCTGTGTCTGATTATTTGCAGATGGTTAAATGCAGTTGTTATTTAGTTATTTTTAAATAAATTAACAAATCGTATAAATAATAATAATAATAACATAAATAATAAATACAGTTTTTGAAAACAGCTTCATTAGAGGTGTTGCAGTTAACATTAGTCCTCATGTT
Source organism: Simpsonichthys santanae (assembly GCA_031762415.1). Classification (NCBI taxonomy): domain Eukaryota; kingdom Metazoa; phylum Chordata; class Actinopteri; order Cyprinodontiformes; family Rivulidae; genus Simpsonichthys; species Simpsonichthys santanae. The sequence goes on along the minus strand of JARVLU010000583.1, from coordinate 26,059,445 downwards.
TCAAGTTTAGTTTAAAATCAGAAGATTAACTGTTTAGACCCCCCACCCCTCAACGTCTTGTCTAAATGACACAGTTTATACAGACACAGATAAATGTGTTTGCACTTTTTAGTTAATATATATGTATAAATATATATATAAAGAGAGTGATAACTTCTGGGGTTGCCCTGTTAGGGTGTCCTCTGTGCAGGGCGCAATGAAATCTCAAGTCTATCAAGGCAGTCTGGAGCAAAATGTGCAGCCCAGTGTCAGAAAGCTTGGTTCCAGTTGCAGGTTGTGTGTGTTCTAATGGGACAATGAGCCAAAACACCCCAAAACATCTCAAAACCCCAAACAATAGGATGTTCTGACATGCCCTTCAGAGACCTGATCTAAATCCTGATGAACATCTGGGGAAGGAGCTGAAACGTCTGGAACAGGAGCCCTTCAAACCTGAGACAGCTGGAGCAGTTTGCCAAGAGGAGTTGAGCCAAAACACCTGTGGACAGGTGCAGAAGTGTCAGACTTACACAGACTGCAGCGATTAGACGGTTGTGCATTTGCAACAGAATATTAAGGATGTGATCCTTTTTGTTGTGGCGAGTTTCTTTGATTTATTGTTTTTTTATAATAATTCTGTTGAGCCCAAAAGCAACGTCTGATTTTCATTCATTTTACTTTTGTCAGTAAGAAGTTATTTTAGCGACCACTGTGTTTGGGTATATTCATCCATGTCTCTCCTCGGAGTGAAATAATGCAAGGCCTGCGTGCAGAGTCGTGTCCTTGCTGCTCTGAAAACACACTGGTGCAGTTTCAGACTGCAGGATGACACTGACACACACTGACAGGCCAAAGGGTGAATCCAGTGTGTTTTGGTGTGTGTGAGTGTGTGACCTGGTCCTGCGTGGGGTTTGTATTTGTGTGTGTTTGTGTGAGCATCCAGGTGTGTATGTCCACCTGTGCACACAAACCTGGACGTGCTCATGCATTGGCATGGATGCGTGTGAGTGTGTGAGTGTGTGAGATAATCTGTAATTTAATTTCCGAGTTTAATGGGATTATCTTTGGGAGACAAGCAGCACAGTGTCCTTGACATCCATCCCTGCGGTTGGTCACAGCTGATAGACGCACACATATAGAGGAAGACGAAAAGAGGTGGAGAGGGGAGGAAAGATGAGAGGATGCAACAGAGGAAAGGCAGAAAAAAGGAAAAGCAAAAGAAATCAAAGCGAGCGATAAAGTTTCTTGTGAAAATAAAAACGAAAAGGCTCTGAAAGGCCAACAGAGCAGTGACTTGCATTGTAATCATCTCATTTTCTGCTGAAGGTCAGCTGGTCTTCCTCTCAGCGAGTTCATCCTCTGCCTGCAGCACAAACCGATGACCAGGACAGCCACAAACAAACAAACCAACAAAAACACCCAACTCTATGAGAACAGCTGAGGGAACATTTGACTCTACTGTTCAAAATCTGGACCTTAATCCAACTATCCATGTCTGAACACAAGAATGGTGGAAACTTTAGGTTTCTAAGGCTTAGGAGAAATGTTGTGCTTGGAAGATTCATAGGTCAGTAAAAGAATGACCTGACAAATAAAACCACTTTTTTTTTTTTTTTAGGAACATGGTTGATTGGAATAAAAATGAGTGAAGACCCTCTGAAAGCCTGGTGAACCATTTTCAGGAAAATGTCACTGGAAACAACATTTAAGGAAACTACAGTTGTTTTTTTTCTTTTAGTTTAACGTGTTTAAAATCAAGTAAATGTGGTTAATGCTCGCAGAGAAGGTGGCAAATGGATTTCGTGGTATGCTGAAAGTGTTAAAGCATCTGAAATGGTCAGCAGCAGAGCTGCAGGAACAAAGAGGAAAACAAACAGGAACTGTCACTGCGGTAAAGTGAGCCTCCACTCGGCTCCGTCAGCCCTCACTGGCTTATTTATGCTCGTTTACAAGATGTACTACGGTAGTGCCGCGGCGACGCGCTGAGTGTTGCTTTTCAGAATAAAAGCTTAAAAGAAAAGTTAATAGCTGAAGAATAACTAAAATAAATAATATGTTTAAAGCTGAAAATA
>JARVLU010000583.1:26034915-26045521 GCA_031762415.1 Simpsonichthys santanae | reverse complement strand
GTGCGTAAGGGTCAAGGCCGTAAAACTCTACTGGATGCTCGTGATCTCCGGGCCCTTAAACGTCACTGCACCTCAAATTCAATGAGCCATTGATGTAGAATTTTTAGGCCTAAACCCATATCGACTGTTACTTAATGTATTCTGTTTATCGATAAATTGATCCAATCTAATCACAAATAACTTCACTAAAATCTTCAAAAACAGTGGCAACAAGATTATCGATCTGTAATTGTTGAACACACGTTTCTCACCATTTTTAAAAAGAGGAATTATTTTGTCTATTTTCATGTTGTTTGGAAATATTTCTTAATGCCAGCCAAGACGCTAAGTTCTGAGTGTTTCGTGTGACTGAAATATCTCCTGGAAATTCCAAGATTGACTCTTTACCTCTTTTTTTATGAAACGCTGGGAACCCTGTAGCTATAGTCATTTAAGTTTTAAGGTAACTGCCAATAAATTCTGCTCATGCAAACGTTTAAATTGTTAGTTCATTCCACTGATTTGTTCACAACTTGAAACACTCCTGCTGTATTTTGTGTCCTTTCACTCATATTTCTCCCTCCCGTGTTTTTCCTTCTGCCTCGTCCTCAGCGAGGACTGAAGAACGTGTTCGACGAGGCCATCCTGGCAGCTCTGGAGCCTCCAGACATCAAACCCAAGAAGCGCTGCTTCCTCCTATAGACGACGCCGGAGGAAGAGGAAGAGGAGGAGGAGGACAGGGAAGAGCTCATCCTGTCCGGGAACAGAGGGAGGGTGGCGTAGAGACGTGTTGAAACAGTGCCTTCAGCCGTAGTGAGCCAACCAGGGCGGTGTTGGAACATTTAATTTCCTGATAGAAACGTGTCGGTTAACATGACTAACATACATGAACTACACTCCTCACTAACTCCCGGCTTTCTCACCGGGGCGAACAATAAAGACTTGAGCCTCCGATTTCTTGAAGATGCAATAAACGAAGTCACGTTTACACCTAAACTGCAAACACACTCCACGTTTGGAGGAATTATTTAGAAAAGAAACGAGGCGCCATTTTATAAATGTTTAAAACTCCTCTCTCTTTATTAAATACCAGCTTTTACTAAACTAAACAAAAAGCCAAAACTATTTTTTTCTGTATATTATTATTTTTTTTGTTTTATCTTTAGGATTTCACAGGAAAATATATTGTAATAAATTTTATAAGTACCAAAACAAAGTTTTAACTAATGCAATTGTTACTTTATGTGCACCTCCATTGATTCTTAGAAACTAAACTGTAATTTAAAGTACAGCTGACGTCGTATAATCCTCGTAAATCCAACAGATTGGGAGTGGAAAAGTCACTTTTGAACCATAAAAAAAAATGTTGTAAACTTTACACAAAATGTTTCCAGTAAAAATAAATATGTGCTAATTATCTAATTGTGACAAATCACACATGGGACAGCAAAGTTCCCTTGAACTGAATGGACCATTAGATTTAAATTAATCAGATGGATAATTACCATATTTTCTAGACTATAAGGCGCACCGGATTTATAAGGCGCATTAAGTGAAACTAAAACATTTTGACAGATTTTTGAGCTTCATGTACCACATACAATCAGTTTGAGATCAGTAAGCACAACCAGAATTAATACATAAGGATCACTGTTGATTTTTTTAAAAAATGAAAGGATTTTAAGTGGTTTATAGTCTGAAAAATACGGTAATCTGCTTTAATTTATGTGGTAAAAAGTGTCAGGTGAGTCAAAACTGAAACCAAGCTTTTCTATCGTCACTTTAAAATCATCTTTTTGTCCAAATGTGTGCTAATTATTGTGCTTGCATTTAAATTTGCACAATCCGGGAACCTTAAGAGGTGAAACTTTGATGTCCTCTGAAAACGCTGCTTCCAGTGATGGACGTCGAGTTTTCAGGAGGAAGCGAGAAAACTAGTCCCGATCGTTAAAGGTGTAGAAGATCACGATTGAGCCATAAAGTCTTCTGACATTTCAAAAAAATTAATTTCCCTCCATTCAGTCGAAAATATCCAAGTTGCTCTCGAAATGCCTTAAACTCAGTGTGATCCTCAAACGTTAAAATTCATTTTCATTAGTTTTATGAATTGAACCCAGAATGTTCTGAAAAGGGAATGATCAGATTTCAGGGTTTCTTGTGATTCTTTGACCGAAGGTCAAATAAATCCATGTTTGAAGACAAACAAACCGAGTAGCTCTTTCTGTTCCGAGTTATCTCTGAAAACCTGTTGGTTTGTTGCCGTCAGCGTCTTTCACGATAAAAGTTCATTCTGAGGAAAAGTCAACGATTGTCAACAAAATGGAGACCGAAACATTAAATGTCGTCAGAGCTTCATGACTTTGACCTTTTTGACTTTAATAACTTTTTAAATAATGTTTTACCTGACTTTATATCCCTTTGAAACAATCTGAGATTCATTTTTTTCTCCAATTATCAGTTCCTGTTTTTTCAGATGATTACGAGTGTTATACAGAGTTTTGCTTTTTGTTTCTCGGGGAACAGTCTTGCAGGTTTGTAGCCACTTTGACTTTATTTTAGATATTTTGTACTTATTGTTGCCAACAGAAGAGTCTGGCTGGGTTGGTTTGATAAAACTAGAAGATTTTTATGATAAGCTTTCAACAAACAAAAGAATTTGTTTAAAGCAGATTTTACACAGCAGAAGTTTGTATTCTGTCTGGAGATTGGAACGTTTGAAGTGGTGGGATGTTTTGAAATAAATTAGTATTTGAATATTGATTGATGCCAACTCATTGCTTCACTTTATTCTGCAGCTTTTCAAGTATAAAGTTACCTAGAGTTTGCCAGCAAACAATGGTTTTCAGTCTTTTTTATCTTTTTAGTTTAAAAATATGTTAAAATTAAATTAAAAAAGATTAGTAAATAATTATAAATTATTTAATCCTGCAAAATGAAGAACAAAGCTGATGCTGAAGCATTTCTGATTTATATTTATTTCCAGCTCTTTAGGATTAGCTGAAAATGGATGAATAAAAATGCATACAATTAATAACCATTTACTGTAAAGTAACATTTAAAAGTTGCATTTGTCAATTAAAATGAGAGATTAAATACTTAAATTGGATCTAAGGAAAATAGGATTACTCGAGATATTTATATTTTTAAATTTTAAGTCCAATAAATAATGTTTAAAAAGAAACTTTTCTTTCTGTAAACGAGTCGATGCTGCAGTATCACACAGTGACCAGCAGGGGGTGCTGTTCTCCTGTGTTCGGGGTTCTCAGGGGTTACAGGATGGAAATGACCTGGACTCTGATGATTGGCAGTCTAAGATGGATTCTTCAGTGTAGAGGAACCCTGCTTGTTTCTTTGTCTGAGTGAAGCAGTAAAATAAATAAATAAAAACATTAAAGAAAATTAACTGCTCAGCCACATTCTGGCCTGGTCCCTCCTCATTCCTGTCCTTTTTTAAATTGTTTTCTGTCTCTCATGTCTTCATGTCTCATTTCTTTTGTCTCAGCTGAATCAGCTTCAACCAAACTTGTTGGCAGAAACATCACAGGACTCCTCATTTTTATTCTGATACAGACACAAACAATTCTGCAGAATTAACATTTGACAGATTTGCACAATACCAATGTGAGTTTTTAATAAATAAAAAAATATTAACTCCAAACAATCTCTCACATTCTGCGCTTGTTTAAATTTTATTTTAAAGGTTAAAAACAATGATTTGAAAGTGGCTTAACTTTAAAGGTTTGAGTTAGATTTTGCTGTAAAACTGAAATTCCTTAACAGAATTTGATGGAAGCTCATCATTTTTAAATAAAATTAATAATAAAGGGGGAACTCTCACTTTAGTCACTGTTTATGCAAATGTTCCCACAAAGCACCACTTCTAAAACCTGAACACGACTCCTTTTGAGAAGATGTTTGGGTTTCATGCCTGAAAACTGATTTGATTTTATTTGAAAATCTCTATTTCAGTTTTCTCTGTGTTAACTGTTGAACCCACTGAAATGTTCCGTTGATTTGGAGAAACTATGAAGAACGTTGTTCTCTGTTCAGTGACTGAAGTTGGTGTCCTTCAGAAAACAAAACACAGGTTTGAATAAAATAAAATTTATCTTGACTGAGAAAGATGAGAAATACAAACCACTGACACTCAAACTTATTGTTAATAAAACTGTTAATTTGCACGCTTTAATGTGATATTTCATGATGTTGCACTCGGAGCTCGTGTTGAAGACGACTCAGCGACCTGTACACAATATCAGTAAAACTGACTGAATATGGCTGTGGCGGCCATCTTGAATTGCTTTGACCCCAAAGACGTAGATATACACATCATGATTATTTTCTGATAGTTTCATTAAAATCCATCATGTGGTTCATGAGATATTTTGCTAACAGGATTGACTCCGGTACTTGTTTTAGGCAAACACAACGAGTGGCCTTCAGTTTGTGCTTTGTATGACTCTCAGCTACCACCACACCGAAGTTTAGCTTAATGTAAATATGGCTTCGTTGCCATTTTTCAATTTGCTAAGGTGGCTTAGATATGGTGGCCATCTTGAATTTATTACCCAGATGCAGATGAACATTCACTGACTACTGCGTGCTTCATTACAGAAGTTCAAGAGATATTTTGCTAACAGACACACAATGGCAGAACCTTCTGTTCCTTTCAGCAGCGGGTGAAAAATGATAGAATCAGTTTTTCTGTTTTCATCTAAAACACCTTAAAAAAACAAAAGAGTCCAAACGTGACGTTTGCTTTAACGAGCTGTGAACGTTTCATTCGTGTAACTTCAACGTGTTGGTTTGTGAATAAAGATGTAAAGTTAAACTAAATTACTTCCCCACAGGTGGACATAAAGTTTGCATTAAACTGGTTTCAGACCAGTTTCAGATTCTGCTGACGGACAGGCCAGCTGATGATGTTTCCAACGAGGCCTTCCTGTTGACAGTTTGACTCCGATGAATATTATTGGATGTCCACCTGACCTCATTATAAGTGCGTTGCCACGGGCGACCAACGTTAAGAAGAAGGAGGGGGTGAGGGATCAAGAAGAGTTGCATTGTGGGAAAGAAACCTGACCTCTCCCTTTTTTTTTTTTTCTTAGAGGACGCCCACGTGCACACACGCAGCCACACACACGCAGACACGCACATGGTTCGTCTAAACAAAGATGTATTCTAGAAGAGAGAGCGTGCGTCGAGCCTTGTTGTGTTTGTGAACAACACTTTGCTTGTGGTTGTTTGCAAAGAAAAACAAACAATAAACAAAGAGTGGCGTGCACGCACAGTTTAGTGACAGCTGTTGAAGAACAACGAGCGTTGCACAGTTTTCTGCTAAATCATTTGATCTGGCTTTCCTTAAGCGCGTGCACGTTGCTCGCTGCTTTTCCTCACAGACACAAACTCCATCTCGTGTTGCACATGTGTTCAGAGCATGTGTTCGGGATAACTCTCAACTACTGCCGCACCCGATCTCAGCTCAACATCTGTAAAACCGTATCATATGTAGGCTAAAGCAATGGTTCCCAACCCTGGTCCCTGAGGAACACCACCCTGTTCCTCTGCTCCAACACACCTGATTTGAATGAGCGGGTGATTAACAGGCTTCTGCTGAACTTAAGGAGGGAATTAAACAGCTAAAACATGCAGGACGGTGTTCCTCAGGGACCAGTGTTGGGAACCATTGGAGTTAGCTAGCTGTGGTAGCCATCTTGAAAAGAAACTGTCCAGATGACATGATTTAACCTTCATCTTGAACTGTGTTCACTCCAAAAGTTTAACAGTTGTAGAAATACGTCCAATAATTACTTTCTGCAAGTATCATGGTGGTTCATGAGATATTTTGTTGACAGACATGAGCAAAAACAACTATCAACCACCTTGCCTTCACCCGCGCGGTGGGTAAAAACTGTACAAATATATCATTTTCTGTAAAAGTAACAAAGTGTTCAACTATAAATCACCTAAAATAAAAGCTGTTGCACGTAAAGTGTTTACAGCTACCGTATAAAAAAATAAATTTAATAAATGTATATGTGTTTAAAGTTATTTTACAGTTTTTAATAGTCACGCTGTAAATGTGGCGCCATTCTGTTCATATTACTGAATTTTTATTTATAGTGTTTCCATCATGTCCACAACTTGTTCTCTGTGCCTTGGTCTTCATGATGACGTCACATTTGACCCATCGTTTATGGAAACACATGAATTAATTTCTGCTGTTTAGTTTTCATGAAGCTGTTTTTTTTTTTTTTTTGAAAATACAACTTTTTGTGTTCAAATTCTCGCTGACGTGTAAAAAAAATGTTTGAACATGACGCGTCAGCTGTTTTATAGATTTATGTCACTTTTTATTTGTGCTCCAGGTTTTAGTCATTTCATGGTGATTTGGTTTTTGTCAAAGTGTCATTATATTTTTTTGTTGACGTGAGGTTTTTTTTTTTTGTCTGTTTGTTGCATTTCTTCATTTTGTGCCGTGTTGCATTTTTTAATATAAGCTTTTGCATTTGTGTTGTTTGTGTTTTTGTTCTTTCTGTCTTGTTCCTATTTGTGCCGTTGTGGTCTGAATGTTTTCTCTGCCTTTGTGAAAAGCACGTGTCGGTCTTGTTGGGGAGTCTGTATTTTTGTTTCACTTTTGGGGATCTTTTTCTTTTTAAGTCGCCGATTTTAATCTAAAACTTGTGTTTTTTTATTCTTTTTGTGAGGTTTTCCTGCAGAGAGTACATCATCATTTACACAAACTTCACTTTGTGTTTGCTTGTGTGTGTGCAGACAAAACCCATTAACCTGTAATTTAGTGTGTGCGTGCGTGCATGCTCCTGTAAAGTGTACAGTGAAACACACATGGTGGTATCTTCATCTCTGACATAACTGGTTGCCATGCATACAGTGCGACTCTGACTATTATGGGGTGTTCTTTGTTTTGTCTTGACGTGCCCTGGTATGGAACAGGAGGGGGGAGGGAAACAGGGTGTGTGTGCGTGTGTGTGCGTCTGTGTTTTTGCAAATGTGTGTACATAAAGGGGGGCTTGGGAGGGATATATCTATAATTTGGTGTGTGTAGTGTTATGTGTGTAGTGTGTGTGTGTGTGTGTTGGCGGGCCACTGCAGAAAAAAAAAGGTGTGCGTTTCCATTTGTGTGGAGCTGAGGGTGGGGGAGGGGTGTGCGTGTCTGCACAGACGTGCAAGTTTATAATGTGTGCACGAGAGGCTCAGAGAGTGCATGCGTGTTTTGGAGAAGGTGAGACAAAATGGTGGCTTGTGTGTGTGTGCGTGTGTGTGTGTGTGTGTGCAGGCCTTAAAGGTGACTGAGTTAACTTTAGTTCAAATAATTATTTTCAATCAACTCAAAGTTATTTTTAACCTTCAGAAATGTGATTTGTTGAAAGGTGATTGTCTTGTTTTGAGAACTCTGCGTCTCGTTTTTTATTCCAATCACATCCTGACAACAACTGCTGCCTTTGTTAAAAAGGAGCAACATCCTTATGAGAAGGTAGGAGGAGTAATAATGAGAATAATAAGAAACCCAAAGATGCTTTAAGGGCAATATTTAGGAACAAAATGGAGCTGAAGCCTCACTGAGGAGGTGTTTGATGTTTGTCCTGGAAGAGTCCAGGTACGTCTGGTTGGACGTCAGCTGGGGGAGAATTTCAGAGAATTGGGGCTGCCACACCTAAAGACTCTGTCCCCAAATCTATGAAGGTTGTTACGAGGGATAGAACATAGACCTATGGCTGTGGATCAGTTTTTGGGACTGTGCGTCTGACTAATACAGAGGGGAAAGGCATTGAGGGATATAGGTGAGAAGAAGGATCTCAGAGGAGGTACAGGATTTGACAGGCAGTCACTGGAGTTTTGAGTCTGAGTGATGTGTTAGAAGCCTAGCAGCTAAGTTCTGGCCTGTCCAGGGCTTTGTTGGAAATCCAAAACACGACCCTGTTACAGTGATCCAGCCTGGCCATAACAAAGAAATGGATCAAAGAATCAATGAGATGGTCAGAGTCTTCAGGAGTAAAGCTGGTGACAGATTTGATGTGATCTTGAAATAAAGTGTGATCAAACATCTCTGGGTGGAAAGATAGGGCAGCCATTGATGTTGATGAGTGGGGTTCCATGGAGTAAGGCCTTAGGAGCCACATTCAGGAGTTCAGTTTTGTTACTGTTGGGCTTGAGTAGGTTTAACGACAAGTTCTAAATCCATGGAAACAGTTTATAAGAGGTTGCGGGGTGCGCAGAGTGAAAGGTTTGGTACTGATATATAGCTGTGTATCATCAGCATACAGTATAACTATTTGGCAATGGATGATCTGACCATTGTTCACAAGTGAGGGAAGAATGGAGCGTGAAATTTGCAGATGGATTGGTGCAGCATCTGCAGTATTGTGGACCCTGTACTGGTCCGTTGTGGTGAAGGGGGAGCCACAAGAAGATAAAGCTCTCTGTTTATCAGTCAATCTATGTTCCTACCCTCACTTATGGCCACAAGCTCTGGGTAGTGACCGAAGAATGAGACTGCATATACAGGTGGTTGAAATTAGTTTCCTTTGCAGAGTAGCTGGACTCCCTTAGAGATAGGGTGAGAAGTTCAGTTATGCGGTAGAGACTCGGAGTAGAACCGCTGCTTCTCCACACTGAGAGGAGCCAGTTGAGGTGGTTTGGGCATCTGGTAAGGATTCCCCCTGGACGCCTCCCTAGGGAGGTGCTTCAGGCATGTCCAACTGGGAGAAGACCCAGGGGAAGACCAAGGACATGCTGGAGAGACTAGGTTGGCCTGGGAATGCCCTGAGGTCCCCCCCAGAAGAGGTAGCTGTGGAAAGAGAAGTCTGGACCTCCCTCCTCAAGCTGCTGCTCCCGCGACCTGACTTCAGAACAAGCATAAGATAATGGATGGATGGGTGGATGATCTGACCTAAAAGACCCTTGTAAGTGGTAAACAGAAGGGGTTCGAGAACTGAAACTTGAGGCACACCATATTTAACTGGGGCAGAAAATGAGTGGGAACTTCCAATGATAACAAACTGTTCGTTTTCATACTGCCACTCTTCTCCATTGTTATCACTGTGTTCACAACCCCACAATGCAAAACTTGAACTGCAGGAAGCAAAAACTATTAATACTTGGGCTTAGCGCTTGAGACTCTGCAGCTCATGATCTGGATCAAGGCTGTTAGTACCATGAACCTAAACCTCATAACCTGGGTCAGGATTTGTGGCACAAATCCACCTTCTAGGACTCGAGTAAAAGTAGGAAACTGTTTTAAAAAGGTCAAAAACACCTTTGATGTTAGTTAATGAGTTTTGGTTTGAGGCCTTTAGAAAACATTTAAACTTCATGCAGCTCAGTACAAACCAGGAATGAACCTAGAACTTTACCAGTACTTACCTGGTACTTACCAAAAACTGTACTTACTGTGCTTTTTTGTGCTTGTGGAAACTACATCCATTCATAAGTAAACCAATACCAACCCTCTTATCATCACCTTTATAGAAGTTAGAGCCAACAGGAGTTTTATATTCTACGTCAAGTCAATCATTAATGTATATTTCAACTGTCCTAATCTGGTTCAACACTCCAGGAAAGTTCCGTGCAATCATAAATATATACAGTATTTAAAATATTTTATACTGATTTGAGGTTGCTCCAAATGCAATTCAGCAAAATGGAGAAAGTTGACACAAAAGTTTCATTATGAGCATGAATGAGCAAAAATGACAGTTTCAAAATATTGAGTTACATCTTTAGAGGACTATTTTGAAAATTGTTAAATCTTTGAATCTTATTTTTCACAAGCAAAATACCAAAACTACAAGAAAGACCACAAAAGATGACTTAAAAAAACCATTAGCTATTTAAACTATATGCTATTTTACTGTTAACTTACAAGTTGGTTTTAGTTAATAGAATAAATGAAAGGCTTAATTTATGTACAAAAAAAACTCTTACTTGACAATAATTACAAATCATTGTCACCTCTTCTACAGACTGTGGCGTATTTTTTAATTACTGTACAGTATACAGTATATATCAAAGTAGGTATAAGTAAGAGTACTCGCTAGTATTTTGGCAGGTGTTGCACCAGGGTATGATTTTGTTGTCGGGATGGAATAAACCATCAAAAGCAAACTACCTTGATTTAATTACGGACTTTTCGTGTAACATACTCTTGTTGTGCATCAGTGTCTTTGAGTTACTTTGAAGATACAGTAAGATTTCATAAGCGCTGTGATTGGCTCAGCTACGATCAGGATCGAATCCGACGTGTTTTATAAATGAGTCCAGATGAGCGGCAGGCGTAACGTGGTAATGGGTCAGACTGCAACAAAATGTCATGCTTTAGAAAATGACACGTGTGAGTCACTTTACTTCTGTGTCCTTTCACTTCCAATCAGCAGGCACCATCTTGTGTTTTTATTTTATCTGTGATGATCTTAATGTGGTCGTAGGATGGAGGGTGGGGTGAAAGGAACCCAGCTTGACGAAGTATAGTGAAGACGTCAGAGATAGAAAACCTGAGTGACTGCAGCATGTAGTGAGCACTTGAAGAACCTACGAGACAGGAAGTGATGAGGGTGGTGGAGTGGGGGGGGGGGGGGGGGGAGAGCGTGAGGAATTAGTGATGTTTATG
>JARVLU010000583.1:25993910-26010790 GCA_031762415.1 Simpsonichthys santanae | reverse complement strand
ATGAAGTTTAGACAATTGTTGTTAAAACTAAAAAAATCTGTAAAATCGGTTTCTCATGCAAGCATTGGCCGATTTCCCAAAATTAAGGAAATCGGGGCCGATAAATCGGCCGGCCGATTTATCGGTGCACCCCTAATTTTAACTATATTGATATCACCCAGCCCTAAAAGGCGCTGTATAAGTACAGTCCATTTAACATTTTCAGAATCGGAATAAGCTTTATTATCATTGCACCAAGAAACAACGAGAACATGTACGTACAGTCGTCCAGGAGATGGACGGAGTGCACGGATTTTGTCAATTAAACAGCAGCTGTTTCCAGCTTGAATTAAATGTTTGGTTGCACGCTTGGCCTCGGTTCAATAAGAAGTGTAAATATTTTAAACATTGTCAGATAATTTCATAATTCTGTTTAGAAAGTTGTCGAATCAATATGGATTTATTTAGTCGAAAAACCTTGACTTAAATAAATTTTATTACATTCACAAATGTGTATGCTCTGTTTGTTTATATAATTAGAAATGCATAAAAATAGTATCTGTTTTAGCATTATATCAATAAATTACTTAAGTGTTAAAGTTATTTACAAGTAGCTATTGCAGATCAGCATGCTGTAATACAGCTGTTACAAACGTCTTTTTACTGGCAGATGTTTACGTATTACTGTGAAGGAGTGACACTGGTTCCCTCTGTCCACCTTCAGGGCCACTCCAAGGGGCCGTTTCTGGTCAGCGCTCCTCTGTCCACCATCATTAACTGGGAGCGAGAGTTTGAGATGTGGGCTCCCGACATGTACGTGGTGACGTACGTCGGTGACAAAGACAGCCGAGCCATCATCAGGGAGAACGAGTTCTCCTTTGAGGACAACGCCATCCGAGGAGGGAAGAGGGCGTCCAGGATGAAGGTAAAAGGAGATCGTGGTGATGAATTCAGGAGTTGAAATACTTGATAAAAGGTTTAAACGTGCACATCCCTGGTTCTGGTTTCTCCCAACAGAAAGACTCGACTATCAAGTTCCACGTTCTGCTGACGTCGTACGAGCTGATCACCATCGACATGGCCGCCCTGGGTTCTATAGACTGGGCGTGCCTGGTGGTGGACGAGGCCCACAGGCTGAAGAACAACCAGTCCAAGGTAAGCTCACGGTAGAAGAAACTGGCCGATGTTCAAACCAGTCACCATGCTGGTGTCTGGAACTGGTACAGATCAGTTTTTGTCAAAGGGGCAAAAGAAAAATCATCCTCCACCATTATTCTAGAATATATTTAACCACCTGCTTTATTTTCCTAATTGTCGTTGCTCGTTTGACTTTATTCAGACAGTTGTGAATATTTTTCATATAAAAAGACGCGTAGCTGTGCTCAACCTGGACCCTTTGTGAACATGGTTTTGTGTGTTTGTGTGCGCCGTCTTTAGTTTTTCCGGGTGTTGAACAACTACCCTCTGCAGCACAAACTGCTGCTGACCGGAACGCCTCTGCAGAACAACCTGGAGGAGCTTTTCCACCTGCTCAACTTCCTCACGCCCGAGAGGTTCAGGTACGTACGGCGGAGAACCCTTCGTGTTCTTTGTTTGTTGGGGGCCATTTGGCCAGCTTTAAAAATATAAAATTTTATTATAAAATCTTTGTAGTTTTCCTCTCAGTTTGTTTTTAGTGGCTTTTTGCAGCTTTAATGTTAAAGTTATCCAGTTTTTTTAAACCGTTAATAAATAGGCTGTAGATTTATTTAGTAAAAGCTGTTTTTTGTTGATTATCTTATACCCTTAGAGCCTTGTCTGGGTGTTTGATCAGATGATTTATGTGTTTTAATCTAATGAGTGGCAAAAACTAAATTATAAAATGACCCCTCTGAGCACATTATACAAAATCCCTACTTAAAACTCATCTCTTCAGTTTGGCCTTTGGACCATGTGAGATGTTGATTTTAGTTCATCGTACAAAATAAAAAAGTAGTATTGCGCTCTTCTTTTTCATGCTGTTTTTATTCTGTTGTGACTTTTTGTCTTTTTTTTAATTCATCATTTTGTACAGCAAACATGAATGAAGTTGGCTGAACTGGATCTAATCTCATTCAGCTGACACTTAAATCAAGTTGGCTGTGAAAGCCTTGAAGGAGCTTTACAACTACTGTATTTACATTACTCTTTGGAAAAAAAAAACTTCATGTATCAGTTATGTTGCCATAAAGGTCCCAATTAAGAACTCAATTTGAAAAGGAAACCATGAAATGTACGTTTACCTCAGGAATAAGAGAAAATTCCAACCGTTGGAGCATCAAGCATCTCGGGGGCTGCAAGAATAACCTCACCCATTTTGTGTTTTTATCTGCAGCAAGTTGGAGGTTTTCCTGGAGGAGTTTGCTGATATCGCAAAAGAAGACCAGATCAAGAAGCTGCACGACATGCTGGGCCCGCACATGCTCAGAAGGTTGAAGGCCGACGTCTTCAAACACATGCCCTCCAAGACCGAGCTCATCGTTCGAGTGGAGCTCAGCCCCATGCAGAAGTGAGTGAAGCTTTGCTGCTGAAACGAGAAACCAGGAAAATGCTAACGCTAACCCTGAATGCTTCTGCTTTTCGTTGGCAGAAAATACTACAAATTCATATTGACGAAAAACTTCGATGCCCTCAACACAAAAGGAGGCGGAAACCAGGTTTCGCTGCTGAACGTCGTCATGGACCTCAAAAAGTGCTGCAACCACCCCTACCTGTTCCCTGGAGCCGCCATGGTACGAGCCACGCACCTGGCATGAATAGGCCTGTCACGATGAATTTTGCTGGGCGATTAATTGTCTCAGAATTATTGCGATAAACGATAATATTGTTTGAAATTTAATCATTTGTAATTATTGTCAAATTTAAGAAGAAATGTTAGCTTCGCTCGTAGCTTAGCTTCTCAGCTTAGCTGCTTTTAATGATCCAAAAACGTGATTTTGGATTGTTAAAACATATTTTAAAGTGAAAGGGAGTGTTAGTGAAAAGCACCGGAGTTGAGCCTTTTATCATCCAGTGTCTTCAGAAAGAGAGAGACATGAAGAAACGATAAAGCCGATAAATGAAAGCTTTATAATTTTCATTTATCATGTGATTAATCGATTTATTGTTTATCGTGACAGGCCTAGGCAGGAACCACTAGCGGCTTATTTATTTGTTTATTACAGCTTTATTTCAGTTAAACACGCTTAAAATTTGAGTTTTGTTTGGCCACTTTAATCAGGAAGCTCCCAAGATGCCCAACGGGATGTACGATGGGAACGCTCTCACAAAGTCTTCTGGGAAGCTGTTGTTGCTGCAGAAGATGATGAGGAAGCTGAAGGAGGGAGGACACAGAGTGCTCATTTTCTCTCAGGTCTTAAAACCACTGCTCAAAAACAAACGTCGTCTAAATGCGTTTTTGTTTTCTCAATCGGTCCTTGTGCGTGTTCTGCCTGCAGATGACCAAAATGTTGGATCTGCTGGAGGACTTCCTTGAGAACGAGGGGTACAAATATGAGAGGATCGATGGAGGAATCACTGGAGGGATGAGACAAGAAGCTATCGATCGTTTTAACGGTATCTGCCTTTTTCTATTTTTGAAGCATCTTTTTAAATCCTGTCCTCTTAAAAACACCATGTTTACTGTTTTAATGTTTCTCCGTCAGCTCCGGGTGCTCAGCAGTTTGCCTTCTTGCTCTCGACGAGAGCTGGAGGTTTGGGCATCAACCTGGCCACAGCCGACACGGTCGTCATTTATGACTCTGACTGGAATCCTCACAATGACATCCAGGTACAAAATGGTCAACTTGTTTTTTTTTTTAAACAATAAAAAAATTGGTTAAAAGCAAGTTATTTAATGTTTTTCCCTTGTGTTCAGGCCTTCAGCAGAGCTCATCGTATCGGTCAAAACAGAAAAGTCATGATCTACCGGTTCGTCACTAAAGCCTCGGTGGAGGAGAGGATCACTCAGGTAGATGTTGTATTTGAGTTTCACCTAAAGCAGGAAAAACAAAACTTAGATTTATTTTTAGTTTTACTGCAGCCTAGTCTAGAATCAAACAGCAGCACATCCCATAACGCCCGGCTTTTCTTTTATTGCGTCTCTGTTTCAGGTTGCCAAAAAGAAGATGATGCTCACTCACCTGGTGGTCCGACCTGGTCTCGGATCCAAGACTGGCTCCATGTCCAAACAGGAGCTGGACGACATTCTCAAGTTTGGAACTGAGGCGCTCTTTAAGGACGAGGGAGAAGGTGAGGAAGGGTTCGTGCACAACAGTAAAGACTAAAAGAAAAGGAACGGCACCAACGTGTTTGTGCTTCACCAGGTGAGAACAAGGAGGAGGACAGCAGCATCATCCACTACGACGACAAAGCCATCGACCGACTGCTGGACAGGAACCAGGACGCCACAGACGACACAGAGCTGCAGAGCATGAACGAGTACCTGAGCTCCTTCAAAGTTGCCCAGTATGTGGTCAAAGACGAGGAGGAGGAGGTGAGACTGGGACCAGCTGCAGAAGCCCAGTCACATCTTTTATGTTTAATTCTCTTAACTCTTCTTCTGTCTGATCGCCGTCACTCAGGAGGAAGAGGTGCAGCGGGAGATCATCAAGCAGGAGGAGAGCGTCGATCCCGATTACTGGGAGAAGCTGCTGCGGCACCATTACGAGCAGCAACAGGAGGATCTGGCCCGAAACCTGGGCAAAGGGAAACGGATCCGCAAGCAGGTCAACTACAACGACGGCTCGCAGGAAGACAGAGGTAGTTCATTGAAGAAGAGCGCCGTCATTTTCTGTGATTTGTTTCCATTAATTCAAACAACCAGTCATATTTTAGATGTTTTGCTGCATCAGAATAATAAATATCCTCCATTTTGTTTGTGCCTGACAGCTGATTGGCAGGACGACCAATCAGACGGCCAATCGGATTACTCCGTGGCGTCTGAGGAGGCTGACGAGGACTTTGATGAAAGATCAGAAAGTGAGAGTCACTTTTTAAAAATATTTTACTTTTAATCTTTTAGTGGCTCCCGGCCAAGTTCTAACCCAAAGTATAAATCGTCTTTAATTTTCAAAGTTTGGTGTAATAATTTAGATTATTTGTATTTGAATGCTTCAGTTCTGTGGAAACAAAATATATTTAAATCGTAATAAGATGTCTGTGGTTTTGCAGCCAACCCTCGCAGGATCAGGAAGGGCCTGAGGAATGACAAAGACAAACCACTGCCCCCCCTGCTGGCCAGGGTGGGAGGCAACATTGAGGTGAGGGGCTCTGCTCCTGTTTAAATCCAAATAATATATAATAATAATAATAATAATCTGTAATTTTACAGTTGGGTCTGCATGAATCTTTCTGTAAGGACAGAGTTGTCCGACGTTTGATGGTTTTCTTGTTTCCAGGTGTTGGGTTTCAACTCTCGGCAGAGGAAGGCCTTCCTGAATGCAGTGATGCGTTATGGGATGCCACCCCAGGATGCCTTCACCACCCAGTGGCTGGTCCGGGACCTGCGAGGCAAATCAGAGAAAGAGTTCAAGTACGTGGATGTTCATCCTCTTTTCAGGTGTCGTACCCACGTTTTCCTGACGCCTTTTATTCCTTTCCTCCCCCAGGGCCTACGTCTCCTTGTTCATGCGTCACCTGTGTGAACCTGGAGCCGACGGCGCCGAAACCTTCGCAGACGGTGTCCCCAGAGAAGGGTTGTCACGGCAACATGTCCTCACACGCATCGGCGTTATGTCACTTATACGCAAAAAGGTGAAACGTGGATTTTGCTGTTCTTACGTTCAGCTTTGTTGGTCAAGTTACGATTTAAAAATGTAAAAGATGACGCGGAAAGACCAAGTGAAGTAAAAGGAAGATGTTAAAATTGATAATCTGATGTAAAATTTACATTTTTTTAATAAAAGTACATTTTAAAACAGATTTAGGTTTTTCACGGAAGCAGCAAATATTTTCAGTGACCAAAAACTGTTAGCTGAACGTTTTAATAGAAAACTGAATGTGATTATTATTTCTGTAACCGGAGACCGTTTCATCTGTAATGGATGTGGAAAAACCAGTCAAGATTGTTGCTGACCATTAAGACAGACCAGCATGAGAAAAATCTAACAATGTTTTATGGTTTAAAAATGTCTAAACAAGATCTCTAAAAAAATAAACTTGTTAAATATTACCCATCAGTTATGGTCTTGAGCTGAATGGAAACAGTTGTGTTGTTGTCCAAAATGTCTGTTTTCTCTTCATAAGAAGCTTTTTGTTCGTTTGGTTCCACTAACTGGACTCACTGGTTCTTCCAGGTCCAGGAGTTCGAACATGTGAACGGTCAGTGGTCGATGCCCTGGATGGCCGACCTGGAGGAGAACAAGAGGAATGCAGCTCAGCCTGACTCACCTGGGAAAACCCCGTCCACCGGGACCCCCGCGGACACACAACCCAACACCCCCGCCCCAGGTAGGACGCGCACGCACTGACTCTGTTCACGTTTAGTCTGCTGACTGTTCCTACTGTCCCCGTCTTCAGATCTGTGAGTGTAACGAGTGAATCTGTTTCTTCTTTGTAGCCGATGACTCTTCAAAGAATGACGAGGCGTCGAAGGACGGAGAGAAGGAGTTGAAGAAGGAGGCCGAGGCTGAGAAGAACGGCAGGGAGCCGATCAAAGCCAACAACGAGGTGCGAGCAGGATTTATAAATGTGAGCACAAAAGGATTATTAGTTTGAGGTGGTTCAATACCGGTTCCTTCGTGACGTTCTCAGGTCATCGCCATCCTGGACGATGATGAGAGGACTCTGTCCGCCAAGCAGGAGAAGACGAACGGGGAGGAGGCGATGGACACAGACAAAACGAGCAACGGGGAGACGGAGAGCGTGAAGGAGAGGGATGGCGAGAAGGAGGGAGAAAACGAGAAGAGTTCAGAGGGAGGAGACGAAAGCAAACCGCCGTCGGAGACGAAGACGGAGGGGTCAGAGGTCAAACCTGAGGACTCTGAGGTCAAAGGTAAAACTTGTCCATTTTTTGAAGGATCTACTTTAAATGTCTGCAATTTTTGGTCCTAACGGGTTTTTAATTCTGCAGCAGAAGAAAAGAAGGAAGATAAAACAGAAAAGATGGACACAACTCCTCCTTCAGATGAAAAGAAAGGTACCTGAAGCTTCTCTTCAACTTAGGGATGCACAATATTATTGGCGTGATATCGGTATCGACCGATATTAGCGATAAAGTTAAATATCGGACATCGGCCATTCCATTAAAAAAAAAAAAAACTCCCAGATTTAAAAAGCTGTTTTAAATTAACTTTTATTTAAGAAACTAAGTTTATCTATTAATGCAAAACTACTTATGTGCTGTTCACTTGTCGCTTGTGAACAGGTTGAGTTTAGATTTGTGAAAATTTATAAATTTGCTCGGTTCGAGTGTTATTGTGTTAGAGAGTTAATGTCTTGAATAAATTTGACATTAAACATAATCCAGGTTGAAGTGTTGCATCATTTTCAGCCCCTTTTTGAAATCTTCATTTGGTAACAGACCAAATTGACAAAGACCATGTAGAATAATGTAGTATTTTAATTCCACATTAGAGAAAGCTATGTAGTCTCTGTACGTAGGTCTAGGGAAACAAGTATTGGTAGCGGTTGTCGCCCAGATAAGTTTTAACATATCGGATATCGGCCAAAAATCCAATATCATGCATCCCTACTTTAAATGTTCCCGTTTGTGCTCTGATGTGTCGTAATGGCTCCCCCTCTGTTGTTTCTGAAGACCTGAAGGAGGACAAAGACGCTCAGAAACCAGAGGAGGCGACCAAACTTCAGAACGGCGACAGCACCAAAGAGAGCTCGGCGTCGGCAGTGGCCTCCATGGGGAGCAGCGTCAGCGAGGAGAAGAAAAAGGCGAAAACCCGATTCATGTTCAACATCGCAGACGGAGGATTCACAGGTTCAGACACAGACACTCGGAGACGAACCCTAAACGTTGGTTTGGATAAAACCGCTGACATCTTCTGGTTTCTCCTCAGAGCTCCACTCTTTGTGGCAGAACGAGGAGCGAGCCGCCACAGTTACCAAAAAAACCAACGAGATCTGGCACCGCCGCCACGACTACTGGCTGCTGGCTGGCATCATACAGTATCCTTTACTCATCTGAGGAGTCCTTTGTTGTGGTGACCAACATCACAATGATCAACCTCATTTTTATTCATCGGCTTTATCGTTTCTTCGTGTCTCTTTCTACTGAAGACACTGGATGACAAAAGGCTCAACTCCGGTGCTCTTCACTGGCTCCTCCTTTTCTCTTTTCTCTAAAATCTATTTTAATCATCCAGAATCGCGATATTGGATCATTAAAAGCAGCTAAGCTGAGAAGCTAAGCTACGAGATAAGCTAACAGGCCGATCTTGGGGGGGTGGGGGAACCTCCGTCTTGTCGAGGCTCCAGAATTCACAGTTGAAACTCGTACCTTTGTGTTTGTTTCTGCAAAAAGAAGCTGAGAACTTGTTTACTGATTTTTAAAAAATTTTTTTATAAAAGCTTTGTGTGAAAAATGCTATGCTGAAGAGCTCAAATCACACAGAGTGTCCGACATTTTGAGAACCGAAAAGAGAGACAGCCCATGTCGCGTCAAGGAGCCTCCCTCCCATTTTTTTTTTTAGACACGCTGCTCGCTCCTTCTCTATCCATCCTACGATTCAGTCTTATACTGCCATCCTGTGGTCAAATAAAGATACTACACGCTAAACAAATTAACAAACATTTCTTGTTAAATTTGACAATAATTACTAATTATTGTCAATTCTCACAATATTATCGTTTATCTCAATAATTTCTGAGACAATCGCCCATCAAAACTTGTTATCGTGACAGGCCTAGTCTGAGGGTGCACCTGTGAAATGTTCCTCTGCTGGTTGTTTCCTTTGACCGTCGCGCTCTTCAGACACGGTTACGCTCGCTGGCAGGACATCCAGAACGACGTGAGGTTCGCCATTCTCAACGAGCCTTTTAAAGGAGAGATGAACAGGGGCAACTTCCTGGAAATCAAAAACAAGTTCCTGGCCCGGAGATTTAAGGTGATTACATTTTTTTTTTTTTTAAGATAAACAGAGTTCTGTTTTCCTCCGACGCTGACTTTCCATCTCTGTCTCAGCTGTTGGAGCAAGCGTTGGTGATCGAGGAGCAGCTGCGGCGTGCCGCCTACCTCAACATGTCGGAGGACCCCTCCCACCCCTCCATGGCCCTGAACACCCGCTTCAGTGAGGTGGAGTGTCTGGCAGAGTCCCACCAGCATCTCAGCAAGGAGTCTATGTCCGGGAACAAACCGGCCAACGCCGTCCTGCACAAAGGTACGCGCTCTGAGCGGACGGTCAGTTCTGCTCCAGATGTTGCCGTTTCTGACCCTTCTCTCTGTGCCTCAGTGCTGAAGCAGCTGGAAGAGCTGCTGAGTGACATGAAGGCAGATGTGACCCGCCTCCCGGCAACCATCGCTCGGATACCGCCGGTGGCCGTGAGACTCCAGATGTCTGAGAGGAACATCCTGAGCCGCCTAGCGAGCCGAGGGACGGACACTCAGGCACAGACACAGCAGGTAAACTTATTCCTTTACTCATTTTTTACAGTAGTCCCTCGTTTATCGCAGGGGGGTTACGTTCCAAACACCCCCGCTAGGGCTGGGCGATATGGACCAAAATTAATATCTCAATATTTTTTAGATGAATGGCGATATACGATATATATCTCGATTTTATTTTATTTCTTCCATAAAGTAATTAAAATATATTTCTGAGTCAAAGCTTGGTCCCAGTTGTCACACAGGCACCACAAATAAAGAAACTCTGAAAGCCCACTTTGTATATTTGGCTTGATTCGTTTGGAATTTTATGGGTTCCTATGCTCTTGAACGCACCGTGGCTTTTCTGAAGCTAGTGAACGCACCGCCCTGTGTAACGTGCCGTGCCTTGGAGATTTTTCTCTCCTGACACGGACGCAGCCTTGCTGTTTGAGCTTCTGTTTGCGCCTTACTGGTTACTGCTGTGTGTAAATGCCAGAAGAAACTAGGGGTTGAATCGACCAGTCGATTCTAGGACATTGTACAAGTTTTTATATGTGACAACCGCAAAAGAGCGAGTCCGCAAAAGTCGAACCGCAAAGCAGCCAGGGACTACTGTAAATGTTTTTATCTCCTTAAATCTGTTTATTTTTAATGTGCTTGGTACTAAACGTAGTTTTTGTTTCTCGTCCGTCAGATGTCGCAGCAGTAGACTGAAAATCGTCTCTAACTTCAGAAACCACCCCCTGCCTCACGTCAACATTCCTGATTGGTGCACAGCAGAATGACGGACAGCGCGTCCAAAGCTCGAAGCCACACCCCCGTCCACTTCTCACCTCAGACGGACTTTACAGAAATGTTTTCAGGAGGATCGAAACGCCTCCGGTTCCCCCAACAAAATGAGGCCGTGGACAGAAACGCGTTTTTTTATTTTTTCTCCCCATTTTTTTTTTTTTTTTTCAATTTCTGTATTAATATTATTGATATAATGTTATTATGATGTTTTTTTTTGGGACCTGAATAAAAAATGAAAACACTTTGTTGGTTTGCTCAGTTAAGAAGAGGTGGGCTTCAATGGGCCGATGAGGTAATCAAAACTTTAATGTATTTTTCTACCAGTTTCAGAGGAATAACCTCGAAGGTTTTTACAGAAAACCGTTTTAGACCAACTCATCACCGGAGATCTGAACATCTCAAAGGACATGTTTATCTGCTGGAAATCCACTTGTTCCTGGTGGTCCTCATTTTGAGCTTAAGGTAAAGTTTTAACTTCTATTTTTTTAAACTTCTATTGTGGATCAGAAATCTGGAACTAAAACGAGGAACGGGTTTGAACCAACATTTTTAGCGTCGCAGCTTTTCTTGCTGTTGCAGTCTCAGAAAACGCAGCAGATGTGTAGACGCACAAGAACATCCAACCACACCTACGTGTCAAACTGCAGGCCCGAGGGCCAAGTATGGCCCTTGATAACATCTTGTTGGGCCGCCCAAGATGATATTTTAGAAGTGAAATAGTTTTATTGCTTTGATTTTGCTTAAAAGCTGAGCACATTTTTATTATGACAGTCAACCGCCAACAAGTATTTGATTTTTTTAGTAATCTTTGATTTTGATGTGGAAACTGACAGAACGATCAAACTTGTTGCAGCCAAGAAAAGCTGTCAAGTATCTGGAGTTAATGTTTTGGCTGGAACTGGTCCTTGGTTTAAAATCATTTAAAAATCTGGCTCCTTTCATAACCGCTTGACACGATTGTTAAAAAGTAGGAATGATGTAATGAAATCCCTGAAACGAGCTTCAAATCTGAAATGATGATTTTAATGTTAAGAAGGTGAGGAGTCTTTAAACAGCTGATGTTCAAACAAAATATCTAATTCTTGTCTTCATCTTGGAGAAGAAAATTCAGATCTTTGAAGGCGTAGTAAAAAAATTAAATCATTTAACCTGCTGTGGACAGTTTTTTGAAGAAAAAAAAAAAAGTTAGAAAAAATTGTTTTCCATTGGCTAATTCAACTTTTTCTAGTTCCGACTTAAAATAAAATCCTCCAGTATCTGAATTTTCATAGCGGTTCACGTGAATGCTGTATTTTATTTTATTTTATTTTTAACCTTTACAGCATTTTTAACTTTGCATGACACAATTATTCAGATAGAAAGTTCATGCTGTTTCTGCAGCAGGTGCTACAACCAGCTGCTGCTGCTGTTTGAGCTTACAAATAACCACAGATGTATGCACCATAAATAAGCATGTACCGTATTTTCCACCGTACACTTTATTTACTTTATTTATTTACATTGTGACGAAGTGATTTCTGAAGACTTTAAAATGTTCAGATAGAAAATGAATCGTCCAAACTCCATTTACGGGACGGGATCGGTTTATTCAACGGTCCAGGCCACATCATTTAACAAAAAGCCCAAGTTTTAAAGGGACAACAAGCGCGTTTTCATAAAACATTCAGTGTTTTTACTGTTCAAGAAGCAAATAAATATATCACAAATGCAGAGGATTCAGATTTGAAAAGAAGAAACTTGTTTCACATTCAAACAGCATCAGAACTGAGAAGTGATTTCACAAAACATGAGATTCAGACAAAAACTTTTTAAATAGCAGCAACAACAGGATCAATAAAACCAATAAACTAAATGAGAACAGCAGTAAAAAAAAAATTTTTCATGCAATCAAGCTAAATTCACACATGCAGCTCTAATTGTTTCATATGGATTGTTTAAAAGAGCAAATCTTAAATTCTTCCAAAAATACACCAGTTTACATTTTGCACATGTTTGCTTCACATCATGTAATTTGTCTGTGGATTTCTGGATCTTTTAAGCCGTTAAATTTAAGTCAAATGTAAAAAAGAAAATGTAAAGATTAAAGTTTGACGTGCGATGTAACAGAACATGAAAAGATGTTTGCTTTGAAACTTTGTGAAACTCCATCAGTTTATTTTATTTTTGAACAAAAGTTGCAGATCTATGATAATTTATTGGACAAACAGCTGGTTTAAACTTCACAAAGCGAATAAAGATGACCACGGTGCAAGTGTGGGTTTTAGAGGACCAAATGAGGTTTGTGTTATGGACTGCTTCTGTGATCACCTCACCTGGACGTGTAGGAACTCTTCACAAACCATCAAAAACAGGAAGTTCATGTAATCAAATCTGTCCTGAATCCCTCACATGGTCCTCCCAGTGACATCAGCAACAACGGTTGCATTAAACCTGCCGGGAACAGGAGGAGGAGGAGGAGGAGTACATCGAAGGCCGTGCATGGAGGAGGTGTGGATAAAGGAGAGCAGGAGGAGCGCTGACTGGGCTCGGTGGTGATTGTTGGTGCAGTCACGTCGTGTTTGGAGCAGCTCAGTAGAAAAAATACACTGAGGAGAGAAAAACACAGTTAACAGGAGGAAAAACTCTTTGCTGTGGTTTTAATCAACTTTAAAATGTTTTATGGAAAACTGATGCTACATTCACTGACTTCAGGGAAACAATAAATCAGACAGAGGAGTCACAGCATAAATAAGTAAAACATACTTTAAGTATAATATGTTTTACACAGAACTCAAAGTTAGGATGTGCAAAACAAAAACAATGATTTGTATTTTATTTCCTCTTATTTTTTTATAGTACAGTTTGCAGGTTTACAGGGCTGACATGTTCTTTATTTATTTTGGAAAATATATTATTTTTTTAAAGTTAACCACAGCAAAGTCATCTAAAAATTCATAAATAAAATCTCCAATAATCTGCATTACAGGATTATCAATAAATCTGGAAAACTTCTGTAAACAGTTTCAAACTGCTCTGTTTAATATATACTGTATTTTTTAATGTTTATTATAGTTGAAAACGATGACAAAAATGTAAATATTAAACCTGAACAAGCAGCGTGTTTCATATTTATAAATGAAATCAAGTAATTCACAGTGGTTCCAACCATCATCCTTGAGGAACACCATGCTGCCTGTTTTATTTGTTTCCCTGCTTTGAATGAATTTCTGCAGAACTTGAAGTAATTAAATCACTGAAGCAGGTGTGCTGAAGCAGGAAACAACTGAAATCTGCAGGATGGTGTTCCTCAAGGACCAGTGTTAAGAACCATGGGATTAGTGAATAACTAAATTACTTTTTTTCTTTAAGGAAGTTAAATAAAAATATGTTCAAAGTGCAGATTAAGAGTTGGCCAATAAAGTCTGATAAGGGGGTGATGCAGCTTGAGTTTATGAATCCAAACGTGATTCACCTTTAAAACCTGCTCCGTGTGCCTGAAATAACGAGTGAAGGAGTTTGTTGTTTATGGTACTTACAGAAGATGACACCAACAAATATAACACCTATGACGGCCATCATGATCATCATCTGCAGGAGAACCAAACAGCAAGAGATTAGCTTCAGAAACAGTTTTCAGAATGTAAAAACTCTGGATGATTTATGGGATGAACTAGTTTCCTGCAGCCGTTTATAGGAACGCCTTTTAAATTCTGTGATAAAAACGATGCAATCGAAGTCTCATGAGTGCTGGACGGGAGGAGTTGCATCACAGATCACAGCTGGCTGGTTAATCCCTGAACGTCACTGTAATCCAGATTGAGATTTTCCCTCCTCTCTCTCTGGCTCGCCTGTCAGTCAAACTCTCACACCGTGTTCTCTGAATTAATCCTCCAGCTTTTCTCTGATTGGACCATGTGACAGCCTGACGAAGGGCTGCAGCGAGACTGAAACGATTAGAGGAGCGTCCCGTCAGGAAGAACATTGTTATGTTTCACAAAATAACCTCTGCTGACGCTGCTCTGGACATGAATTCACTTGGTTTAGCTCAGAAGATCATTAACATGCATAATCTCTGATTATAACCAGGAACGGAAGCTGGAAGTTGAAGCCACAAGGACGAGTGCCCCCTAGTGGCCCACAACAGTATAGCTTTTAAGGAAGCTCTAAACCTGTTGGTCTCACAGGGAACAGCTGGTCCAGGTGTGGACAGGTGCGGCTCACCTTGCAGTTTTTCCACCAGTACTTGTTCTTGAGTTTAGCAGCGCTGCTCTCGAACTGCGAGGCTCCGGCCTGCAGCGCGTCGGCCCGATCGTCCAGCTCCGACAGCTTCTGGTCCCGCTCCAAGACTTTGTCCACGTTCACACGCATGATGTCCACCACCTGAGGGACCACACACACCTGTCGGTGACTGGATTGATCTCAGACTAGTTGGATCCATTTGGTACTTTAGTTCACAGTCAGCCACATTGTTGAAATTAACACCAGAATGAATTTCATTTCTCGTTTTAATAATTCAGACAAACGTCTGAGAAGTTTGAGGAGAAGCTGGAAAGAAAAGAAACGCTGGCGTTCTCTGACCTCGTCCACCTGCGCCTGCGTCTGCTGAAGACGCCTGTTGCTTGTGAGATTAGGAGGCGGAGCTCGAGGGCCCCCCTCACCTTCTGGGGCCCCGGGGGCTCCTGGAGCACCGGCTGCATCTGGAGTGGACCTGCAGGAACAGATCATCAGATCAGAGAGGAAGATGATGAACCAGTCATCAAATCAGAGAGGAAGATGATGAACTGGTCATCAAATCAGAGAGGAAGATGATGAACCGGTCATCAAATCAGAGAGGAAGATGATGAACTGGTCATCAAATCAGAGAGGAAGATGATGAACCAGTCATCAAATCAGAGAGGAAGATGATGAACCAGTCAGTGAAGAGCTGAAAACTGAATCATCTTGATTCATCTGCTCGAGTTCCTCTTTGATTTATGAAACATAAACAAGATGTTTGGACGACAAATTGATCTGAATGTGTCAAAATGTCCAGATGTTAATAAAAACACATTTTTATTTCACGCCCATGTGTCCAGATGTTTCCATCTTCATACTTCTGCAGCTCCAGCTGTGTAAATTGTTGCGACTCTGCACATTTGATCACTTTGAACAGTTTTTCTGTTTCTTGTCATCTGATGTTCAAACTCTCATCCAGGAGATGATTTTTATCTTCACACTCATTTGATTCAAATCTTAAAACACTGAGTCATATGTAGTTTTTTATTTAATTTACTTATTATTTATTGTTGATTCCTTTTTGTGTGAAACCTCCTATCGAGGTCATAAAGAGTAAATTAATTTGATTGATCGGGTTGTTTTGCAGATGTTGATGTAAAAATAAACAACAAAAACTTGAATCTGCAGTTGTTTTATTTCATTTTACAGATGAATAGTTTTAATTTGCAAGCTTAATAACCAACAAAAAGCAGTCATTTAAAAAAATTAATGAATATTTTACGTTAAATAAAAACATTAAATCATATTTTAATCATTTGTATTAAACAGATTCACGCAAATAATCTAAATATGTGAAAAGAGAGTAGCAAACCTCAAAAAACGTATTTAAACTGGCTGATATGCTAAAAAACAATATATTGGAAAATATAATATTGGAAAAGAAAACTTAAAAAATCTTCTTTAAGTGAAGCAACAATATTGATTGCATAAAAACTTGTAGTTAAAAAACTAAAATATGATTAAAACAAAACTAGAGAAATATATAATGTGTAAAATAATTAACTGATCTGATTTAAAATCTCAGATTAAAGTCAGAGTTTTTAATGTGAGAGAGGAAATAGAAGACGTGAACGATGGAGGAGCAACTTCTGACAGAAAAAACAAAACTGAGATTTATTTAATTAAAAAAAGAAAGAAAATCAGAAAAACAAACAAACACAAAAAAGTTCAACGCAACGTTTAAGAGTCAAAATTAGATTTTTACTTTAAAAAGCAACAAAAAGAAACTTTAATGGAAGTAAATCAGAGTAATAAAAACACAAACACCAAAATAAAATTACAATATTAGATTCAAACATAAACATGTATGAGTTTAAAGTAAAACTCCTGTTTCATGAAGTGATGATGTAAATAAATTATTTTTACCTCCTGAATTCATTTATTCATTAAATCCTCAAAGTCATAAATTATCACATATTTATTAATTTAATGTGTTCTTCCTGTTATAATGTATTAACATTTAATCTGCTACAAGAAATTATGTGTATTCATTAAAAATATTAAAATATTGTTGGATGAGTGAGTTTTAAATGATATATTTTATCCTCAAATTGACATATTTGCAAATTAAAATTAAAGTCAAACAAAACTTTTGCTACTTTTATTCTATTCCATGAATGAAATCAGTTCAAATTAACAACATTAATAAACATCATAACTCATCCTTACAGAAAAATGATATTTTGTTTTTCTGTTTGTTTGATGATGCAGTTTGCTTCTCGCGCGTCGCTCCAGCATCAGGAGCAAAATGGAGACAGATCAGTGCAGCATCAACATGCAGGCTTTCAAGCTGCCGGGGGGGGGGGGGGGGGGGGGCGGG
>JARVLU010000583.1:25945598-25956408 GCA_031762415.1 Simpsonichthys santanae | reverse complement strand
TATATATTTAAATCAAACTTGTTTATACCAGTTCTTAGTCTTCACCATCTTTGCAGCCATGAAGAAAACATGAAGGTTACTGTATGTGAGATATTTAGCTTATAAGATCAATTAATGTCAGGATAAAAACATTTCTGACACGAGAGCAAAAATAAACCAACTCACCCGTTGATTCCAATCTTCACCATTTTGTCTGGTCTTCATTGAAAGCAAGAAAAAAGTTAAACATATATTTACACATCATTTCACTCATGTTTATGGGATTTTAAACAACAGCAAGGAAATGGTTAAAATGCACTTTGAGCTTCCTGTTGCCTCTGATCATAAAGTAAAAGAGAAGTTCACAGAATAATCACTTTCCTCGCAGCTGTGACTCAAAAAGTTACAAATAAAATCTTTCATCTTGTCCAAATTAAATAATAAACAGTAAAAACACTTACTTGGACAGTTTGAGCGAAGAGTCCACCTGAAGATGCTGAGGAGCGTCAGGAAGAGACGCACGAGGATCCGCGTCGTTTTATTCCAGCGGTGAGCCGCTGGAGCCACGCCCCCTTTACATCCCAACTTCCAGGTCGCGCGAGCTTCTGTCAAATTAATATCTCAATAAAAAAAAGTTACTCATCCTCCTGGGGAAATATATAAAAACAGACATGTTTGCTTGAGGTTTCATGTTTGTTTCTTGTGACGTAACGACTCACCTGGAAACATTCCTCCGCCAGGAAAAGTAGTTCCTGAGCAGATGCCCAATTCATTCAACCTTTATTTATAAAAGTTAATCCCATTGAGCCTCGGGGACTCATTCACAAGAGAGACCTGATTTTTTTTTTTTTAGCAATAATAATAAATAAATAAATAAATTTAATAAATAATTACTGTAATGATATTGATGGTTTAATGAGGTGATGGTCTCGTTTGAGTTTGCTAACATTCATTTTGGATTCATTGAATCCAAAAGTTAGATTTGTAGATGTTCAGCAAAAAGTGATTACTTTCTGAGAGTTTCACTAAAACCCATCGAGTGAGTAGATCCTATATTTCAACGATAAATATTTTGCTAACAGGCAAACAGGATTGACGCCAACGAGACAGAGTTTTAAATCAAGATGTCTGTGCAGCTCACAGTGTGAGAAACGGATGATGTTCAGATACAGTTCTTTAGATGAACGTCTGGAGGAATAAAAAAGTTAAAGTTGATAAATAAGATGTCCAAAAGTTCTCCAGTGTCAGAATCTCCAGCTCTGACGGGGATAACACATGGGCCAGTGTGACATTACTACACATTTGTGCAACATACTTTGTTTTCATCTGCTTGAATAGGTCTTGACCAACCATCCTGAAGACAACCACGTCCCAGCTTTGTGGGAGAACACGCATGTTGTGGCGCAACCGTGTCCAGACGTGCAGTTTATTCAACATTCAGCGTGATAAGGTCATCGTTTTAGGCCCGGGATGCATTCCAGCTGAACTGATAAGCAGCATAATCTACCACTGCCGTGTTTTATCTAAGGAAATAGAAAGGTGTGTGTGTGTGTGTGTGTGGGGGGGGGGGGGACCTTGTTGCTATGACAACGCCAGAGGTTAGCCAGCCGGTTAATAATTCAGGTCTCGCTCACTCCTGACTAATATTTGTATTTCTACATGGCGGTAAATTCAGGAGTTGGGCCTCCTTCAGAATAAAAGCTGCTCGTCCTCGTCGTTTGTCCCACTTCCTGTTTTCATCTGGATTTTCACTCAGATCAAACTTCATGTAAAAGTTATTTAAAAAGTCTTCGTCTTTCAGTTTTTGATTTCTGCAGGAAGAACCCGTTCTCTGTTCTCGACATTCACAGAAAAACACTTTTGTTTGACTAGTCCGGTCTCAAAGACGTAAATACGTCATGATGTATTTTTACTTAATGTGAAGTTTTCATTTAAGTGCATTTGAACGTTTAATACAGACAAAACTGTGTTTGAGTAAAATGAGTTGGAAAAAGGTTTTTAAAACCCACTCATGTCCACATTGACCAGAAGCTCAACAGAACAACAAATACTCATTTAAAACGTTGATTTTTAATTGATTTCAGACCTTTTTACATAAATAATCTTTGATTTAGTTGTTTTATTGTTTTAAACTTGTGCAGTTACAATAAGATTATTTAAACCCCAGTAGTGGAGAAGTAAACTGAATGCAGGCGCTAAGACTTGACAAACAACAGTTTAACATACTTTATACACATTAAATACATTTTCTTGGTTTTACTGCCAACAAACTTGTTTAATTTCCCAAAAGCTTTTGGGGACAGACTTGTTTTTTTTTTTTATATATTTTCCGAGCCCAGATGTAGCAGCTGGTTCTAACAAGAGACTTGATCCGTTTGCAATTATCTGATCAAATGAAGTCCGGTGAGACAGCGGGCCTGCAAACCAGCGTTCCCCTGCAGGATCAGAGCATCCGTCTTCATCGAGCTGCAGCCTCGGCCTCGACTGAATCTACGAGCTCTCCTGGCAGATGAGGAACGTGCCGACCTTGTGCCGTCCTCTGTTCCAGGAACGAGCCTCTAACCAGCTCTGCAGGGAGGATGAGGGGGTGACTGGCAGTCAACCAGGTGAGGGGGGTAAATGAGATGTTGCTGTCGAGCTCAGCTCCACGTGTCATATTCATAAATCATCCAGCTGCTGTTTGTGGCACAAACATCCACGTGGCATTTGAAAAGTCAGTGACTTTTAAACAAGTGAAGTTACTAAACACATTTATATTTCTGAGATTATTGAGCACATTTTTTTTCTAAACAAAATGATTTTTACACAATTCAAATGATTGTTTTTGCAAATTTACACTTTGATTAGAGAATTAATGCGTGTTCAATCACATGTCTTGTTGACTCACACATGTTTATTCATTCTTTCTGCCAAAACTTCAACAGATAAAACACTTTTGCATCATCAAACCACATTTAAACCTTATAAAGATAAAAAACAAAGCAACAATAACTAAAGCAACTTGTGCACATGCACTGATTTGACTTTTAATCAGACATTTTAATCAGAATGACAACGTGTTAATAACTTTTAGTTCAGTTCATTCTGGTTTTTAAAATAGATTTTTTAAAGTATTTTTAATAAAAGTTGAGCTGAGGTGGAAATAGAAGCTCAGCGTTAAAAATAATGATAATAATAAAAAAGTTTTTGAACATAGTGAGGCAACAAAAAGGGTAAAAATCACAGATTTTGTTTGTTTTTAATTTAATTTTCTCTGCACAGATCACATGATTCATCTTCTGTACAAACTTCAGGGTTAGTTTTAGCTTTTAGCTGAAATGTTTGACCTGAAGGAACTGGAATTATGCAGTCAAACTAATTCAGCCAAATCAAAAGAACCCTTGAGTTTTAATTGCCTGATACATTTTGAACACATGACTTCAAGTTTAAGAAAATCCACTCCTCTTGATGTGTCATGGAGCTGCATCTGCTGCCTCCTCCTCCTCCGAGCCTCCACTCAGCAGTTAAACGTGATGACGGATGATCATGTGCACCATTATCGGGACGATCGCGGCTCGTTTCAGCCTGATGGAGGCCCGTATTTCTTGGAACATGAGTCCACCAGACAAGGCGGTAAATCAAATGAATGGCACGGAGGAAGGAGGCAGAGATTTCCAGAAGCTCATCAAATCTGCAGCTGGTTTGAGATTTGCTCATTAGGCCAGAAAAAGACCAACACAAAGCTTGAAAACAGGGAGTAGAAGGAAACAGTTCATTTTGTTTTACTGTCAGAAACATTTACTGCAGCTACTGTTACCTCACATTATATTAAAATGTTTTGTATTTTTACTCTTCACCAGCAGTAATGGTACTTTTACATTTGTAAAAAACTACAAATGTAAAAAGAGCATAACGTTTTGAAAGTACTTAAATTATTATTATTTTTTATATAGTGCATAACTGAGGACAAAATTACCAGAAGTTTAAAGTTTGTGATTTGGAAGCAGGATCATGAGCAGTGGCATTGCTCAATAGGGGGCGCTAGGGCGTCGCCCCACCACACTCACCATTAACCATAGTGCACTGAAGACTTAAATTTTTTTAAAAATAAACTGTGTGTCTGGGAGTGGTGTAGCAGAGGTTAGAGAATTGAGCTTATGATTAGAAGATCGCCGGTTCAAGCCCCGGTACCGACAACATAAAAAATGTTGGTGGGATAAGTGAAGCAGTCACCTGCCTCCACCCTAATTCGCCTGCACTCTGGGCCCTTGAGCAAGGCCCTTAACCTCCTCCGGGTGTCCTAGATAGCAGCTCTCTGCTCCACACAGAGCGCTGTGGTAGCTCAGTAGCCAGTGGTTGCATCAGGAAGGGCATCCAGCGTAAAAATAACTGACAAGTCTTTGTGCGACTAGTTCGCTGTGGCGACCCCTGAAGAAGGGAGCGGCCAAAAGAAGAAGAAGAAAAAAATATACATACTGTATATACCCGGTAGTTGTGCAAGATAAATATTTTATAGTTAACGATGAGTTGTTTCTTTCAAAAACATTGTTTCTGATTGGTGACATATTTCCACCCTGGGGTCACAAGAATCTTAGCCCATAGACTCTCATTAAAAGTTGTAGCTCCTCTTTGTTACAAGAGATTGGAAGATTCTGGGCGCAACACTCCAGCGCCCTGAGTGCCGTCGTACTATACGGATCGTGCTTCCGGTCCCGCCATCACAGTACAGATTTTTGTTGTTGTCCTTGAACAGATCATGCAGTGACACATCCAGGTTATGTATGCAATATTATTTAGCTGTCAGACAACAGTGCATTTAAAAGAGGCGCAGTATTAGTTTTGATCAGGCAGATAGTTGGACGACCCGCTGCATTCGGTGCTGGGTTTGTTGTTGATGCCGGCCGGGGTCCTGTGCAGAAAGGAGAGGACTGGAGTGGACCACCACCTCAAGCGAAGTGGAAAATTCTAACAGCAGTCATTATTGATGTGCCTCATTTACTGTTTACACAGGAAAGGATTGAGTTAATAAAGTGCACAGACGTGATCATGAGTGAGCGAACCGATGAGCTTTCTGAAACTACAAACTCAGAAACAAAGTAAAGTGATGTGAGGCAAAGTTTCACCAGTAGCTGCAGCCAAAACACTGAAATAAAACCAGTAAAGATGAACTCTGGTTTCAGATCATCCGTAGAGCACAATGCTCTGGTTTTTCCTGCTGATCATCTGGGAGTTCTCAGAGTTTCTGTTAAATGGCGAGGGCGCCCGTTCTGCACAGTTCTGGTAAAGTCGACCCCCAGGAGGCGTTTCGTTTTGCTTTCTGAAGCCTGACTGGAGGCCTGAACGCAGCTCCGGGGGCCTGTGAGGGCCCCGAGCAGCTGCGAGCGCAAAACAAACAGCATCGATTCTGCCAGACTCGGCAGAGGGATCAATCATCACGATGTTACCGAGGACCTGCTGGACTCTGGGCTTGAAGGAGATCCATGTCATATTTTAGCAGGTTGAAAACAACGTCATGCTTTTTTGTGTTTGTTGACCTGAAATAACGCCTGCAGGAAAACAAAATGTGAAATTTAAAACCTATAAACTGCAATGTGGCAAAACTGAACTGAACTTCATCAGAGGGGCACATAACTCATAACTGTTCAAATAAAACGAGAGAAAATTACTAAAATGTTATTGTTTTTCATTCTCCTGAAAAAAAAAATCCACCTTGAGGAGCTTAACAGACAAGAAGAGTCGAGTTTGATTCCAACTGAATGCATTTCTGCAACAGAATCAGAATACGCTTTATCATCATTGTACCGA
This sequence comes from Simpsonichthys santanae, assembly GCA_031762415.1. Taxonomy (NCBI): domain Eukaryota; kingdom Metazoa; phylum Chordata; class Actinopteri; order Cyprinodontiformes; family Rivulidae; genus Simpsonichthys; species Simpsonichthys santanae. The sequence goes on along the minus strand of JARVLU010000583.1, from coordinate 25,950,645 downwards.
AATACAGTGAGACTATGTTCACGCAGTCCTTTTAAAGATGGGCAGAGTGCACGTGACTGCTGCTCCAAAGAGCGCAGCCCCTTATTCTTTTGATGAAAAGGGGGAAAAGGTCATGAGGACAGTGGCTTTTCCTTGTCAGGACATGGTTTGAGACATAAAACTCTACCAGCAACACATTTATAGAAACATTACATCTGCATTTGATGACAAGATGGTGAGATTTGTCCATGAAGCACTTCCAGAGAGCACCATAGTCCTGATAAAATGTTGGTCTGAGTCTGAGGTTCTGTGGACTCCTGGAATCACAGAATCCTCTCGTGGTCTTGGTCTACATCCGGACTGGTTCAGAGCTTCTAAGCTGGTCATAATGTTGTGGCTAATTATTGTATGGTGGTAAGGCTTGTATTAACTGTGGGTCTAACAACCACAAACAAAAAAACAAACAAGACATGGATATATCCCCCCCCCCCCCCCCCCCACAGCTGCTGCTATAAATAGTTCTCATTGTTTGTCGTCATGTTTCATTTTTGTCACATTTCTCATCTTTTCTCTTACTTTTTCTCACCTTTGTCTTTTTGCCTTCAGCTTCTTCTTCTTCTTCTCCTCCCTCACCCAGAATACAAATAACTCTTCCCCCTCCTCCTCTTCTTCTTCCCATCTCTTTCCATCCATCTCCAGATTCTTTTTTTTTACTCCCCCAGCAGCTCGTGTTCCCCATAAATTTTCTCTGCTTGACTTCTTGCTCCTCATCTTCAGCATGACTCATAGACTTTACCCCCTCCTCCTCCTCCTCCTCTCCTCCATCTCTACACTCTGCGGTTGCTGAATTTACCTCCCTCTTCATCATTCTTTCTGTTTTCCTCTCCCACGCGCTCCCCGTCTCCCCCCAGAGGCAACTTTAACTGTGTGAATCTGAGTCAGCAGTTTTGCTGTGAGCAGAGAACCAGGCTGCGTCGTCAAACGTCAGATCTTTGTTCGTGGCACCACACGCACCACGTTGTCATGGAGATACCTGCCTTTAAATGTCACATTAAAGTAAGTCCTCACCTGCAGCGTTGAATTCCTGACAAGTCTTTATTCCTTCACATCATTTAAGGTCACGTTCCCTCTGAGTGAAACCTGAGGATTGAAGGAAAAAGACTTGTTTCTCTTGACCACTTTCAAACTTCTAATTTCATCTGGACCTGCTCCCTGAAACTACCAGAGGATTTCTTTACAAAGCACTGAAGGAAAAGTGAAAAATAAACAAATAAATAAATAAATGAACTTTTTTGAGTCCTGCCCATTTTAACAGTTTTCTCCAAAGATTCAAATGAACATGACTTTTGATTATTATCATTATTATTCTATCCATCCATGGTAAACAAACAAGTTGGTGTGAATAAATCAACTGTGGGAGCAACTGTAAGATACAAGACCATTGATGGTTTTCCTCGATCTGGAGCCCCACGCAAGATCTCATCCCGTGGGGTCAAACTGATCATGAGAACAGTGCAAAAAAATCCCAGAACTACCTGGAGGGACCTGCAGAGAGCTGGGACCAACATAATAAAGACTACACACTACACTGAGAGGGACTCAAATCCTGCAGTGCCAGGCGTGACCTCCTGCTTGAGCCAGTCCATGTCCAGGCCCCTCTGAAGTTTGTCAGAGAGCATGTGGATCATCCAGAAGAGGACTGGGAGAATATCATGTGGTCAGATTAAACCAAAATAGAACTTACTGGTAAAAACTCAACTTGACGTGTTTGGAGGAAGAAGAATGCTGAGTTGCATCCCAAGAACACCGTACCTACTGTGAAGCATGGGGATGGAAGCATCATGCTTTGGGGCTGCTTTTGTGCAAAGGGGGCAGGACGACTGATCCGTGTTCAGGGAAGAATGAACAGGACCACGTGTCATGAGATTTTAAGCCAAAACCTCCTTCCATCAGCGAGAGCACTGAAGATGGAATGTAGAATGACAATGATCCCAAACGCACCACTCGGTCAACGAAGGAGTCCGTACAAAGCATTTGAAGGTCCTGGATCGGCCTAGCCAGTCTCTAGACCTCAACCCCATGGAAAATTTGTGGAGCACGCTGAAAGCCGCGTTGTCCAGCGACAGCCCCAAAACATCACCGCCAGAGGAGATGTGATGGAGGAGTGGTCCAAAACACCAGCTATGTGTGCAAACCTGCTGAAGACTTACAGGAAAAGTTGGACCTCAGTCATTGCCAACAAAGATTATGTTACAAAATATTGAGCTGAGCATTTGTTATAGACTAAATACTTAGTTTCCACCATAATTTATAAATAAATTCTTTAAAAATCCCACAATTTGATTTCCTGGATTAATTTTCCTCATCTTGTCTCTCATAGTTGAAGTGATGAACAGTACAGACCTCTCTCATCTTTCTAAGTAGGAGAACTTGCACAATCGGTGGCTGACTAAATGCGTTTTGCCCCACTGTATCATTTAGTAACATGCTTTATGCACATTTCATTTTGCCAATTTCTCAATGTGTAGGTTTGATTTGGAAATTGTTAGATCTGAATCTTCATTCTGCTGTCCAGTTTAGAAAACACACTGTTTTTCTAGTAGATGGACGTTGCCCTCAGATAATTTGCACCATTTGCTTTGAGTAAATAAAGCAAATTGAAGGGTTGTGTTTGAATTTGAAAGGTTTAAAACACCATTGTGCCTCTCCAGGATCATTCTGAGACCTTGTAAAGGGTATCTGCAGCTCATTTGTGTGGGTTTATTGAGAGCTTAGCTTCTGCTCCCAGTCTGAAATAGAGAGCCGAGTTAATAGAATCAGGAGCGGCAGCCTGCGCTCTTTAGCCGAATCAGTTTTATTTTTCCATTTTGCGTGAGATGAAGAGGGGAAACAGGAGAAGCAGAAAGGAGGTAAAGCTCGGGGGCGTTTGGAGGAGGAGAACAGCTTGTTAGAGTTTAAAGGACTTTATAATCCTGGAAGGTATTCGCATCAGCCGCTATAATATAATTTTAGCTTAATATTTGAGGAGCGGTTTGATGTACAGCGCCACTGAGTTGTAATCCTGAGGTTGCAGGTTCGAGCCCAGGTTGGGCATCCAGCATAAAAATAATTGCCAAATCTTTCATGCTAGTTGTGGCAACCAACTGCAGAAGAGAGCTGCATGACACTTACACCTGTTAGTAAAAATAACTATTTATGTGTTTGTTAATGTTGATTAGCTGCACTGGCCATCTTGACTGGGATAGACAATAAAAATTAATCTGCTGTACATCCAGCAGTTACTTTCCAAGAGTTTATTTCAGATTCATTTATTTATGTGTTAATTTAAAAGAAACAACAGAAATAAAACAAATTCATCAAAAAGAAAAACATTGAATGAAAAAGGTGCAGAAAGAAGAAGAAAATTATTATAATATCTGCTCATTATTAAAATAAATAAATAAAATATAACTACAAACAAACTACAATTTAGGGTTGAACAATCCCCAATGTAAAAAAAAAATAAAAATAGATATTTTTCACTTGGAACTATACTTCCTAACAATTTTAACTTAATAATTTTTTAAACATATAAATTGTTTTAGAAAATTTCATGGTGACATCACAATCCGTGAATTACAACGCAGCTCCTTCACACTAGTTCTAAATGGAGGTTTTACAAACATTTCCACGCCTTTAAGGTTATAATGACTCTCTTTAACACATTTTAATTGTATATTTGGGGGTAATATTTTATGAGCTTAATACATGACTTGTAAAAATACTATATTCAACCAAATTATAACATTTTAATAATTTCAATTGATGAAATAATATATTTGTTGGGTGACCATGCACTTCCTACTAATAATTCTTATAGCTTTTTTTTTATTTTTATTTTTTTGTAAAATAAAAATAGGGTTTGTAATTGTTTTGCATGTTTTCCCCCAAATTTCAATAGATTAAATATGGAACAATCATTACATTATACAATTTATACAAAGCTTTGTCATTCAAGAACTATTTTACTTTATACAGTAATGCAACTGATTTTACCATTTTTATCTTTAATTAATTTTCATGAGATTTCCATGTCAGCGTTTCATCAATAACGATACCAAACAATTTTAGTTAATTAACTCTATGAATTTCAATACTTTCAATTTTCTTTCTATTACTAAATATCATGTAGTTTGTTTTTTCCAAATTTAATGATAACTTATTAAGTTGGAACCACGTTTGTATTTTTACGAATTCTGCCTGTATCATCTCCAAAATCCGTTCAATATCGTCACCCGAACAAAAAAAGTTGTATCATCTGCAAATAAAACACTTGAAAAGCCCTGACACATCAACCAGATCATTCACATACAAAACAAACAACATTGGTCCCAACACAGAGCCCTGAGGAACTCCACATCCATTAACACAAAATTCAGATCGTTTACCTGTACAAACTTTTTCCTATTATTCAAACACCTGGATACCCACTGATTCATCCACTGGTTCATGAGATATTTTGCTAACAGTATGGACACAAAGCTGCAGACTCGAACAGAAGTCACGCACATTACATGCTTCAGGTTTTCCTCGTATCAACACTTGCTCACCTTTACTCAAGTGGAAGTAAAACTCTCAGACGTGGGTGATAAACACAAATGGGGAGGCGGGCGCGCTGCTGCCCGAGCGCAGATGACAAGTTTAACGTGAGTGGATTTAAATGTGGAGGCAGGAGATGAAGCTCAAGGACGTTGCTGGAACTGAGTCTGTTTTAATTCCTCCGACTTGGCCAGTCCTTTAGATTCATGTGTTGATCGTGTTTGATTTGATTGGATCTGCGACTACACTATGAAAGAAAATCCATCTGGTTCAGGAATCTGTCACAGGTGACCGAGCCCCCTCTCGTCTCACACTGAGCAACTTGGGCAAGCACCTGTTTATCACTACACACACGGGCCGAGAGCCACACACACGCCCATCGGTTCAGACTCATGAATTAAAACAAAGATCCTAATATGATTTGACATGGTGGGGGGGGGGGGGGGGGGAGACTTCTGGCTACAGCCAGATTAAACTGATTACTTTCATC
>JARVLU010000583.1:25908426-25921309 GCA_031762415.1 Simpsonichthys santanae | reverse complement strand
ACACAGAATGTCATGATTTCAGCTCCCTGCCTCCTCTGCTCTTTGCCACCTGCAAGTGCTCTTGGCCACGCCCACTTCTCTGCTCTGCACACTGAACAGTTGATCAGCTGATCAGCTGCAGCAGAAAGTTTATCCTGCAGTATGGGCTGCACAAAGCTGCAGAAGGAAGCTTTTTCTGCAGCTCGGGGCTGCACCAGTGTGCAGCATGTGCTAAATAATTTAAAATAATATATTTTAAATAAACATTCCAATCGTGTGGCTCATCCATCAATCAGCCAATTGTGTCTCATGTCCAATCTTATTTAGGAAAATTGCAATACAGCGAGTCCATGATAAACAAACTGCCAAGTAGCGAGGGACTACTGTAATACAGTATATGAACCAAAAAGGATGAAACAGGTAAAGACAATGAATGGATGGATGGATGGATGGATGGATGGATGGATGGATGGATGGCCAAAGTTGGTGCCCAAACTTATCGGCAACAACATTCTGCAGGAGTCTCCCCCTGCTGGTTGTTATATAGAATAAAAATTAAGGGAATTTATCTATTGGCTTCTTTTTTCAGACCTGGAGGCTACATTTGTATTTACAGATTAACTTGCTGCTGTGCATTTGAGAGTTTTCCCTAGGATGCTTTCATTTCGTTATTCTTAGACTTGCTACTTTATCAGAGCTGCAGGTATAGCTCTGAAATGCCAGTTTGCATCACATCATTTACAAGAAGTCCTTTCCCAAAATTCAACCCAGTGACTTGTTGTTGTTTTACTCTAAAATGGAGAAAAATCACATGGAACGTGATGCATGAGCTCATTCTGCTGGGCTCATGTTGCACTTTAGATGTGAGGATAACATCCACACGGCGTATCAGTAACTAGAAGGAGCATTAGCTGCAACATCAGCCCGTTTGTGGTTCCACTAAATATCTAATCAATACGGAGGGATTAAAACAGATCTTTGGGAGGATATACAGCCTCCATCTCACAACAAGTTGCTTCAAAGGAAAGAGAGATCTGATTTAGATTTACTTTCAGTCCGACTAAATATTAAGTTCATCTCGTTCAGTGTTTTATTTCCTTCTGTTGTCATATTGATGTTATAAGACTATTTATTTGAGAAGTGCAATAAGACATTCAGCCATTCAGTGTCTTTAATTTTTACAGCTTTCATTATAGTAGGCCTCACTTTGACATTATTATTTGAAATTAAATAGAATTTAAATGTGTTTTATTTTATAAAATTAACTTGATTTTACATGTAGTTCAAATCTTAAGATATCTGCTTCTGTTGTGCACATTGCCACTTGGCCTCAAAGCTTATGAGCAGGGGGTAAAGGAGTGATTGTGAAAGTTTTACTTATTTACATCAAAGGATTTACATGCAAATCCACATGTTGTGACATCGACTCAGATCTCCTTGGACTTAGCTTGAACCAGATTTCTCCTCATGATAAATAAGTATATTTAAAAGCTCTAAAACAAGCTATTATTTATTTGTTCATGTCTGTGAATTACACATTGTCCTTGAACCTTCTTGTTTTTGCATTAAATTAATAATTTAAAAGCTAATAACAGACATTTTCTGCATCACAGCAAAGAACAATTTATCTGCAGAAGTAAACGGGGTCGTTGATCAACAGCAGTGGAGGCTTTTGGAAATCAAACTTCATTCTGCTGCTAGAGACTCATTAAAGAAATGAAAATATATTAAGCAGTTGGGATATAAAAAAAAAAACCTGCCACAGCAAAGCAACATACATAGACGTGACACATATAGGTTGGTGAAGACATTGAATTTTAAGGGAAGGTTGTATATTAGTCCAGAGCCCCCGTCAGCCATTGTCCAGATAAGAGGTGTTGGTTATCATCAGCTTGGTTGAGGTTCTGTCACATGTCCATGGCCTTGGGGATGGGAGGGGTGAGGAGACAGACAAAGCATCTTTGTTTTTCCTAGACATGCCAGGAGGAGTTGAGATAAGTCCACCATCAAGGCCACAGTTTGGGTCAGGCAGAACTCATGAATTGATGTTTCTGCCATTTAAGTCTCGCTAGTACATTTCTCTGATGGTGACTCCAACCAGCCGAATTTTCTTTACATCGAAAGTCGAGCTCACAGCTTTCTACAAGATTATTCCCACTGCTGCCAGAGAGCCCACAGTCCTGATAACAGCCTGCTCCAACTCTGACGTCCGAGTGCTGCCAAGCTTCAACACATCCACACAAATTCGTAGACAATCCTGATTTCAACATCCCAAACTGCAAAATCCAGTTGTCATCATGGATCCAGTTTGTTTCCATCAAGGGTCCTCCTTACCCTGACTCCAGTTAAGACTCTGGCTGCAGCATTTTGGATCAACTGAAGACGTTTTAAAGAATTATTTGGACACTCGGATAATAAACCATTGCAATAGTCCAGTTAAGATGTGACAAATGCGTGAGCCATTTTGTTTTGCATTTTTGGACAAGCTGTTTCTAACTTTAGTGATATTAGGCACTCATACTGTGTATCTTCTCTTTGTCTTTTTCCTGGCAGCTGCATTTCTAACATCCTTCTACCAATATAACCACTGTTCCTCCTCTGGACATGTCCAAAACATCTCAGTCTGGTCTCTCTAACTTGCACCTCTGATGATCTCATTCCTAATCTTCTCCATTCTTATCATTCCTAAGGAGAACCTCATGCCAAAACCTAATGTGATTAAAAAAGAAGCAAAAAACCCAGAACCTAACACGCCGAAAGCAAAAGCCTAACGTGCCCGAAGGAACATTAACTTTACTTGAAGTCTGAACACATCAGGGTCCTTTTAGTGAAGATGTGAGTAAGCTGTTGGCTTTTCAGATGTGGTAGAAAGCTTACAGTGCCTGAGGGAAAATAATCCTTTGACAGCCATAACATCCGCAGGTGAAACTGCTTTTATTTTGTTTTTGTGCTGATAATTATACACAGCAGCTAATATGTATGTGTGTGCATATATTTGTTCGTGTTTATGAGAACACAAAGCAAATGCTGTTTAGGTTTGGCTGCACATTAAATTTGCAGTTGCCCTTGGTAATGTGCTTACTACTGAATGGTATCCATTGGTTACCTAAACAGTGTGGAAAAAAGAGGGACGGTGCGGCTGACAACATGCAAACACATTTTTTATCACTCCTCCTGCTGCCTTTTCTGTCCTCCATCTCTCTGTCCCAGTTCACTGACTGATATAAAACTATACAATCTCACTTCTAGTACCTTGCGTAGTGCAGTTTACTGGCTTATGCCTCGAATCGCTCATTTCCCAGACTAAATGTTGCTGCAAGATTTACGCTAAATTAATCTTCCAAAGACGTGAGCTTGAAAGAATCGTCTTGCCTCAGGCTTGAAACTTGAAAAGCTTCAGATTCAAAACTTGAACAATGTAAACATTTTAGTCACGCAACAGTAAGAGCACCGGAAAAGAGAAACAAGTTGTGTTTTATCGCATCCGTGACTGAATTTGAATGAACTATTTTGCTGCCAGAACGTTGATGGATGCTTCAAGAATGCAGTGATGCGCATTCTGAAAATTGCACACACTCTCATATCCAAAACATGAAAACTGAGATTACTTTAATCCCAGACTAAAAGCAGTTTATGTGTAATAAGCCCCACTTTCCCTCTTTTGAACGTCCTTGTTCTCTTCCTTCCTTTCCTTCATCCCACTGACTGTCTCCCTGTGTTTTTCTCCTTCCTCTCCGTCCTCCCCTCTTCCCTAGCATGGCCGTGCCGAGTTTTCCTGGGAAGGAATCAATGTAAGTCTCCTTGTTTGAATGTCTCTACTTCCTGCTCAAATCTATCCTTGTCATTTTGCCCTCCATCCCTCGCCGACGTACCTGAGTTGGAGCTTTCGGTACAGAAGTTGTCATCCCACTTGTTTATCCGTCCACCTCTCTTTCTCTCCTGCTTATCTCTTTCTGCCACTGCCTCTCTCTCTCATCCCCAGGTTATTCCTTTTTCTACCTGTAAATTCTCAACCATCAGCCTCCTCTGCTAATCTACTGTACTGCAAGCTACACACACACAGAGAGAGTCAAGGATAACAGGCTGTAATAAGCTTATCTTATCTGTGGCTGAAGCTTCAGCCCCAGTTTTAACTGAGAGCAGGACATGATGAAGTGCATCTCCAACAAACTGTTGGATTTATTTACACATGAAAACATTTTCATCGCCTCAAACATGAAAGTGTCCTGATGCCTGCTCAACAATCCAGGTAGAAAAATCTAACAAAGTAAAGTCAGGTCCTATAAACGAATAAAAAAAATTCTTGAAACGCTTTATCCAAAAGACTTCTTCAGTCTGAGGAGCTGCACTAAACTCAGTCTTATAAATAGCACCTTCACATAGTGGATCAACAGTTTGCTGCTGACAGCCAAAACTAGCTGTTCACATGATAAAGGCGGACCACCGGCCTAACGTCCGATCGTTAGTGCCCCCTGATGGCCGCTTGCCATTCACAGAGGGCTCTTGTTCTTCTCAAACCAAAGTTCCTCTCAGAGGAGGACACAGGAGTGAAGGAAGCCATCTGTGTGAAAAGAAACCGTCCATCATTAAACGGGGCGGAGGCCTCGGTGTTCAACTCTTACAATGCTGTTATTGCTAGTATCACTCAACCCTCTGTGAAGAGCAAGCGGCCATCAGCAGTGGTGGGATATAACTAAGTACAAGTACTTTGTCACTGCACTCAAGTACACTTTTCATATATCTGTACTTTACTTTAGTAGAGTTAAACGTGGGTACTTTGGACCTTTACTCCACTACATTTTACATTAAGTATCAGTACTTTCTACTACTCTACATTTCTATAATGCGTTAAGTTACACGTTACATTCACGTTGCATTTTTTTAAATTTGTTCATCAGTTTGAAAGTACTCAATGCTGAGTTGGTCCACTGAATCACTGCAAAGTGGGCAGGTAACGTTAGACCCGCCTTCAAGAAGATCTGGTCCAAGTATATTCTAGTATATACGTCATTGAGCTGGGCACACCCACAGCACCGCTAACACACCCAAAATGGATTCCACTGTGGAGAGTCAGCCAGCTATACACACCACCCATGGCCTTATTGAAAGATTATTGAAATACTATTGAAAGACTGTTCAGTACAGCAGGACAGATTCTCTCTCCCAAAAGATCCAGACTGCACTCAAAAAACTTTGAAAACCAACTTCTTCTGAACTTGAACAATAAATTCTTGCTGCAATATTAAAATGTGTCAGTTCATGGATGTTAGGAGACAAGAGATGTCTCGACACTCAGGTCCAAGTTTTGAAAATGGTGTCAGGAAGTTAAAATATTGTTCACTATTGACCCATTACAAGTTGACTAGACAGTATTTTAACTAGAGTTGAAGACAAACTGGAGCTGAAATGATCAGATGTTCCTTTGTTAGGTCAAATGCCGCTATCAATGTATTACAGAAAATATACATACAGTGCGCACACTTACTGATACTGTAGACCATTGCATTAGGTAATACTTTTGCTTTTAATACTTTAAGTACAAAGTATTTTTAAAGCAAGTACCGGTACTGTACTTACTTTTACTTAAGTAAAAACATTAATGTGGTACTTCTGCTTTTACTAGAGTAAATTTTTGTCAGTTTATTTGTACTTTTATTAAGTACAGTGTTTGAGTACTTTCTCCACCGTTGGCCATCAGGGCACTAACGATCAGTCGTTAGGCTGCTGCTCCTCCTTTATCATGTGAACAGCTAGTTTTGGTTGTCACCAGCAAACTGTTGATCCACTGTGGTAAGGTGCTTTTTATAAGACTGAGTTTAATCCAGCTCCTCAGGCTGAAGAAGTATTTTGGATAAAAGACAAAACGCTGCCGTCCATAGGACCTGACTTTACTTTATTAGATCAAACATGAAAGGTTTTCACAAAACTAAAGCTGATTTTAAAATTTATTCAAAATCAACCAAAACTTATTTCATCATTATTCTCAACCAGTATTAAGGAAGGTAAATAACAGGATACTGGATCTGTACCAGTAACTGAGGTCACCTTTCTTTGGAGAATCAAGTGAAATATTAAAGATCTGCAACCCCTGCAGGAATACGTGTCGCCTCTTTGGTCAAACTTGGAGAATCTGAATTATTTTAATGTTTAAATACATGTTGGAAATGACTATCAGCTACTACCACACCAAAATTGAGCTCAATTTGTGTAAAATTCACTAAGTTTCTATTTTTGTGTTTGCTTTACCAAAGGTTCATCAGTTTTAGATGTCATCCCAGTTTATGTACATTTCATTAAAATTTGTTGAGAGATTCATGAGATATTTTGCTAATTGTTCTGCTTTCACATTTGACAGTGGGCAACAAAAAAAGTGTGAACAAACTGCAGGAGTGTAAGTTGTGCAGAAGACCTTCTGTGGGCACATTAACCAAAGAGCAAAAGCTTCATGATGAGCAATTAGCAACCACTAAATCCAAATTAAAGGTAGAGCTGGATTATGGAACGGGTGCTTGGCTCTGCAGATTTAGTGAAGGTGTAAGGAGATTAGTTTTTGCTCACTTTGCCTCATGTTAAGTCTCTCCTGAGTCTTCTGTTGAGAAAAATGGTTTCTTTTTAAATGTATTATCTCTTGCAGTGATTTATTTTTGCTGATTGTCTCGGTTGGTCAGTAATAGATCACAGAGTGATTGGAGTAAAACTGAGACGTTTAGAAACAAAAATAAAAGATAAAAATCCCGAGCTGTTTTTTTATTTATTGTGGGGGGACTGCACACAGATTTGTACTCCATTCCTGAAGTTGTTCTGTTAGATGTTAGCAAACAGTTAGCTCAGTCCGGCTCAGCAGACACAAACAAAGTGAGCATTCAAAGCCTTTGTTCTCTGCAAGCTCCTGGATTTTTCTTTTTCCACTTTCTTCTGAGCGAAACAGTTTCTGTCTGCTGTCTGGTGGAAGTTTTATCAGTTCAGCTGAGATCAGCTAAAGATAACTGCTGGGAATCGGGTCAAACGAGGCCTCAAGGCTTAACCAATGCATCATGAAGACATGAATTATTAAAGTAAATGCTACATCAAACAACAGTGATACTTGATGGTTTTTCTTTCTTAGCTGCTTTGTGGAAATCTGATGTATATGGGATCATTGTTATGTTGCATTATGATCCAGTTTGATCCAAGTTTCAGCTGTTAGATGTTCTCACATTTGCCTCCAGAATCCTGAGGAGCATAGTTGACTCAATGAAGTTGCCCGAGTCCTGTGGCTGAAAACCAAGCCCAAAACATCAGTCCTCCACCACCGTGCTTGTCCTTGTTAGCTTGATGCTTACGGGACCTGCTAACGCTGCTAACAAGATCACGTTGCTAATTGGACCACATTGCTAACAGTACCATGGTGCTAACTGGACCATGCTGCTAACCTCACTGTCATCAGAACCACTCAGGCAATCGGACCATGCTGCTGTTGAGTTATTTCTTTTTTACTTTTGACGCCTTCTTTTAGTATTTTTGTTGCATGCTTTGTATAAATCTCAGTTTATGTTGGTTTTGGGGCTATGAACCTGACTCCACTCGCATTAAGCATGTAAATTATAGCCAAACTGAACCTAAGAGAATTGTGCTGCTGTTGTTAGGTGTATTGTTTTGCACCATTAGTGACTACTGTATATATCTTGGATCTTTTAGTGTAGCTTAATTTATATCTTAGATCCTTATTTACTGTTTCTTTTTACACTTTTAATTTTTGCTATCATTGAATTTAACTGGGACCCTGTGTACACAATTTCGTTCCAACTCATGCACCACATGCGAATGACAATAAAGAACCTTGACTTGAGTGGACAGTTGGTGTGAGGCGTTTGTATGGAAATGCTAAAATAATGTGCTGCTCGTGGAAAATGGTCTTCACTTTCTCTACAGGACGTTGTTCCAGAAATCTTGCGGTTCCTTCACATAGAACTTTGCAAACCAAACCTGCGGCCGTGATCCCTATGGAGATGTTTTCTCCTCCAAACCTTCCACACTTCTCCAGTTTTCTTGTCATGTTGTGAATTTTAACTTGTTAACTCAGACCGTAGAGTCTAAGACTGAAATATTTGTTGCTCATCTCTATAAACATTACATGGTCTGACATTGGGGTGACGTTGCTAATGTTTTCAACCTTTAAGAATTTATTTGCACCATTAAAAACATGAACTATAACTTGTTTGAAAATTACTTTCTCTTATATTCATCACCAGTAATCACTTCTCTGAGGTTTTTTTTCTAATGTATTTCCTCTATGTTGTCAGCATTTAAGAATATAAATTTAAGAAACACCAGAGTTTATTCCTTATTTACTTTTCCACCTAATTTGTCAACACCAAAATGCCTCAAAGCAGCAAAACTTCTCTTTTTATACCAAAGTACTTTTACTGAGATGATCAAATCCATTTGAGTGTCAACACCCGGATACTTTTTTAACTTAATAAATACTATGGAAGCTTTGTCACCAGTTGTTTGCACCTATGTATTTGGTAAATAAATACTCACACTGTTTAATAACTTCTGTACTTATTTTTATTTGAGGATGAATTTATCCAATATTTAGATGTGAAATACCTAAAATCTTAAAAATTAAAACAACATGTTTCCCTGTGTGACCTGTAATGGTTCAGGGTTGTCTGATGCAGGATCTCCCCAAACTGATTTCATAATTTAACACGTCATCCTTCACAGGCGATGCTTCTTATTCAGCTGTTTATGCAAACACCAAAACATTTCTCTGCAGTATGAAACTGAGCAGCAGCTGCTGTAGCTCATATTCGGCTGTTTGGAATACTCCTGCTGTGATAAATGATCACATTTGTTCTGAACTTGGTCACCACAAACAGAATTTAGTAACAAATGATTTTGATTGCAGGAGACCCCTGCACTTCTGGCTTATTGCATTTCTTGTGGATATTAGATCCAAAGAGAAATATTGCTTTGAAAGAAGTTACGTCTGTGTGGCTGCTGACTCACCGGCTGCGTTGGACCAAACAATAACGCTTTTGTTTCAGAGAGCAGCACACAAGAGGCACTTCAGTGATACAAGGACTCTATTGTATTGGTTTGTTGTTGCACTTGGGTTTAAAATCTTACATCCTGTGTCTGGTGTTGTCCTGACTGTAATAAGCTGCTGGGAGAACTTTGTTACGAGCCAGCCTTTGTCTCTGCGTTCATTAACTGAATTTTATCAACCATTAAATGGCTGTTATTTGTTGTTATCATCCCCATAGGTTGCATTCAGACTGTTCCTCCTGTACCTCCTAGTAGGTTTAAATGTACATGCTTATCGCTGATAATAGGGTCAGGGGGTTAAGTTAAGAGTCAGTGCTCTGGGTCAGGTGTAAGGTTAGGTTTAGGAAAAGGCTTAAATAAAGCTAACAAAAACAACTACTGGTTTTAGACGTGTGCAAAGCTTCATATCATCAGCGATAACGATAAGAATGTACCTTTAAACCTACTAGGAGGTAGGAGGGACAGTGAACGCTACCTATGGGTAGGCCTGTTGCGATAAACAATAAATCAATTAATCGCATGATAAATGAATATTTTCAACCTCATTTTCATTTATCGGTTTTATTGTTTCTTCTTGTCTCTCTCTCTTTCTCTGAAGACACTGGATGACAAAAGGCTCAACTCCGGTGCTCTTCACTGACCACTCCCTTTCTCTTTTCTCTTTTAAATCTGTTTTAACCAATTTTGGACGGTTAAATGCAGCCAAGCTGAGAAGCTAAGCTACGAGGGGGGGGGACCTCTGTCTTGTCGAAGCTCCAAAATTCACGGTTGAAACCTGTGCCGTCGTCTAAAAAGTTGTTTGAGAACTTGTTTACTGATTTTTCATTAAACCACACCGAGCATCCACCATTTTGAGGACCAGAAAAACAGGAAGGAGAGACAGCCCATGTCATGTCAAGGGGCCTCCCTCCCATTTTTCTTAAAGAGATAAAAAGAGATGCTCGCTTCCTCACTATCCATCCTTTGGTTCAGTCAGTCTTATACTGCCATCCAGTGGTTGAAAAAAGGTACTACACTCTAAACAAATCAACATTTCTTCTTAAATTTGACAATAATCACTAGTTATTGTGAAATTTCAAACAATATGATCATTTATCGCAATAATTCCTGCAACAATTAATCACCCAGCAAAATTATATATATATAATGGCCATTTAATGGGCTGATAACAGTGTTCAGGTTGAACACCAAGGCCAGGAAGCAAAACAGAAACGGCAAAGTCACAGAAGAATGATCGAGTTTGCTGAAGCCAGAAATAGCAGTTTTTGATTTCCCTGTTAATGGAGCTTTAATTTAGAAAATAATTTTGAAGCAAATCATATGAAATACAACACGTTTAATTAGACTCCTTGGCTGATTTCATCCACTTTTTATAGTTTCACCAATTTTATGAGCAGATGTTGCTGTTTGGGAGAGAGTAAACATCATCAGAAGGTATAAGAGTTTGGATCTTATTTAAGTAAAGGTCAAAGCCATTGGGCTTTTTTCTGCAATGAAGCATAACACTAGAGACAAACTTTCATTATCATCCAAACTTGTGTTGTCTATTGTTATTTATTCATATATTTGAGGTATTTTTAATTTTAATTTTTTACTGTACTGAACCACAGAAGTGATACCACATCATCAGTAAGTTTTTTCACCTTTTCCCTGAGTGATTTTGTGTCAAACACAGACTACTGCACTCTCAGGAATCAGTTTTTTAATTGTTTTTGAATCACCACATTTTTCTTTTTAGCTCAATATTTCATGACTTTCTTCTTTTTAATAAATGATGCTGGTAAGCCGTTTTCAAAATGCTGAAATAATTAACCCTCCTTTCTTATTCCTTTCATTCTGATTTCTTTTCTCTCCTACTTCACCTCCATTTTCTTCAAATCTTCAACCACCTGATCTTTTCACCTCAATTTCTTTTAACATTCTCTTTCTTGCATTTATCTCTCTCATCTGTTCGCATGCTGTCATTTTCCATGACACATTGATTTTCTGTCTTTTCATCCGATCTCCTCCATCTTTCACCGCTCCCCCTCCCTTCTGTTCTATTTTCCCTGCTCACCTCCTCCTTTAACTCAACCTCCCCTCTGTCTTCAGTTGTCCATGGAGGACACTACGTCCATTCTGCCTCGTCTCAAGAGGAAGTCCGCCAACTCCTATGGGATCGGTGCCCTGGCTAAGTCCTCTCTGTCAGGTGTGTCAGGTGTGTGTCTGTGCTGCTAGATGGTAAAACTGCCCCCATGTTGTTTCCACATGCTCCACAAAAGGTCAAAGGGCAAGTTTTTGTTGAACATAGAAAAGAGTGGAACCTCTTTTCAGTTTTGTGCAAAAGATCATTTTTGTTTTCTTCGTGTGCTGTTCAGATGGTTATTTGGTGTCACACAACTGCAGAGGACAAATGATCAACATTTTCATAAGAGTACGAGTCCTCTGAATTGATCTACCAGCCCATCGTTCACAGAGACGATGCTGTCGGTCGAACGCTAAATTTAAAGTTAGCTTTAACCAGAAGAAGGGTGAGTGTAGCAGACTTGTATTACAAAAAAATAACAATTAAGAAATACAGTATATTTTGGAAGAACAAAGCAGAAGCATGGAAAAACTATCATGACACTAAAAATAATCTGATTTATTGAGGAGGTCCTGCCCCAAGTGGAGGAGTTGAAGTATCTTGGGGTCTTGTTCACAAATGAGGGAAAAATGGAGCAAGAGATCGAAAGGCGGATGGTGCAACGTTTTCAGCGGTGGTGTAGTGGGTATACTGTGCTTAGAAAACAAAGTACACCAATTAGTACACTGTTATCAATTTGTTTTGATTCAAGCATATTGAACATTTCAAAACTTCTTTGATGCTTTTATTTCAATAAATGTGCAACAAACTTTGTACAACAGTTAAAGCTATATTGAAAACATTATAGATTTTATAAAACAGAATCAAAGCAAAACATTCAATTCAATTGAATTAAAAAATACTTTAAAGGGAAATTGTTGTTGTAACTCATCCTAGTTTCATTAGAGTTGTTCTAGATGCTCATGTCTGTGAGCAGGAAGGATCTCTAGTTGCAGTCCACCCCACAGTGGCTCTGAAGCAACTGGCTGCAGATGCCAATCTGTCCATCCAGACCCAGCAGACCTCTCGGTCCTCCTGGGCAGCAGGACTGGCTGAATGCTGGGCAGAACTCCTCCCTGAGCAATGGCCATTCCTCCCAGCAGCCTGCCGAGCTCCCTGTCACCTTGATGGACAAAAATGCAAGTGCCGGGGCATGATCTTGGTCCTCCTTCTGTCACGAGCCACGTTTCTTGCCACCTCGGAGGTCAGGCACTCGAGCAATGCCTCCAGGAAGATGGGAATGCATCCACGGCACCTCCTTTTCAACTCATTTGGGATTTGGGGCCGTAGTTCAGATATTATTTGAGCTTTGACATGTTAATCAGCAGCCCCCCAGTTGTGCATAACCACCTTGTTGTCATGGTTACGCATCATAATAAATGCCCAAAGTAAAAAAAATGAGTTTTCAGTAAAAATCCTTGCAGCTGCACAGCATCCAAAACAGAGGAAATAATCATTAAAAAAAGTAATCCAGAAAAAAAAAAGAGTAATTAAAGATTTCAAAAGCAAAATCTCAATGAATGTAAGAGAGTTACTCCAACATGCAGCCAATTCTAGAACTACATGTTCAAGTACTGGTATTAAGAACAGTAGTAAGAACAGAAGTATTAATTACACTAAAAAACAGGTTGAACCAACTCATTGGGTCTATAAAATGTTCCAAATGTATTGACAATGACACAAGCCCATGCCATGTATCATTGCCATGCACGGGCTCGTATCATTGGGCACTTTTAAGTGGGTATACTGAACTTCCCACGCTTTTCT
>JARVLU010000583.1:25864587-25892724 GCA_031762415.1 Simpsonichthys santanae | reverse complement strand
CGGGGGAGGGGGGGGGGGAAGAGGGAGGTCAGCAAAGACGGTGGGTTGAGGGGAGTGTGTAAAGGTTTACAGGACAAATGGCAGAAGCAGGGGAGGGAGCGGGAGGAAAAAACGTCCGCCTTCACCAAGAGCAAGAAGGAAAAGCATGTTGTTCTCTACGTGCATGCACGGGTTTTCTCAGGTACTCCTGTTTCCTCCCAATGACCAAAAACATGCACGTTAGGCTGATTGGTGACTCTGAAATTGTTCCTAGGTGTGAATGAGAGAGTGAATGGCTGGTTGTCTCTATGTGTCCCTGTGATGGACTGGAGACCTGTCCAGGGTGTCTCCCGTCTCTCGCACAATGATGGCTGTATATGGGCACCAGTGACACCAACGACCCAAAAAGGAAAAAAACACGTAAAGATAATGGACGTTGGACGAATGATCTATTTTTACCATAAAACAATCCTCGACTGGTTGAATAAATTTCACATCCAAACACACAAGATCAATTCTATTCCACTTTACATAAAACTTTATTTGGCTACATCTTTCATCATTCACAGTTTTAGAAACGTTCAAGATGCTACTGAACTACAAATAAATACACAAATTTATACGCACAACAAGATGAAAGTCCTGTGAAGATTAACAAACAGAAACCATATGAACAAAGAGCTTTTAGTGATTTATGTAAGTTTAAAGACTTAAAGCAGCACCTGAGCAAATAAAAATGAAGCAAACAGTAAAAGGATGATAAATGAAAATGCATCACAAAAACATTTTATAAATGCAACTACAGTAGTCCCTCGCTACTTCCCAGTTCAACTTTTTCGGACTCACTCTTTTGCGATTTTTCAAAGTCAGCGTGAACTTGACACACAACTGGCTGATTGATGGATGAGCCACACGAGCAGCATAGATTGTTTATTAAAAATTAATTATTTTTAATGATTCAGCACCTGCTGCACCTGTGTGCAGCCCACAGGCGTAGGGAGAAGCTCCCTCTGCAGCCTGTCATGATCACCTCTCTCTGCCACCTGCGGCTCTCTGCCACGCCCACATGTCTCCTCTGCCGAAGCAGCTTTTGTGCAGGGTTAACTCTTTGCTGTCCAGCTGCACCAATCGATTTTTGTCTGCAAACTTAAAACTCAAAGTATGTCACATCATAAAATCGTCATAATCATGAAATATAAAAGTGTTAAAAGTTATTTTTAACTATTTTAGAACT
Source organism: Simpsonichthys santanae (assembly GCA_031762415.1). Classification (NCBI taxonomy): domain Eukaryota; kingdom Metazoa; phylum Chordata; class Actinopteri; order Cyprinodontiformes; family Rivulidae; genus Simpsonichthys; species Simpsonichthys santanae. Next base: position 25,891,511 of record JARVLU010000583.1, on the reverse strand, counting down.
TCTATGTTCAGTTGTTACAGTGTAATTGATCAAGAAGTACATTTCCGCTCTGTACTGCAGAGCTGTGTGAAACGTTAACCCTTTGCTGTCCTTCTACGTTTCTCTTCTCCACAATTTAAATACTGTAATATTTTAAATAAACAATGTTTATTTAAAATATTACAGTATTTAAATTTAAAGTGTTTATTGACACAGAAGGAGGGAGATCGGGACCTTGAACTACTGTATCCCTACTTCACGGTTTTTCACTCATCATGAGGGGCGTGGTCTCCTAAACCCTGTGATAAACGAGGGACTAATCCAAAGTGGCTCTGCAGATTAAACATTTACATCACATTATCTTACAACCTTTGTGAGTAAACTCAATATCCAATTTTTCAGTCCAATTTCTGTCAGAGGATAGAAAGAGGTTTGATAGATTGTTGTTTTATGTGTTGGAGTTTTACAGCTTTGGTTTAGAAACAACTGATTCAGTAGGTGATAATTCTAAATAAACCTGATTTAGATTAAAAACCAATAACTTTTTTGCTGTTGTCATCCATCTTTAACTGCTTCATTTATCAGCCTAACAGTGATGAGATGAGCTCTGAGGCTGCAGCCACAAGGTCAGCGCACAGTTTAAAGGTTGTTGTTGTGGAGCTTTGGCCAATCTTCCACAGCAGACTGAGCAGCTTTATCACTGCAGCGCAAATAAGACAGTTAGAAAACTAAATCAATAGTTCCTCATTTGATTAAAATACATCTTGTCAGACATAAATTGTTACGTAAAGAAGAACCAATGGGTGTGTTTATTTTTTGCTGCAAAAATTGATGAAAAATAGAGCTGATCGGTCTGATAGCATGTGCATGGTTTGTAAAAGAGTTGTGTGGAGGAATTTCAATGTGAACAACTTTAATAGTCAGACACTGGGAGTTTATGGATCTGAGCCCAAGCTTCCCAGCAATCTCACCAGTCCTCCATCATCATCATCATCACGGTGAAAAGTGGCATTAGTGAAAAGAACAGGAGCGGTGTAGGAGGCACTGACTCGAGATAGCCAGGTCGGCCATCATTCTACACCATTATGAGGAGAGGGAACAAAATGGGAAGAGTGGATATGACAGAAGAAGGTGTGTTTATCAGTCTTACGCCAAGAATCACTGATGTGCCTGAAAAGCTGCTTAATACGTAGCTGCTGCAAACAGTCTCTGAGAAATGCACTAAGCTAATGCAAGCTTAATGCTTCAAATCAGTGACAGTTTTGCCATCTCTCCATTTGCGCTGATGTAAGCTGCGTGTCTCAAAAAAAAAAAAAAAGGAGAGTGGCAGAAATTTGGTACGTTGCCTTCTTGTTTTGTTAATAGTGTTCATATTTCAGCTTTAGCGATGCCATTTATTAGAAATAATGCCTTTGCTGTGCTGAAAACCACCGTGATGATGACTGTTCAACATGATGGATGCCATGCTTTTATGTTAGATGCTTTTTTTAACCCATGTTTTAAAGGAAACAGATGTTCATATTATACATTTTCAATAAACAAATCCCATGTTGTAATGAACTAAATTTGTTATGAGTGGTTCTACTGATTTTAAGAAGTATAATCATGTTTTTTTTGTACTTAGTGCTTGGTATCAGCAAGCACCCAAACTGGAACTCAGTTCAAAACAATATGGTATCATTACATCTATTTATTCATTTATTTCCTGCACTCGCTCTCGCACAAGGCGGACATATTTTCTCTCCCTCCACTGTTCTCCTCGTCCTCCTGCTTTTTTTGCTCTCTGTCCAAGTCTTGGAGCTCCTGTTACACATATTCTGAATGAGAAATACTATTATGGATCTGGTGAGCTGGACTTTCAATGCAAAATCTTTTGAAGAAGACATCGGCAGCAGTTTCTGCCATGACAAAACTGCTCTCTGTGAAGGTTTGGTTCCTGCTACGAGTACTCATAATCAGCTGATTTACGAGCTAAACCGTATGATGGAAGCGATTTGTGAAAATTGCAGGCCACCTGCGGCTTCTAGGACTCGCATGTTAGGGAGCACCTTGAAGAAAGCTCAAAGCACGGATCAGTGGAATGCCCATAAATCTGGCCATTTTGGATCGAAAGTACCAGCAGGACTCAAGGCTGACAAGAAAACAACAATTGTGGCTTATCTGAATCTGACTCCCCCTTTTGGCCTCTAAAGCAGGCCGACTATCAGAATTCTCCTGAGACGTATAAACCAAGAAAAAAAGCTTCATCTATTTTCTAACAAAGCTGCAAAAATGCATTTTATTTGCTGATGGCCAGCACCATGACCAAAAATAGAAATGTGTTAAGAGCTTTACATCAGCATGTTTTATATGTTTTTTTTTTTTAATTTAAAAAAAAAAAAAATTGGGGGGGGGGGGGGGGCCCCCCCCCGCACAAGAAGCTTAGTTAATCATCAAGCCTTAAGAAAACAACAACATTTATCTGATCCCGTTTTGGACACTAAAACAGTCGACTCTTTCGTAGCAGACCCTTCTGACTGTATGAGAAGAGCGCTATTAGCAAGAATATGGAAAATGAAACAAATATAAGACGAGAAACAGAACAAAGATGAAGACCTTCTGACAGATGCAGTAAGAAACACTGATGTTTAAAGATTAAAGCCACAAGTTAAAAACAGAAACAAAAATCTCCCTTTAAAAAAGTTTTCATTGTAAAAAATGTCATGTTGTTTAAGTTAAACCATCGGCTCATCGTCGCTGTCTTCCTCTGCTTCGCTGAGTCTCTGTGAGGGTCTCAGGATGGACAGAGGGATGGACGAGGAAGGAGGAGAAGGTGGAGGAGTGGTACGAGGAGGATCTGGCGGAGGAGGGAGAGAGGAGGATGAAGGGAGGGTGAGGTCGCTGTTGTAGCTACAGCTTCTTCTCATTGTGGTGCTGCTGCTGCCTGAAGCGCTGCTGCTCTCCTCCACCTCCTCCATCACCTCCTCAACCCACACCTCCGTTTCGTGCTCACGATGACGATCAGTGTGTTCATGGTCAGAGGCTGAGGAGGGAGGCGGAGCTTCTGGGAGACTTTGAGGAGAGGGAGGGGAGGTTGCAGATGGAGAGGAAGGACCAGTGGAAGAGGGAGGTAGAGGTTTAGGGACAGACTTGTGTTTGCTGATGTCACGAAAACTCGCCAGAGGTGGGCGGAGTCTGACACCGGAGCGTGTGGAGCCCTCGATGGCCTTCTGGAGCTTTTTAAGGTGGAAAACAAACAAACAAACAAACAAACAAAAAAAAAAAAAAGGGGGTTGGAAACAGAAAAGCAGAGATTGGAAACAATAAGAAAAATAGTCAGAATAAGATGTTCTACACATGAGAAGACAGAAGTTACGAGAACAATCAAAAGCAAACTCTGCAACACATGGAAATGATACACCGATGGATCGATGTTCATGAAATAAAGTAGAATGAATCCTGTCATGGACACGAAAGATGACGTCAACAAAAATACAAACAATAGAACCCCATCAGGTGAAGTGGGAAACTAAAAGGATGAGGAAGAGGAAGAGGAAAGTGACTGACAGGCGTCGCAGATAATAAAGCCATCACCTGACTGGGCTGAGACTGCTGCCTAGTTTCCTAATTATAGAGCTGTACTTTGATATGTACTGGTGCACAGTTGTCAAGGTGGGACCAAACTGAGCCAAGATGAGTCTAATGTGCACAACCCAAATACAGTTTTACAAGTTGTGCACACAAACGTGGGCTGTGATTTAAAAAAAAATCGTCTACACAAACGTCTCCAGCTCGTCCAGAATGCTGCAACTCGACTCTCAACAGGAACTCATGAGTATGAGCATATTTTACCAGTTTTGTCCTCCCTTCACTGGCTCCATGTACACAACAGAATAGATTTTAATAATCCTCCTGCTGACCTTTAACTGCCCAAATGACCTTGCACCATTATATCTCTCTGACCTACTTCAACCTTATGTTCCTTCTCGGGTGCTGGGATTATCTGACCAGCTGTTTTTGGTTGCAGCTCAGAGGTGGTGGAGGTTTTTCAGTCATGGGCCTTAAACTTTGGAACAATCTGCTCCCCAACATTAGACAGGACCCAGCATCAAAGTGCATAAAACAGTAGACATCAAAGTAGGTGTTATGACCTCTGTTCCTAACTGCAAATGAAAATTTGATAATTTGTCCACAATTATTGGCCCCAACAGTTGCAGCTTAGCGGGACACTAGCGTTAGCTCTCTAAGCTACTGTAGGAAAATAACAAATTAAGACTACCTTATTTTCCACTGTACATGTTGCACTGCCCTATAAGTCACTTCAGTCCAAATATGTCTAATAAAGTGGAAAAATCCATAAATAAGTTGCATCTATTATGAGTCACCACTGACAACCCAGAAATGTGGGCTGGTGTTGTGCCAAAAATTGATTGGTTGCCAAATGGTGGCCGTGGGAGCGTGCACGGGATGACTTTAACAAGAATTTAACAAGATTAACACTTTAAACAATTATTTGTTTGCTCAAAATATAGTAAAGATGTGTCTCAGTTGAACTTTTCCTAAATAAATGCACTTTGACGGTCAAATCAACTGCAATCCAAAAGCCGATACGCAGAAACATGAACGTGCAGAGGGAGGACTTGCTGCGCATTTCTTCAAAATTGAACAAGAACCACCTAAAACAATTAATTGTTTGCTCGACTTTATAGAAAAGGTGTGTCTCAGTTTAACTTTTACTTAATAAATGCACTTCAATGGTCAAATTAGCTGCATTTCTCTGTGGCGGTGCAGCAAAATGAAGCTGAGTTGACGGCTGCTCCAGGCGAGCTGGACGAAGGTGGATATATATATATATATATATAATTTATGGCAAGCTAATTGTGTCATTAATAGTGACTTTAACCTATTATATGATATAATGGCATGCCATTCTACTTAACCCAATGCAAGAAAACGGTCGTATCTCAGGAAAAAAAATCCATAAATACGTCGCTTTGGCAAATAAGTCGCAGGGCATGTTAATTATACAGAAAAAAAAAAAAAACTGTGACTTATAGGGTGAAAAATATGGTAAGTTAAGTTTCTTACCTCTTTCAATGCCACCACGCCCACCAGTTTGCCGATACTGGTCACATAAGCATGACTTAGTCCAAGTAGTGAAAACAACGTGTGGGTCTATGGAGGAAAAAAAAAAAGAAATTAATTCAGAAGACAGCAACTACTTTGTACACAAGGACACTTTTGTGTCTGCCTCGGATAATTTACAAGTTCTGTGCTCGTCTGTTCGCTCTGTCCAGACACAAAGAGATAAAACCCCAGAACTAACTTGCACAAAGGAAAAGTCCTTGACTGTATTCTGAATCCACAAACTAGTTTTCTTAACCCAGCTGAGGTCACACTGTGGATGAGCTTTCTGTATGCATCAGTACATCTCAATCACAAGGCCTCTTTTGCACATGAATACGCACAATATTCTTCGAATTACCATGAAAATGAAATCACAAAAAGTCATAATAAAAGGTACAAGGTGTTTAGTTGCTTCTGCATCCTGCAAGGATCTGCAAACCCTGGATCAAAATCTGATTCTGCATAACAACAATGTCAAAGCAAATCCAATTAAAGCAACTGTATATTACATTAAAAAAAACAACTAAAAATCATAATGTAGCACATCTGCACAACGTTTTTTAATTCTCTAATTCAAATGCATTGGACACGTTTATATCCAGAAAACATGATCATATGAAGACAAAGAACCAAAAGTGGTGTTAAAGCCCAATCAAAAGCCTAAGCTTACATCTTTGATAAACATTAAAAAGAAAAGTGCAAGAATCACATTTTTTTAACAAGCATGTCCACAACAACAAAAATTATTGACAGCTCCAAAATGTAGGAATGTTGTTTGTTTTTTTGACACATTAACATTTGTTTAACCACTAACTAAAACTTTAAAAAATGGACACATGGATCAAAATATGTATCTTCTTCCCCCCAAAAAAACATTTTCTGCTTTAAATGGCCGTCATTTTGCATCTTCCATCATTTAGAGTAAGGTGGGTGGAAATTCAATACAAATACATCATGAAATAAAGAAAATTAATTATTCAATAATTAAATGAATCATTTCATTAATTAATACATAATTAAATCATTAAATATACAATTAAATTTAATGAAATGCCATTAAAAAATACATTATTTCACTGTATTTATTTATTTCATGGCTCTTGTGCAGCAGTGTCATGAAATCATGTAAACTGTCAACCTCACTCGTCAAACTCAGTGGGCGGGACTAACGCTGATCATGTGAAATCAATTGCTTTGGTGTGAAGTTCGTTCAAACGTGGCAGCTCCCTCCATGCAGGACCTTGATTTGCTCTCTCGTGAACTGGTTAGAGATATTTTAAAACAAGCTAGGGATAAAGAAGCTGGAGCTTCTCCCCCAGAAATTGTAGTAAATGAACTGGAACAGGTTTTTGAAGTTATTGGAGTTATTTCTGCACTTTACAAACAAGACATCGACCCAAGAGTGATAGCGAACTTGGAAGTCGTCCAATGGTTCTCTAGAACTGATTTAATGATGTATTGAATAATTAAATGATTAAGTCCAACAAAGGTCATCTGGACAGTTTCTTTTCTGTTTTTGTTGAAACGTGTTGCCCTTCATCCAAAGGACTTCATCAGTCCGAGGAGCCACAACAAACTCCGTCCCACAAGCAGCACACTCACATAGTGGGCCAAACAGTTTGCTGGTAATAAGTTGGTTATGGAGCCCACCTTCTCCCCCGTCGACTCCTCTGAGGCAGCCATGGTCAAAGTGGTTCAATACATCAAAGTTCATGCTCAATAATCCAGGTAAAAAAAATCCAACAAAGTTAAGTCAGGTCATTGGTTGGTCCACTATGTGAGTCAGTTTGTTGTTGCTCCTCGAATTGATGAAGTCCTTTGGATGAAGAACAAAATCATGCTGTATTTTTTTTTTACCTGGATTATTGAGCATGAACTTTGATGTTTTGAACCACTTTGACTAGGGCTGCCTCAGAAGAGTCAACAGGGGAGAGGGCGGGTCCCAGAAACCATCTTATCACCATCAATATGTGAGTGTGCTGCTTGTGTGACTGAGTTTGTTGTCGCTCCTCGGACTGATGAAGTCCTTTGGATGAAGGATGAAATGTTTCAGAGAAAGAAAAAAAAAAAAAAAGGAAACTGTCCAGATGACCTGACTGAACTTTGTTGGATTTTTAACCTGGATTATTGAGCATGAATTTTGAAGAAACATTTAATTAGTATGTATTTATTTATTTAATTTAGTCACATTCTACCCTCCGTATTAGAGAACTATGAACACAAAAATGAGCTCTCGTCTCTCCTCCTCTTCCAGCAGCTCTGATTAACACTTGTTAAAAGGTTTTGTTGCATGAAATAAAAAGATCAGGTGATAGTTCGTCTCCACTGAAGTAAACTGTTCCCGACAAAATGCACAGAAGTCACAGGGCGTTATGATTCAACATCCTGTTTTAGATTAAATTAATGATTTCAAAGAAACAGCTGTTCCACAAGAGACAACGCCTCCCCACGCCCACCTTGTGTAACGATGTTCTCTCCACCAGCTGGAAAGGTGAAGGGTCAACTCGTATCTCATCAATTTCCATCGGCTTGTCCATCTCTGCCTCTTCCCACGCTTTGATCTGCAGCAGCAAACAAACGGGTGGGTCACACGGATCAGACCAAATGTCTGGCAGCAGTTAGAGTCACCAGAAACAGCAAATACAAACATCACGACTCGGAGAACTGAGCCGGAGGGAAGCAGGGTTTTCATGCATGAGTGGAAACAGTGCGTTCAGTGCAGCTGTAGAAGAAGGTGGAAAAAAACCACAGAGCCCTTGAGCATCATCTTTGAAACTTTCCACTCTCTCATCTGAGATTTGAAACTTCGGACACCCTTAGCCTCTTTATGGATTTTATCGGCAAACTTCAGCTGGGACCACAACAGAGCTCGTATAGAACCACAGGGGCGTGTTTAGGGAATTTTAGTTTGGTGCCAAAAGGGTGAAGGCAGGGTGGAAAACATAAAATAACATTTTTCATCCAATGTCAGTTAGAGTCACCAAAGTGGCACAAAATGAAAATAACTGTGAACAATACTATTTTAAAACTTATAAGACAGTTCACAGATGCAATGGAGCTTATTTGTAGGTTAATTATAAAACACGTTAACACAAGAAGAAAAAGGAAAGAGTTAAAAAGAAAAATGTAACGATGCATTTAAGAATACACTTGGAATCCAAACAGTGTTAAAAAAACCCAAAAACTGAAGGTTTTATATGTAGTGTTTAAATTTTCACCCACATTTGGTCTTTTTTTTTTTTTTAGCATTTATGACTTTTTAGAAGTTATTTTTTTCAATAAAAACACACTGATCTATATAAAAACAATTAAATATTATGTAAAATTGCTACATTGTGACATTTGTCATTATAAATGATGAACAGTAACATAAAAACTTTGAGTAAAGCTCAGGGCTTAATTTGTAAACTAATCAATGCCGGAACGTAAATAGCAGATGGACCCAAGGGAGTGGGGGGGATACTTGAAGGGGCAGCTCGTAAGGGATATTAAAAAAAGTCTCAAGTGGCTGTTGTGTTTAAAATGAGTGTTTATGCAATTATTTTCAGTTTACATTTCCAATACAAGTTTTATTGATTCAAGGCAGTCATATCTGTTCATAACTTTATTATTAGTAAGACTAAGAGTTAATGGATCTAAGCAAAGAGTAACCGGAATGCACCCTGTCAAAATAAGAGCGTTCCCAGATCCTGTTCCGGCAGGATCCGGCTCAGATTAAGCCCTGTTAAAGCTTTTAAATAACTTAGAAAAAAAATATCAGATAACTTCTTCCACCTTTATTACTTGATCTAAAAAGGTTAGATGACCTAATAGAAATAAATAGTAACAAATGATCGTATTGAGAAAACTTAAACTGACGTTGGATTAAAAAGATTATTAAAATCTGTCATCTCCTCCTTGCGGTCCTACCTCATCTGGTGTCATCGTGTCTGACAGAGAAGGAGAACACGGCTCCTGGAAAAATAGAAAAATATATATTTTAAAATAAGTTTATCAGGATGTCATTAAAATAACGCTGGTTGCACTGTGTTCTTTAAAAATTTGTTCTAAACAAAACAATAAAATTAGAGTTTTTCTCTTAAGCAAAATTCAAGGCACCTGCATTTAACAGTAATGTTTACTTTTTTTCATCTTTAAGAATTAATTACCACACTTTAAATTATTAAACCAACCTCAGGCCAACCCCTGCTGTGATTTATTCAATGAAGTGAATTAATCAGGGGCTTTTCGTGCTTTTCGTTTACTGGACGTCTTGGTGAAATTTGTCCTTGAAGCAATAAAACAAACACCTAATGTGAAAAATGGATTGGGAGTTTAGCCACAAGCTGTTTAAAAGAACAGAAATAAAGACTAATAATATCCATTTTCAGAGTAAATCACTAGAACTAAAGAGTTTGTCTGGAAGCAGCTTATTCGGCGTATAAATATGTAATTTAATAACAGCGCTGAGCCGGGTTTGGTATTCTGCTGCGCGCCTGTTTGATATTCCGGGTGATGAAAATCTGTTTGATGTAAAAACATTCCCGACCGAGGAGCAGGACTGAATCCAAAGACGTAATTGATAATCAGACCAGCAATTCACAAACCCCAGCAGTGGGCCGAGCAGAAATCACGCTCTGCTCCCGCGAGCGCGCACCTTGGTACGGCGAGCTTTTCTTTCCTGCAGGTGACGTGCTTTTGTTTTGGCTGTGAGTCAGACTCACTGCAGAGCTGAGTATAATGAGGCGTCTCCATTTCCATATGACAGGAGGTGGACAGGGAAGATAAAAAATGAAAAACGCAAGACTTTCGGAGATCGTCGGAAGCAGCTGTGTATTCAGGAGGAAAAATAATCAGCTATCTGAATAAAAATATGTTTCGTTGAAAAGTTCGCCTTAAAAAATCTGAAGATCTGGTGTTTGAATGTTTTGGACTCGCTGCAGTTTGGTAAATTAAAGGTTTGGCATTTCTGACCATGCAAGAGATTTAAACTCTTGAGATCCTACGAGAGCTGTTAGCACTCAGAGCATGTGTTGAAGATGACTCTCAGATACTACCACCTCAAATTTTGTAGCCATTATAGCGTTGGCCAACGTAGCTGTGGTGGCTTTTTGTGCTGTATTAACTGCAAATGTTAAAAACTTGTGCATGCACTTTGAAGAGTGACTGACGCTGTGCAATCGTGTGATATTTTGCTAACAAACAGGGTTGACTTTAAAAGGTAATGCAAACTTTTAAACATGGAGCTTGCGTTTTAATGTGCGTGTTGTGAAACTCCTATAGCTACAAGTGCACCCAATTTTAGCACAAAATCTGCTAAATTGACAGAAATTTTATTATTTTGTATGCTGTTTTTTTTTATTTTTACTTTTTTAGATCAGCTGGCTTTAGCTGCCATGCTGATTTGGGTCGGCCCCTCAAAAAATAATCGGTATAAAAAATGTATTAAAATTACTTCCTGCAAGTTTTATTAAAATTCATTGAGTGGTTCATGAGAATTTTTAGTACCAGACATAGAATCATTAAAAAAAAATCACAGGGAGATCCCTGATTGTCCACATTCGCCTTTTGGCAGCAGGTGATAAATGTGTTTTTAGACGTACAGATTGCAACACAAGTCAGAGGTGAACCGTTACCACCGTGGCACCGGGGTGGAAACGTTCGAACATGTTCAGAGCTGGGAGGAAACGGATGACACGAACACACCTGCAGCTCTTTCTCAGACTGTCTGCTTTTGGAGGTGAAGAGGCTTCTGAGTGTTTTTCTCACCGACTGCAAAGGAGCTTTCTCTAAAAGCAGAGCAAAACAAGAGATGGAGATAGAGGAGGGGAAAAAAAGTAAATGAATTATAGAAACGCAGCTCGGGAGAAAATAACCGATCTGCGGCGAGGAATGTCAAGAATCTGCGAGGAAACAAAGGAAGCTTTTGTTGCTGTTGCCTGGTTACGATTTGAGTCAGAGATGGTTTGATGGTGAGTCTGATGAGCTGCTGAGGAGTTTAACACAACAGACACACACACACCATCTGCCTATTGGCAGAACACGACGCCAGACCTTCACTCAACGCTGAAACAAACTTTGACTGTCTGAGGAGAGAAAAAACAAAAGTTTGGATTAGATTGGTTAAAAGTCAGACATGTTGGTAATTAAAGACCTTTAAAGACCCTGTGTAGGTATGTATATATACATGTACATATGCACATGCTTGTATGCTTAGATGTGCATGTTTGTAAATAGGTTAATCATTAATGTAGTACTCCCTACCACCTTGTACATTTTGTCTTTTTCCAAATTTGTGTATTCTGCTTCTTTTTTGATTATTTCATTTGTATTTTGGTATGTGAATTTAGAAAATGCTACTGGACGCCTCAACCACGGATTAATAAAGAAATTAAGTACAAAGTAAGTAAGTTAGTAAGTAAATGGACTGTACTTATATAGCACCTTTCTATCTTATCAAGAAACTCAAAGCACTTTACAACAATCTGTACCTCATTTACACATTCATACAGCATCTACTAGATCTGCTAAGCTAATTGAACAAATCATTCTAAAGAGACTAATCGGAGCTTTATCACATTCATACACCGATGGGACACACATCAGAGGGAATGAGGGGTTCAGTGTCTTGCCCAGGGACACTGACATGTGACTGCTGGTGGAGTCGAACCCTCAGCTCTTGCACTGGAGGATGACTGCTCTAACCACTCAGCCACATCTGCCACAGTAAGTTAAATAAGTAAGTAAAGTAAGTAAGTAAGATAAGTAAGTAAAGTAATTAAAATAAGTAAGCAAAGTAAGTAAATACAGTAAGTAAAGTAAATAAGTAAAGTCAGCAATAAAGTAAATAAGTCAAGTAAGTCAAGTAAGTAAGTAAAGCAAATTAAGCAAAGTAAGTAAATTAAGTAAGTAAAGTAAGAAAGTAAATTAAGTAAAGTAATTAAAATAAGTAAGTAAAGTAAGTAAATACAGTAAGTAAAGTAAATAAGTAAAGTAAGCAATAAAGTAAATAAGTCAAGTAAGTCAAGTAAGTAAGTAAAGCAAATTAAGCAAAGTAAGTAAATTAAGTAATTAAAGTAAGCAAGTAAAGTAAGTAAGTAAGTAAAGTAAGTAAAATAAATAAGTAAAGTACAAAGTAAGTAAGTCAAGTAAGTAAATCAAGTAAATAAGTAAAGTAAGTTGTTTTGTTTTTTTCTTCTTCTTTCAGCTGCTCCCTGCATTATGGGTCACAGCGAACTCGCACAAAGACTTGGCAGTTATTTTTACACCGGATGTCCTTCCTGATGCAACCACAGACACCGAGCTACCACAGCCCTCTGTGTGGAGCAGAGAGCTGCTATCTAGGACACCCGGATGAGCAGATGGTGGGGGTTAAGGGCCTTGCTCAAGAGCTCAGAGTGGGGCAGATGAGGGTGGGAGCAGGTGTGGGTGCTTCACCTACCACACCCACCTTTTTGAGGTTATCAGTACCGGGGCTTGAACCAGCGATCTTCCTCTTACAGGCCCACCTTCTCTAACCTCTGTGCCTCCACTACCAAGTAAAGTAAGTAAATAAAGCAAGTAATTTAAGTAAGTAAATTATGCAAAGTATGTAAATTAATTAAGTAAAGTAAGTAAGTAAATTAAGTAAGTAAAGTAATTAAGTAATGTAAGTAAGTAAAGTAAATGAGGCAAGCATCTATCCATCCATCCATCTATATGCAAAGGTGGCATTCCTTTAAGAAATGCATTACTTTGAAATACAAAGCAACCACTGCTTTACTGGTTGACATTTGGGTCAAACCTTGAAAACTTCATGTATTTATCCCAGAAGCTTCGCTCAATCTTCAACATTTTGACTGAGTTGAAACCATCTGGACCGGCTCCAAAGGCCTGTCACTTGTAGAGCGTCTGCTGTGGATCAGTCTCATACCAAGTTTTAGCTCAATATCTGTAAAATGGAGTTGATAATAGCACTTTTTGTCTTGTTTAAGGTCACTTGGCTGCGGCAGCCATTTTGAACCAAGCTGACTCAAAAAGATAATCATATGTAGATTTACATCCAGCGATCTCTGCAAGTTCCGTTAAAATACATCCATTTTTGTATACCATCATGATCCATCCATAGGTTCATGAGATATTTTGGGAAAATGCAGGGGCATGAACGCTCACTCGGACAGAATCATTTATTAATTTATTTTTTTAATAAACGTCTAGTTGTGTAGCTGCAGGAAACTTATGCAGGATTTGTTTTTGTCCAGGGTTAAAAAAATATTTTAAAAAAACCTCAGCAAACCCATTTGTAATAAACAGACACGCTGTATGTATTATTTCTGTGAGTAATGATAATCTGGATGTACAGCTCCTAAAACTGATTGGAGAGGAAACATGTGAAATACTGTGTGCTGTTTTTGAGCTATAACCTGAGCAACAGATTAAATCCTTTTGTTTTAACTCTGTCATTTTGAAGAAAAGACTGAGCAACAATAAATCGACGTTTCCTGACTTAAACACTTTTACTTTCCAGCTGCACCATATATCACACAACCCTCCCAATCAGAGACCCAGCGTCTCAGTGGAACTCCAGTTTGTCTCTCTCTCTTGAAGAAATTGGTTAATCAGAGGAGCACTTCACTTTAATAGAAACCTGATTGGAGGGTTCACAAGTAGGTGACGGACTGCAAACTGCCAACGTCAAGAAGTCCATGTCTTTTACACATTCTGAGTTCGGTGGAGTTGTTTCCTTTGCAGCAGCGAGTCATTTATATCCAGTATATTATTAAAATAAAGCATCACTTCCACATGAAACTGAAATATGTCATCATGCAACTCACCGGGTGCAGGAGGGGTGTGGTTCGATGACGGCTCCAGAGGTTTGGGAGTGGGGATGGGGCCGTTTCGCTCCTCCTGAACTGGACTGTCCTGCAGACGACAGAAATATAAAACTCAGTCTGCGCAGCTAAAGATCCGCTGCAGCACCGTGCGCTAATCTGACGTTTGGCTTTTATTACACTTTAAAATATAAGACTAGTATAACGTGACACATTCTGCCCCTCAAAGAAGATGACTTTAAATAACATGACTTAAATAAAATATAGTCCTCTTGTGGCTTTAAAGTTCAGGGAAAACTAGCTGAAATTAATAAAAAAAAGATTTGTTAAAAATAAATAAATAAATAAATAAAGGAAAACAGAGACGTGCCTTCTCTTTTTCCTCCTCTTCTTCCTCATCCACAAAGGCGAACGACTCCCAGCTGTTTCTGTGACACAGATTCTGCTCCTGCAGGCTGCGACCCTGAACTCACAACCAGGAAGACGTTTCAATGCATAACACCCGATGTTTTACTTTTAATTGTTACTGTGCTCGTCCTGCGTGAGATCAAAAGTTTCCTCCTTTCGGGGTTTTAAAAGAAGCATCCTGATTTTAGTTTCTGCTTTCAGGTACCAACATGTGCGAATATGCTGCTGCATCACAGTCACTTTAGCACGTTTCTGTATCACTGCACTTTGAATGCCTCCCTGTTGATCAAATGTACTTCTTCTTCCTGCTAGTCTTCAGTAAGTCCATTAGGACCAGAAGTTGCAGAACACTTCTTACAAGGAGAATCTGACTGATTTCACTTGATGGGATTATTTTTTCTTTTCATTTTCTCTCCGTGGACACAAAACCAGCCTCAGCTGAATATCTGCGGCGCTCAGCTGCTTCATTTATCTGCACAATCATGATCCAAATTAAACATAACCTCCTTTTCAATTTAGGCCAAACATTAAGCCAATTATTACATTTGTGGTTATGCTTGCACACGTATCTTACATAACCCAACACTTGTTTGCTCCATGAAGGAAAGATTTCTCATTTTCTCACTGGATGCAATTAGAAGGGCACTCAACGTAGTTTAGAATGTCTGCACAGAAACATAAAACTACGGCAACATGTTTGCACCAACTACTAGTGGTGTGAGATACTGCAAAAATTGGTATTGATCGATACCAAGTAAATACGGATCCAGTATCGCCAATACTGATACCAATACAATACCTTTAATAATTACAGTGAATGACGTTTAAGTGTTTTGTGATTTGTCCTTTGGATCATTTATTAGCCAAAACCCAGGATAGAATTAGGCAAAGTTTATAAGTAAATAAAAAATACTTTATTATAATAATAATAATTAAAAAAATAATCTGAAGAAATAGAACAACAAAACAATTTTCCCTATACTTTGTGATGGTTGGATTTTTTTTTCCTTGAACAAAGTGCACAAAATGACCACTCAAGAATAAATTAAGAAACGGTGTTCAGAAACTATGACAATTAAATAAAAAATATCCCTTCACTGCACTCCTTTTATGGATTTTTTTTAAACTAAATAAACAAATTGTACATATTGCACCGCAACAAATGTTATAAAACAGTAAAATATATTTAGGATATAAAGGAATAAAATGAAATTTCTCCTCTCAAGTGAATTTCTTTTCTGGGTTTGAAAAAATAACTAGAAATCAAAAACAATTAGTGAAAATATAATAAATAAAGTGTAAATAACCTTCAAAGCCCGCCTTTGCAAAGTTGCTCTGTGCTGTGACAGGAGCGGGACTCACACAGTCGGCTCGCATCTTTGATGAAACTGCAGCGGTGCATACAAGAGAAACTGAAGCTAAAGTATTGATCTCATTACACTGGTATTGATCAACATCAATACCCATGTTGGTATCAATATTATCCATGTTTGGATCGATCCGCCCACCTCTACCAACTACACAACATTTTATAGAAACAAAGAAATCTGGTAAAAATCTATCTGGAACTGTTGAACATCATCCAGCATCAAAGAGGCCACTAATGTCAGAGCTGTGAGATAATAAATTAAAGTGCAACCTGTATTTCTAAACGTCTAAACACAGGATTTCCATGACACAAACAGTGTTCGCTCTTCCAAATTACAAAATGTATTTAAACTCAATTTGCCTGCCCACTCCTGGTCAGCAGAGTGGATATACCTACATTCAACCACGGGTCACTGATGAATGTGCAACAGCTAGTGACATAATCTCTGAGATGATCTAAACTGATGCTACAGCTCCAAAACAATCATTATTTCAGTTTCTTCTCTTGTGCTGATGTCATCTGGAGGTCTTTTAGAGAGGGGAGTGACAGAGTCTGTTTCTTTCTTGCTCATCAGTGCATGTATGGTTGGATCATCATGTTAATGGATGAGAATACAGACCAGAGCCTGCGTTGTGCTAAAAGCGACCATTAAATGGGATGTGCACTTTTGTTTTGTTTATGAGTGCCATTAGAAGGAATTATCTCAACCTTTGTTTTTCTTAATGGAAATGTAATTACCAATTTACAACAAACTAATTGCACTGGATTTCGCTCTGTTGTGGCCAGTTTAAAAAAACATAATATGATATTGGGATTACAGGAACGGCTCTAAAATGGTTTAAATCATGTTTATCTGATAGATTCCTATTTCTAAATGTAAATGAATCCTCTTCTTACACTAAAGTTAGTTATGGAGTTCCTCAGAGTTCAGTGCTTGGACCATACTCTTTACTTTATATATGTTTCCATTAGGTGAAGTTAGTAAAGAACATGGGATAAATTTTCATTGTTATGTTGATGATACACAGTTATATTTGTCCATGAAACCCAATGAATCCAATCAGTTACTTGGACTACAAGCAAGTCTTAAAAACATAAAAACCTGGATGACAGTACATGTTCTGCCTTTAAACTCAGACAAGACTGAGGTTTTGGTTTTTGGACCTGAGCATTTTAGGAATAAGTTTTGCAGTCTTTACTCTAGATGATATTAATTTGGCCTCCAATTCTAATTTTAAAAACTTGGTGTTGTTTTTCTCAAAGCATTTTGCTGGCTCATCAGATGAACAATGTCATTAATTTACGTTTTATGTGTATTTGATTGTTTCTGTTCAGTTTCCTGAGATGTCTTCTGTTGTGACTTGGCGCTATATAAATAAACTGAATTGCATTGAATGGAATTGGTTCACCTGTTGGAACAGATTAAATCTGTAGCTGGATTATGTTCTGTCTGACAACCCTCACCTGCATTATCAATCTTCTTTCAGGCGACAGCCACCAGTCACAAAGAGCCAGAAGCTCCACCCGGTCGATGCTGCCCAACAGAATCATTGAATCTGGAAATAAAGAAGAAGAAAAAAATGAAGTGACACAAACTTTGATTATGACTCAACTAATGTATTAATTTTGATAATTTAATCTGTAATTGTTTTTAATACATGATGAATGTTTTGGATCTGTAGCCTATATTTTTGTTAACTTCATTTTTTTAACCTTTTGAGTCGACCAGCGGGATTGTCTTCAGCGAGGAGGAGTCCAGCAGGTGTTTGACTTCTCTGTACGTCAACTGGGAGGAGATGAACTTCACGTCTCTCACCATAATGTCTTCCACAAAGATGTTGTACTGGCTGTGGAAGAGAAACACACAAACAGATTAAATGTTTGATTGATAATGACAAATAAAATAAAAAGCATTTTCTGTATGAATTTCAATTCAGTCCAAATGCTGAGCTAATATGGGCAAAACTAGCTAAAAGCTAAAATGAGCAAAGCAGTAGCTGAAAGCTAAACATGAACCAAGTTTTCTAAAAATAATTAAAAACTCAAGGTATTTTATTATATTTAAAGTTGTTTATTTTATTGATAAAACTGACATTAAAGTTAAACGTTTCAACAAGTGTAAAAGTTACAAAACCCAAAAATGACAACTGTCATGACCTGAATGAGCTGAACATTTTCATATACAAGTGGCTGAAATAGTTGAGTCCAAAATCCACATGGAAGAAAGATTGAGTTTAAAAAGACACAACTTACAAAACGTGCTCAACACCAAAAATGATTGAGTCTTTGGAAAGTCTAAAAAGACTGAAATAATTAATAAATTTAAGGAGGAATGGAAAGAGTTCAGCTGAGATAAAGCAATGCATTTTTTTTATTATGTAAAAAAAATAAAAAAATAAATTTATAATTTGGTCATTAAGAAGACAAATATTGTGGTGCATTTATGAGCTTGTAGACGTAGGATTGGCTGCTTAAACATCTTAAATGAAACAAATTTATTGTTTCACTTTTGCATAAGGCAGCTTTTTAAACCAAGACTGATGAAAATGACTCCTGCGTCTGATATTAAACACTAACCTCATGTGTCCAAAGCCAAGCTCTGGCAGGTATGGCAGCTTTTTGACCTGGATGATGGAGTCGTACAGCGAGGGCTGCAGGCCCTGGGCCACCATGTTGGCCAGGATTACTGCCACCATCATGGGCAGGATGTGGGAGATCTGTCCTGTCAGCTCAAAGCAGATAACAGCAGTGGACACCGTGTGAGTTACAGCTCCGGTCAGTGCTGCTGCTCCTGTCAGGGACATGGAGGGAAAGACGGGACAATATGGCTGCAAAAACATGACGACGACAAGTTGGAAGAAACAAACCGAACAGAACTGTGCTGTGACATATTGTGAATTATGGCTTTAATAAGTAACTAAAAAGACCAAATATGTCAGAATGAACGGCAGCATCGTACTTTCCACTGTACAGGTCGCAACGCCATATAAGGCGCATCAGTCCAAGTATGTCTAATAAAGTGGAAAAAACATAAATAAGTCACTTTGCCATATTAGTTGTATCTATTATGTGTCACTGCTGACGACTTGGAAACGTGAGCCGATGTTGTGCCAAAAATTGATTGGCTGCCAAATGGTGGCCGCGGAAGCATGCAGAAGGACTTTTACAAGAATTTAACAAGATTAACACTTAACAATTATTTATTTGCTTGACATTATAGCAAAGGTGTGTCTCAGTTTAACTTTTACTTAATAAATGCACTTTAATGGTCAAATCAGCTGCATTTCACCTGGGCGGCGCGGTGAAATTCAGCTGATTTGACGTTTGCTCCAGGAGTTCTAGAGCGAGACGAAGGTGGCTTTGTATGGCAAGCCTAGTGTCTCATTAATAGCCACTTTACCTCTTAAGGAGACACTTGGATTGCCATATTACTCGATGGCCCTCTAGTGGCTGAAAATGGTAGTGTTCAATATTTTCCATGTCAGAATGAATGAAATCGTCAGATCTCAACCAAAAATTGTGTTATAAATATGGGGGGAAATACATATATTAGTCGCTTTGGTGTATAAGTTGCAGGACTTGCAAATTTGTACAAAAAAGGTTGAACTTATATGGCGAAAAATACGGTAATGAAGGAAGGGTTTAAAAATAAAAATGAAGGCAAATGAAAAGAGACAACCTGACAACGATGATGAAAAGGAAATAAAGTGCTGCTGATTGTGGACGCGACATGAGAAAAAGAGAAGTCAAAGGTCCAAAAAATAAATGAGAACGTCCTCAGAAAACAGGAGCTAAAGTGAGTCAATCGAGAAGAAAGCATTAAGCTTTTAAAAAGAGAGTTGATCATACGGGCTGAAAGATCAATGGAGAAAACAGGAGGGATGACCTTTGTAGAGATGAAAGAGAGAGACCGAGGGACGGCTATATTTCTGGGTCACTGGCTGAGGTGAGGACAGCAGAGTAAACCCACGGTGACATTTAACTGTCAGAGCAAAGAGACCACACGTTCTGATGGAAAGGAGGAGGAGAGGGAGAGGACGACAAACCAACAGACGCTGGGGAGATGAGGAGGATTATAGACGGGGAGGAGAACAAGTTGACAGCGAGTGTTGACTGAAGGGCTGGGAAGTTTGAAATGAGGTGGACGAGACGTCGAAGCAGAAAGAAAATGCACGAAGTGACAGACGACAACAAGGATGAGGACACCTGACAATCTGGACGCTTTAAAATCTGAGTGTGCAGGAAGATGAGAGCAGGAAGGAAGGTGGACAGTGTTGGCTATAACTTCTGACGGGTCTGCTTTGATTGGATCACTTTTGCTCTGTTTTGTTAGAATTTATACGAGAACAAAAGTCACAGTTGTAGACATGATGCTAATAAAAGATAAACAGATAAAAATGAGACTAACCGATGACTGCGTATCCTCCAGGGATGATGCGATACAGAATGCCATCAAACAGGATCCCATGAGGAAACAGGGTGGCCATGATTTCGCCCACCATCCTGCCAAATGCAGCTCCTACAGGAGGATCAAGATGTTAAAGCTGATATGTTTTAACACTAGACTCATGTGTTCTTTAAAAAGAGTCAGGAAAGAGAACACAAAGTTCCCAACTGCTCCTAAACTGGGTCATGAAACCACATCAAGTTCCCATCTTACAGCTAGAAAGGGAAGTAATAGGAAAAGCTTGGAAATTACCACTTCAAAGTTCTTCACTAGATGCTCGCTGGTCAAATAATACATTTTTACCCACAAGCAATCTTAACATTTGATCCTTTTGAAATATTTTATCCAATCGGAATGAGGAGGAGGCAAATGGCTCCACCAGTTTGGCCTTGAAATGCAAAGTTCATGCCGTAAGGATGGAAAAACATTTAAAAACTAATAAATAAACTGGCTTTTTCAGCGCGAGTCAGAAGAGGAACGTTCCTAGAACTTAAAATTTGCTTCAAACAAGGTAAAACATGAAAAACATAATGAGCTTATCACATATCTGAGAATAATAATGGAAGCAGTCGCCTAATGTTTAACTGTTGCCCTGTTTTTCATATTAATTTAAACTTTAACCAAAATAACAAACACCTGGTGACACATCCTGACAAAGGTCATAGATTTTTTTTTTTTTTTTTAATAAATACATTTGCATAAAATATTCATTATGGAGTTTGTTGCTTCAGGTAGTAATAGAAATAGTTTTAAATTAATGTTTGATAAAATAAACACAAGAGAAACAGACAACACATTAAGGAACACATGTTCATTTTAAGGGCAAATAAACAAATAAAAAATGGGATTATATTGATGTTTTCAAAACAAAAAACTTAACTGTAAAGTTTTGTTCTCCTCCCTGAATTAGAAGTATTAGCAGATGGTAATTTATTTCCATTTTTCTTGATAAATGCAAACTTATGATTAAATTGACAAGCTGTTTTTGCTCACCCAGTATGAAGACGGGCATGAAGGCCCCAGATGGGATGGGCATGGTGGTGGCCACTGCTGACATCCAGAACTGCAGGCAAACAGAAGAATGTTCTTCAGTCAAACAAATAAAATCAAAGCTGACAATCAACAAACTGAACAAGTTGAACTTTTATATGTTTTTATTTTGAAAATTGATTCAGATTCATTCATATCCTGTTCTGGGTATACAACATTTTTTTTTTTTTTCATTTTATTATTTTTTACCCATCCATCTTTACCTGCTTAAGGTCACAGGGGTCATTGGTGCCCATATCCAGCAGTCACTGTGCGAGAAGCGGGGGACACGCTGGACAGGTCTCCATAATATCCAGCTTGATGAGTTTAGTGGAGTTTAAATGTGTAAGTGGCGGGGGAGGGGACTCAGTTGACTTTTATCTACCTTATTCCGGGGGGCTCTACTCTATTAATGTTTATGTGCACAACTTCCTGTTAGACAGGAAGTAGCAGTTAATTGGTTAACGACGGTAGCGGAGCATGGACGGCTGTTTATTTGAAAGTAATTTGCATTCAGTTCAGCACATAAAACACGTTTTTTTGTTTTGTTTACATTTATTTAACAACCATAAAGTTCACTAAAATAGCCGTGCTGAGTTCAGGTACCTGATGTGTTCACGGCTGCAGGAACAACCAGACCAAACTAAATCAGTGGCTACAACAACAGAGTTTTGAACACAGACCCAAAATAAAAAGAGTATTCCTGTGTGAAAAGAGGTAAAGTTTCCATCTCCTACCTACAGATGAGGAATCAAGAAGAATGTGGCTGAAAAATGTGAACTTGAAGAGACCACCCAAAACGCTGCATGTGTTCATTTCACTTGTTGACAAACGGCCAACGGAGGAAAACCTGCATTCAACTTTGTGTCTGGACTACAATAAACCACCGGAGAAGAGACACAGAATCCTCAGAAGAATTGAAAATAGTGTAACAAGAATATCAGGTATGATTTCAAGTGAGTGGAGGACAAAGCTTTATAGTATTTGTTCATCTTTCTCTACAATTAACCCAAACTCTAAGGTTTTGACTGGGCTCTGTGTCTGCTTTAAGGTCAATAAGCTTGTGTCCCACCTCTTTAAACAAAACACCACCGACCTTATTACTGTGTAGATAAGAGCTTTTCAGGTTGTTAATTACTTCACCGTCAGAAGAACCGAGTCAATGAAGTATGCTAGTAGCTAAATATGCTAATACATAGATGTAGCTATATATACTAGTAGATGTAGTTATATGTTAGTAGATGTAGCTAAATATGCTAGTAGATGTAACTAAATAGTAGATGTAATCTGCAGCCACTTCTTCAGCTCATCCTCCATCCCTCATCCTCAGCAGGCAGTGTGGTATATTGTCCTGTTCGAGCTCTGATGGGTGGTGTTCCTACATGTCTAAATTAAATCCACAATGCTCGGAGAAACTACATTAGCTCGTACTGTTTTAACATAAACAAACACCGGTTCTGGTCTGCGCCGGAAGGCGCCCCCATAATTCATGCAAGGCAGCATGGGGGCTATAGGACTAAGGTGGATACATGCAACTGAGTAAAAAGGTGAACTTGCTGATAAACTAAAGCTAAGCTCACTTTTCAAATGTCAATAAGACCGTTTCAAAACAAGCTGGATGTTACTTTTAAATACAAAGTAGCTTTTCTAATAATATGCTTTGCTCTTGGCCACAGAGCTCATCAGAGATAATTATTACCATCAGACAAGCGCTGGATTTTTGGTGTTCAAGCTGAAACACTTGTACTTCATCAGCACCTGCTGTGCTTCTGCTTTTGTTTGAAATTTTTTTTTTTTGCTGAGCATGACATCACCATGTTGCCATTCTGGATTGCTTTTCCACACGTGATCATCGTTTGAGGACGTAATAACTGTGAAACAACACAAAACGTTAGCACGTCTCTCACGGGGCGGCTGCTGTCCTGATGACAGGGAGGACTGTGCACAGTTTTCATCTCTATTTAATCCTGACTGTCCAATTCAGTCTGGCAGAAACACATCTCACAAAAAGCAGTGTCACATGCACAATCACAACCAGCTCACACTTTTTCATCAGTGTCACAAATCCTCAGACAGATGGGACTGAAACAAATAAAATCAGTGTTGATGTCACAGTGTGAAAAAAAGAAACA
This sequence comes from Simpsonichthys santanae, assembly GCA_031762415.1. NCBI lineage: Eukaryota > Metazoa > Chordata > Actinopteri > Cyprinodontiformes > Rivulidae > Simpsonichthys > Simpsonichthys santanae. The sequence goes on along the minus strand of JARVLU010000583.1, from coordinate 25,868,252 downwards.
GTAGAATTAAAAACTTTAGTCCAATCTGACGTAAAAGGCTAAATGTTTAAAGATAGCTACAACGAATAATGAGAAAAACACAGTAAGAAAATTATTGCAGAGATGCAGATGCTTTGCTTTAGATGAGAAAAAAACTTATTTCCATTTTATGAAAGAAAGTGGAGGAATAGTTTGTATTTTTTATGCACAAACACATACAGTATTTTTTTTGGCCTATAAGTCACATTTTTTTGTGTGTGCATAATTTACATGCCCTGCAACTTATAGGCCAAAGCAACATATTTATGGATTTTTTTCCATATTTATAAACCAATTTTTGGCTGAGATATGACTGTTTTCATTCAATCTAACAGAAAAAAAAAATGAACAGTACCACTTTCAGCCACTAGATGGCAGCAGAGTAGTAGTAGCATTAAGGCATGCCGTTGTATAGTTTAATAAGTAAATGGGGCTATAATGGTGGCGATCAGATCTCTTCAAGCTTTTAATCTATCAGAGCTTTACATGTATTTGAAACTTTTCACTTCACATCGCATAAACAGCATCCTAACACTAGATTAAAAAAATCAAATAAAAGAAAAACCTACTGAAATTATATACCCATTTAAAACAAACAAAAGAAAATCACATTTAATCCCAGTAATTCAAGGTTTTAATATTTTTTCCTTCTACTTTTTGCTAAATCAACTTATCACACAGTTCACATAAGAATTATTTGTATCTGCATTTGAGCGCACTTAGAAACCCATAAAGCTGAGTGATGGTAGCCTGCCAGTAATGTTAGACATGGGTGAGAAGAAAATAGACTTGTTTAAATAATTACAGACACACACAGATGTCCCCGTCACCACCACACAACTTGAGCAACCAGCAACAAACGTCCTTAATGAAGAGGAGGATGACGACAATGTTGCCTTCAAGCCTCACGCACATTCTCAGTCTCACACCTGTGCAAAGACAGATGCAAAACAAGCATGCGTTACAGCAGCTGCATACCTTCATGAGGAAGAAGAGCAGCAGGATGACGAAGACACTAACATCAGGGTGCAGCCAGGCGGTGGAGCGGCCCAGACCCACCGGAGAGGGAGATCCTGAAATCTTCGTCCATGTGAAGTTATCAAACAAAGAGTTGATGCATTCTCTGGGCATTAGCTGTGGGGGTGGGGGTGATGAAGAGGGAGAAAGACAGCAAAGGAATGAAACAGATGAAGGACGGGAACAAATATCAGCAAGAAAAAAAGGATCAGAATGGTTAAACGTTTGAGATGGATGGGATGAGAGAAGGAAATATTGTGCGAGAAGAGAAAAGTTATCAGAAGTGTAACAATGAGAGTAAAAATAAAAGGGGTGTGCAAAATAAATGACAACGAGGGAAAGATAGGGGTGTGAGGTACAAAGGAAGAAGAAAGACAAAGGGTGACACAAATTGTAAAAAGCTGAGAAAGAAGAGATATCTAAAGGAAGATTAAGAAAAGAACAGAAATTGTTTGATATATAAAAGGAAAGGAAAATAAAGAATAGTACAAAACACAATGCAGCACAGTATGCACTTCCAGTACATGGTAAATACCTTTAAGTACCCTGAAAGTACAAGTTACTTCATAATACAGCTTGATCCCTGTTGGTACCAAGTATGTTAACATGTATAATCAGTATATCCTGTAAGAACCTGGTACACAGCCTGTAAGTACGAGTTACTTACTGGGAACATTGCATGTAAGTACCATGTAAATACCAGGTTTACCTGGTAAATGCCAGGCATACTAACAGTAATAATTACTTAAGTATCAAGTACATGTTCAGCTGCTCCCTCATGCAGGGAACTTGCATGGATGATTGGTTAATTATCTTACAACAAATATCTTCCTGATCCAGGCACAAACCTGCAGCCTCAGTAGTACAAGACTGAGGATCCCTGAATGCATACCCTGTAAGTACTAAGTATGTTAAAAGATATACTCAGGTCCTGGAAGAACCTGGTACACAACCTGTTAAGTACCAGTTACTGACTGGTAACATTCCAGATACATAAATACCAGGTTTACCTGTTAAAGGCAAGCACATTAACAGTAAGTACCCCTAATTACTCAAGTATGTTGTTGTTGTTGTTTTCAGCTGCTCCCTTACGCAGGGGACTTGCATGGATGACTGACTAATTATTTGACAACAAATGACTTCCTGATGCAACCTGGGCACAAACCTGCAGCCTCAGTAGTACAAGACTGAGGATCCCCAAATACATATCCTGCAAGTACCGGTACCAAGTATGCTAACAGGTATACCGTAGTCGGTGTAGCCTGTAAGAACCTGGTGCACAGCCTGTAAACATCAGTTACCACCACTGACCACCAAGCTACCACATCCCCGAATACATATCCTGTAAGTATCATGTATTTTCCCAGTGCACAGCAGGCACATAGCAAATAAGTACCCTTTCATTACCGGGTACATACTGGGCTATATTGCACATTACTAACTAAAATGTTATTTACCAAAAAGGGGACAAGCAATAATGAAAAGTGGTGATGTGTAATCAAGAGGCAAGAAGTCAACCATTGAGCTGGAAGCAGTCGGGTGTGGCTGGTCGTGTCCAGTGACTCATGAATGACTAATTCACCAACTATTTTCCTGCACATTTGCATAGATGTCTCTAAAAGTTGCTCACAGGGACAAATCAGAGTGCCCGTTGCATCTGCATAATGCCTCCGCTGGGAGAAGAAGCAACAACAGTGTCATTTCGATTTTTACACTCTCTTTTGAGTTCGGGTTGAATCGAGGCCTGCTGTTTGGTACGGGAGTGGGGAAGCTGCAGAAGACCGACTCTTTGAAACTCTGCTGCGGGGCTTTGCAGAACTTTATGTAATAAGCCGTCTTGGTCTTTTTGAAGTTGAGGGTTCATATCTGGTTCAGGACTCTTAAAGCATTTAATTCCTCCTTTGTGCTACACTTTTCTGTCAAGATGGATAAAAAATTTATAATAAAAAGCTATATGTGCACTTATAGAGAATCCAATATGCTCCATTACTTTATGAGATGAAATGATTTAAATTTAGAGATCACCTCATTGTCAGTTCTGGGTGTCTTTAAAAATGGTGTGAGTGTTCAGCTCAGAGCTGGATGCTAACACACACACCTGATTCTCACAGTCATCTATTCTGAGCATCTGTGAACCACAAGATGAACCGTTAGCCCAGAGTTTGGGAGCTGATACATTTAGCTAACATTTCATCATCAAACTCCTTTTGAAATGTAGCGTATAAGGTAGGCTACTGTAATAAACCATGTCAAACATGGATATTATGTTCAAGAGAAGGCCAGAATTGCACATAAATACGATGATTACTTCTGCACGAAACAACCATAGCATTAAAACCATGCTCGCGTGGTTGAATTAACACTGTATAGTAAAAAATATTATGTTCACGTACATAGATTTTACTTAGATTTTAACCAAGCAAGCACATACGAACTATTTCATTCTTAGACCCTGTCCACATGGAAACAGTATTTCAAAAAAAAAAAATACATTTTTGTTCTAAAACAAATTCCTAATAAACACGCCAGTTTTTTTAAATGTAGTTGTCCACATGGAAACACACACACACACACACACACACACACACACACACACACACACACACACACACACACACACACACACACAC
>JARVLU010000583.1:25822230-25836857 GCA_031762415.1 Simpsonichthys santanae | reverse complement strand
GTATATATATACTGTATATATATGTTAAGCAGTCTTAAGCAATAGTTGTTCAAACTTCCTGATTGTATTTTAATGTTTTATTTGGACATTTATAGTGTTTTTAGTCTTTGTTCACAGCGATGTTGTGAAGAAACACAACCTGTTGTTGGATCCGTGTCAATATTGAACATCTGATGTGAATAAAATTGCGGATTTGCACCAACAGGGAGTTTCCCCAAACATTATCGTCCTGATCAGACGTGGGCGGCAACTTAAGGCCCGAGGGCCAAAAGTGAAAAGTTTTGACATTGAATAATTAATTTACACCTAAATATTTAGTTCACTAAATATTTAACTTGCAAGTTAAATATGTAGTTTGTAAATTAAACACTTAGCTTGGACATAAACATTTAGTTTGCAAACTAAATATTTAGTTTGTAAATTAAATATTTAGTTTGGAATTATGAAATAAATGTCCATAACAGTGAAAATTTGACTTTGAAAAAAAAAATAAATAAAAAAGCCTAAATAAACAAAAATACAGTATTGCGGTTGATTTTTGACTGTAACTTTACAAACGACACTCCATAAAAATGCCCCACAAGCCTCAGTGTTAAAACTGAAGTCTCGAGACTCATTTTGACCAAAAGGCAGCAGGAGGGTTTAAAATACTAAGAAATGATGTGCACTTTAAGACTTAATGAAAAAGTGATTCAATCAAGAAATTATATAATTAGGCTGGATTTAAATAGCAATAGTGTTTTAGTTTTCAACAGCTTTAAATCTTCTGTTAACAGGTTTAATCCTCTGTTGTGTTCAGGTGACCCACCTTTTGCCAACATCACGGTGAATGAACTTCTGCAGCACCTCCAGAGAGGAAAATACCTCAAACGGCCACCGGCCTGTTCCCAGTCTCTGTAAGAACAGCAGAACGTGCTCGTCATGCAGAACAGGGTTGATTTTTGTTAAAACATTATTATTTTGTCATTTAAACTCTAATACACACATGAAGTCAGGTGTAAACTGAATTTCAGAACTTGTAAAAAAAAATGAAGTTAAATTTAACAGCATTTCTGTGTGGGTTTAATTGGTCTTAACATATGAAATGGTTTACAATCTGTAAACATTTAAATAAACTACTAACACTTTAAAGATCTCAGCGTCTAGGTCACTCTGCTACAATGAACTGTAAATACTTAATAAAAATTCAAATTAATTCACAAACTGACCTTCAATAGATTCCTAATGTGTCTAATTTTTGCAGTGCCTGACTGTTCAACTCTGTTCTGCAGGTACTCCATCATCAGGTCCTGCTGCCACTGGACCCCCCAGCGGCGCGCCCCCCTGACAGAACTGATCCGAACACTTCGGGCAGGAGAGCAATCAGCCAATGGGAGCGCAGTTCTGAGAGTACCAGAACCTCTCAACTTGGAGAGATACATGAGAGAGGCAGGGATAAGACAGGCGCACAACTATGCTGTGCTCTGATTGGCTGGGAGAGCCATCAATCAAGACTGTTGGGACTGCAGCTAAAGCCCAGAACTCCAGCAAAGTTGCATATATTTATATTTATTTGTACAGTTGGGACACTTAAGTCATATTACAGCACAATCACCTTGTATTTAAAAATAATACTTTTTTAAATATGTACATGGTAAAGTGTTGAAAACTTATGTAAAGAAAAAAATATATATATATACGCTGTTGCACTATTTTGATTTTAAGCTCAGTGTTAGTTTCTTCTTGAAGATCCATCCATTATCTTTACATGTACCTGCTCTTCTTTTCATCAGTGTGCGATGTTGTCCCCCCCATGACACGTCTCAAGTCCATCACAGGGACACATGGAGACAAATAATCACACTCGGGGACAACTTAGTTATCAATGAACATAACATGCATGTTTTGGTCCATGGGAGGAAACCAGAGTACCTGGAGAAATCCTGGTGTGCATGGGGAGAACATGCAAACTCCACCCGCAAAAGCCAGGAGGCGAACCTACGACCTTCTTGCTGTGAGACAGCTCTAACCACTGCACCACCCGACTCAGTTTCAGTCGACAATGATTTGATGTCTTTTGCGATGAAATCCAGACAAAACGTTTAAAAGAGTTCATCATTTATTTGCATTGCAGGAATAACTCCTCCTTTTCAAAGCATCTCCAAGATTTTGCAGTTTTTTTTTTCCTGATTATTGCAAGCACAATTCTGAACACTCCTTTAAATAAAAAATAAAATTAAATAAAAAAAAAAACACTTTTTTTTTGCAGATTCTTATGCAAGTGTGGGGACAAAGTGCCACTTTCACTGTGGAATGAATAACAAAAGAACAGACCGACGCGTTAACAAAAGTCGCATCAGTGTTAGCAGAATTTGAAGCTCGCGTCCATTTTTGGTTTGAACCTGCTAATTTACAAACTCCAGAATCACGGGGACACTGAAATAAACATCCTGGAATTATCCCCCTTTGAAAGAAATACTGCAACAGCTACAGACACTAACAATGAAGCCAAATATGTCTAACTAGAAGTTAAATATTGTTGGTAGTTACACACGATATGACAAAGTTATGAGGAAGACGGCGAGTTTCCTTGATCAAGGTAGCTACTTATCGGAAAAGGCAACAAACGTCATTGCTTGAAATAACACTCGTAAAAAAGTGAGGACTAACGTGAAAGAGGGAATGATATGAAAAGCTGTTGAAAATAAAGACAATAAAAAATATTTTTCTAAATCTAGTGTAGTAAAAGAAAGGCCACGAGGTTCACAGAGAAGAAAACAAAATTCAATTTCTACATAAAAAGGCTGAAACGAAGCAGCAAACAAATGTGCAATTAAATATAAAAGCATATTTTACACGTAACTACAACCAAGATTAACGTTTTCTTATTCACACAAGTTTTCTTCCTGTTTTCAATGCGTTACAAACGTAGTAGGTCCACTTGTTCTTTGCTTCACAGGCTTTCTCCAGGATGTGGTTTGAAACTTCAAAATAAAAGCTGCTCGTTTTCAACCTTCTCCAACAGCGTCTTTTTGGAAAAACTTGTAACGGCGCTCCTTCATATGCGGAGCAGCTGCTCGTACCGTTCGAATAAAACGTTAATGAAAAAATGATCCAAAGGTTGTTTCTTGTGGAAACCGTTTATGGAGAAGCAGTTCTGCTCGTCTTCACTGTTCGTCTGATCTGTGGAGTTGATAAAAGCTCTCAGAGGTTCTATTTGGACTCTGGTGTGGCATTTCAGCAGCCAGTACCCTGTTCTCCCACTGTACCCTGTTAGCTGAAGGAAAACCACTTCAAAATACCAACAAAAGCCACCAGTAATACAACCCCATTCAAAAAAATTAAAAGAACGTTTTGTAAAATGTAACAAAAACATCAAATACAATAATTTGCTAATCTCATTAACCCATATTTTATTCTACAGAAGAGGATTAGAGCCACAGTGCAATGATCCCCCCACCCCTTTAATTCTGGGATTATAATCAGAATTCTGAGATTAAAGTCAGAATTCTGACAGAGGTCAGAATTCTGAGAAGAAGAAGAAAAAAAAAGCCAGTATTCTGAGAAAAAAACAAATAAATCTGAATTCAGAAATTAAAGTCAGAATTCTGAGAAAAATGTCAGAAATCTGAGTGTAAAATCAGAATTCTGAGATTAAAATCAGAATACTGAGATTAAAGTCAGAATTTTGAGATAAAAATAAGAATTATGAGATTAAAGTTAGAATTAATGATATTAAAGTCAGAATTCTGAGACTAAAGACAGAAATCTAAGAAAAAAGTCAGAATTTTGAGATGAAAAAAAAAAAAAAAATCAGAATGCTGAGATTAAAGTCAGACTAAAGTCATAATTATGAGACTAAAGTCAGAAATCTGAGATTAAAGTTAGAATTCTGAGGAAGAAGTCAGAATTCTTAGATTAAAGTCAAAATTCTTAGATTAAAGTCAGATTTTTGAGATTAAAGTCATAAGTATGAGATTAAAGTAAGAATTATGAGACAATTATGAGAATTATGAGATTAAAATCAGAATTCTGAAAATAAAGTCAGAAATCTGAGATTAAAGTCAGAATTCATCTGTCAAATCTGTTGCTCGCCTTATTGTTTTTGTACTACTAGTGCTTAGCATATTCTTGGTTTAGTGTATTTCTCTGTTCATATCTTAGATCTTATTACCAATTTTCTTATACTTTTGTTGGATGTACCTGGGACCCTGTGTACACAGTTTCGTTCCACGATTAGATGAGAATGACAAAGAACCTTGACCAAATAGATTTCATTCTCAGAATTCTGACTTTTTTTCTCAGAATTAAGGAAAAGTAAAATTTTTGCACCATGGTTCTAATCTTCTTCCGTATTATTCACAATGGAATACAAAGAGGCTATTAATTATTTAAACTAAGTTATTGTATTGGTTTTTTTTTAATAGTAATTTTAAATTTTATGGCAGTAATATATCTCGTCGAAGTTGGGACTGGAGCAACAAAAGTAATTTTACTATAAATTAGTTTATATGGCCTCTGGTCATTATTAAAAGGGCTGGGTATAAAAAGTGCAATCTCTTAGAAGTAAAGATGGGAAGAGGTTCACTAGTCTACAAAATAAGATGCATTTAAAAGTAGTGGAAGTGAATATTCAGTCAAATGATTTGAAGAATCTGAAGAAATCCAAGCACAAAGCTGGAAATCAAAACAGATAAATCGTGTTCTCTTTGGGTTTTCAAATAATTCAGAATTTATTTTTCTTTCCTTAAAATGATACAAATCCTTAGTAATTTCATCAAATGTTGAAAGTATGTTCCATTGTGAATAAAACTTGTTTTTATGAAATGTACAAACCACTGGATTCCGTTTTTACTTTTACATTTTACAAAATGTCCCATTCTTGAGAATAGGAGTTCTAGAAAATGGCTTTTTTCCTCCAACTAAATAATTATAACTTAAGATTAATCACATTCTTTCAAACACATATAATCTTAGTGTTTTCATTCAAGTTATACCTAAAACTAATCTTTGAAACCATCTTGTACATATTCTTCAGGTTACTTCAGTGAAATCCATGCTTGCAGGAGTTTTCTTTGCGCTTTGACTCACAAAATAAATTTATAACCAAAAGCATTGCTTTCAGAAAAAGCCACAAATTATCGTTTTATCTATGACTCTAGTAAACGCAACTTGAAATACAGGATTTAATAAAATAACTCAGATCAGAGCGGAAGTGGAGCAGGTTTCATTTAAATAATTAATGTTCGGGTTTTTTGTTTAAACATTATTTTGAGATGTTTGGACAACAAACAAAGTGTTTGTGAACATGGATTCAGGACCAAACATGAATGAAATGCAACTTTTAGGAACTGGTCAGGAACTGGTCAGGAGTCAGCAAACCAACATGAAGCAGAACTCCTCCTCAGGTTGGACGTGAGGGTTTTGCTTTGACACTGAAGTGGACTTCATACATTCACCTGCAGGTCTGTCATCACTTCAGAACCAGTTCCACGTCAGAGCTGGGTCTGACTTCACGGTTGATACCCAGACACCACTGCTCACTGACGGTGGGTTTGCAGAGATGTCAGTCTTTCAGGTTGTTGATGTGGGCGCAGATCTTCAGGGCTGGTCCTAACTTAATGTTCATGGTGGACATGAGATGCTCCTCCTTCAGCAGGAGCAGAGCCTGTCCGTCAATTTCCTGCGACAGGAACTGGGAGGCAAGCTCCTCACAGCCTGCAGAACAAGGAACATAAAAAATTAATGAATGAGGAGGAACAGAGTAAAGAAGACTGACCAGATGGAAAAATACACGAGTCAAAGAAACAGAAAAATGAAGAAAAGATCAAAACTGTTTCCAGTTTGAAGTCTTCAAGATGTTTTTTAAATGATCAAACATACAAATGACAACATTTAAAAAAAAAAATCTTGCCATTAGAGCTGAAATACAAAAATCCTGCAGTCAGTTATTTTGATATAAGTAAAAAAAAACTCAATTATAAAATATCTGTGGAGGGGGAGGAGCCAACGAAGCTTCAGCAGTGACTCTGCTTGTATCTAAACATCTCCCTGCTGATAATCTGTAATCTGCAGAGTCCGAGTTTCACTCCTGTGGAACTACTTTTTGTTAAACGCATCAACACTTAGCACCGTTTTAAGCTTCTGTAGAGGTTCATCTATGAAACTGGTTTAATGAGACCAGCCTTCTGATATGAAGGTTGAATTACATCTTAATTAAATGTAATTGAATTACAGCCTCTGGTAGTTTAAAGGTGACAACATGTGACTTAGTTAATTACCCGGTAAAGTTTTGTGCGTTAATACAAATTAGGGAGTACTGCAATCTGCCAGAACAAATAATAAATATGTCAAATCCTCCAACCTTGTAGTGAAGAAATAAACCGTGACACTTCCTCCACACTCCACTGGGAGGGGCTGTTGGACGGACAGCTGGGCGCAGAGCTCTCCGTTTCCACCGGAGGAGGTGGCGGCGGCGGCTGGTGGCACGAAGCAGAGGAGGCGGGCGAAAGAGACGCGGCGTCATCTTCATCCTCCTCTCCGCTGGACTCCTCGTCTGAGTGGCTAGACTCTGAACGGCACTGAGGGGAGGAGAAGCAGAACAATTCATCAACCACTGGATTCATCAACCACTGGATTCATCAACCACTGGATTCATCAACGAGCATGCTCGTCTGAAATGACTTTCAGAAAAAAATATTGCTTTAGACATGAACTCAAACTGTACATTTGGTCATTTTTAATTAATTGTCAAGTCCTTTTCGTTCACTGTATATTTAATGAGCATCTGTTCACACTGACTCCTGCATGAACATATTCCACTATGACTTGTTTTAATCAGACACAAATGAGCAAAGAGGGAGAGGTAGGATGGAGGATGACACATTCAAAAAAATTAAAGATGCACAGTTTGGTTACAGCCACCAGAGGGTGCTAAAACCTAATCTAAAAAAACAACCGTACATCAACTCAAACATTAACACCAACAGTCCATGGTCAATAATCCAGGTACAAATCCAACACAGTTCAGTCAGTCATCTGGACAGTTTATTTTGTTGCTGAGATATGTCATTCTTCATCCAAAGGACTTCTTCAGTCCGAGGAGCCACAAACACACTGGAGTCCCACAAGTAATGCACTCTAATAATGGGGGAAAAAAAAAAAAAACAGTTTGCTGGTGATGAGATGGTTTCTCTGGTCTGCTCTCTCCACCGTCAACTCCTCTTGAGACAGTCAGACCTGAAGCAGATGACCTGACTGAACGTTGTTGGATTTGTACCTGGATTATGAGCTGTTGGTGTTTTAACCATTTTGGCATGATTGCCTCAGAGGAGTTGATGAGGGAGAGGGCGGGCCACAGAAACCATCTTACACAAGCAAACTGCCCCCCCCACACACTATTGGATTGTGGTACTTGTGGGACTCCAGTTTGTTTGCGTCTCCTCAGCTGAAGAAGTCCTTTGGATGAAGGACGAAGCATCGCAAAAAAAAAAAAACATTCAGATGACCTGACTGATCAAACATTAACGTTCATGGTATGTTTCCGTTGCACATTCTAGGCGTTAATCTTTTTTCTTCTTCACATTATGCAAATTAAGTGTGCACTGATGTAACATGGCAAATTAGGGCTTGGTCACTAAAGCAAGATTTCCAAGCTGAAGCTTTAGCTTCTTCCTTTGCAATCACACATAAATTATTAGCTGACAAGACATGATAAATTACAAAATTATCATTTTAAAGGTGTTTCAAAATCTATCAGCGTAAGAACATGTTGATCTCTACCAGGCGCATCATCAGTGATTTATTGCTGCAGCAAAAAGTTAAGTTTACAAGTTGCTCAACAACAATTTAGAAACAGAAATAAAACCATTGAAGCAAATGGAAATCTGTTTCTCACCTTGGCAGGTATGGGCCTCCCTGCAATCTTTGCACTGGCTATCTCTGAGCTCGTCCTGCGAGGGACCCGCCTCCTGGCGATTCCTACTTCCTCGTCAGAGTTTGAGAAGTGGTCCTGATCCTGATCTTGATCCCGATCTCGACGCTGGTTGTGACTTTGCCTCACGGAGAAATGCTGCCTGAAGCTGACGTTGTACCTGGGGAACCAATACATACTGTATCGTAGACAAAGAGTGACATATACGGTACTGAAGCCAGGACGAGCAACACACAGTTTGTGTCTCTTTGCACCACATGAGGGCAAAGAGACAAATGCAAAGCAGAAGCACAAAACAATAAAAATTAAAAATATATCACGTTAACAACATACTAATCAAAACAATGCAAACAAGGCATTGTTTATATAGTAAAACATATGATGTAATATTCACAATGCAGATAATAATGAGCAAATTCAACAATGGAAAACTTAACTCATACTGAAATTTTAAAAAAATTACAAGCCATTGTTTTTAGCAAAGTAGATGGAAACTTTTTCAACTTAAGAATAAAAATAAATAAATAAAACACAAAAAAATGTTCATGCAGCAACATAAAACAGCTGAAAACAGACATTTCACACAGCCGGCTGGTTCTTACAGCAGCAGCCGAAAAACGTTATTATTATTATTTTTTTTTAAATAAATCAGACTTTTATTTACAAGATTTTAAGAATCAGATTTCCAACTTTCAAGACTAAATGTGTGAACAGTAGTTCCTCGCTACTTCGTGGTTCGACTTTCACGGACTCACCCTCTTGCGGTTTGTAAACTTACAGTCCATATAATAATAATAATAATAATAATAATAATAATAATAATAATAATAAATTTAATTAATCAATATTACTCACATGATTGGGACAGTACTTTGCAGTAAAATGTTAACAAAAACAATAAAATATTTCGGACATGCGCCGCCATTTTGTAGTTTTTTTTCTCAGTAATCCTACACTGTATTCCCTCTCATAATGACCACGTTTCCCAGAAGGCAACAGGGCCCCAACCATAAGCCCAGTTTCCTTCTGCTGGGAAAGTTTTGATTTGATTGGCACCCAGCAGATGCAGAGAAGCCGCACTGAGTCCACCGAATCTGACCAGAACTGGATGAGAACCAGAACCCATCGGTGAATCTTGAGAACTGGTGGCCGGTCCACGAGGACTTCTAAGCGAGGACGTGCACGGAAGGTCCGGAGCTGTTTTGTAGCCCATCGGGACTTTTTTCATCCAGACTTGTACTCAGTTTGATCATCTACGGTCCCACACTGGTCAACAGAAGGTCTGCCCCTCCCCCCAAAAATGTGCTTCAGTCAGAACCAGACCTCTGCGATAAACGAGGAACTACTGTAATGCATAGAAAAGTTTTTAAATACTATAGATTATTTCAATGTCATATGCTGCATAAAAAGGTAAACAACCATCGGCAGCTTTGTGAAACATGCTGTTGTTTCAGCAACTTGGAGCAAAGTGACTCCCAACACGGCGTTCATCACATATCACAGGTTTCATGCATGTGAAGTACCTCTTGGCACAAGACATGGAGCAGAACCTTTTGGTGCCTCTGAACTGGCTGGCAGGAGCAAATTTCTTGCAGTACTCACACTTCAGCACTGAAGGCAGAAGACGACAAACATTTAACATTAGATCATAAATAAATGTGTTGCATTACGACAATGACTCAGAAACTTTTCATGCAGCAGCCTCCTTTGGAGGGGGAGAGGTTTCCTGACCTCCCCTTGGTTTGACAAACTAAAACAAAGAGTCAAATGTACCTGTCATTGAAAATTAAAACTAAAAAAACAACTCGTCTTATTTAATTTGAAGCAGCTCTTTGCATGTTGCCACACTGACACAGGACAGAAGTAAACTGCACTGCGTCTCATCAGCTGGTTTATGACTTTTATGCTGCTTCCGTCAATCTGATCGTTATCCTTGATTAAGATAACGCCTCAGAGCAGCAGATGTTTCCTCCACTAAAGACAAACTCTGTCAGTTCAGCTTCATGTCTACTCAGGTCCTGAACAATAAGGAATAAATCCTTTCTCCACCCCACACAGTTCATCAACCTTCTCTGTTTGTGTAACACACATAAAAGTCCCCAGTTCAAATGTCTAAACATCAGTTCTGCCTACAACATTTTAGGGATCAACAAAAAACAAACAAACAAACAAAAAAAAAAACAAAAAAAAAAAAAAAATGGGAACAATACAGTGTACTGGTGAAGATTCTCCATAGGAAAAAAAACTCTGCAACCCCACAAGCTTGTTCTTAGTGCAAATAATGTAACAAATCGGGGATAGCAAAGACAAAACAAGAGCCCCCCCACAATATATTGGCAGGGTTGACATAGGTGTTTGGGGAACTATCGGTGATAATTGGCCCATTATGTGTAGATATAAACACTTTTAATTTTCACCCCTAAAATGCTGGAAGCAGCTGTAATTGTACAATGTATCCAGCAGAGGGCGCACAAAGACTACTTTAAAGTCACGGCCGTTCACTTTAAGTTTCACTTTCAGCACAGCTGAAGCAGGGAGCAATACGATGAAGAGTATTTTGCTGAACAGAGCATGGTGAGTTTATTTTAACTGATCTGCAAAACAAATCCAACAATAATAAATTATATTCAATCCTCCAACCTGCTCGTCATTAGCTACGTGTCTCTCAAGTTAGCCAACTAACCTTTAGATAACCTAGCATAGTCAAACTTTATTCATAACAATAAATCTAATGTGGAGGTAAAATATACATCTTTATTGTCCTCAATGAGATATTTTTGTCTGAAATCTTTACTTCTCTGCAAAGAAAAAATAAACTCTGCTAAAGTCAATACTAAATAGACCTTCACCATTTGCGATTGTTTAAACAGTGAACAGGGAAGGACATTTCTTTGTTTAATTTATATTTTTTAACACACTTCATTCATACAGGTTAGTTCCCATTGAGCCTTGAAGACTCATTTCTGAAAGAGACCTGTTACATAGTTCTGATAAGATGGTACAGGTCTATCAGCATCATGGTTCTGACCATCTCATTTATTATTGAACTTGATAACTTTATGGTGAATAGTGGAGGATAGAAAATGTGAACGCACGCTAGCAAGACTGTTTTTATGACCAGTGCACCACTGATAAACCTACTGTGGGACTATGAATAGTGTGGATCTGATTAGCTTAGCTTCATGGTTGCTAACAGCTACACTAAATAAACAAGCCCCGCTCCACTCGCTGTTTTCTTAGATTCTTGGGGGTGGACAAAGCTAAACAAAATTCAGCCATTATAGCCTTCCCCTTCCAATATCAGTATCGCGATAGACAAAATTTCCGTATCGGTCGGGCTTTAGTTAAAACTATATTTTTTTGCGTGAACTTTCAAAACGTACAGAAAATGTGGTTGAATTATTGGTGGAACACTTCTCTCTTGAAGTTCTCAGATTTCTTTAACAATTTTACCTTCAACTCACGTTTTCCAACAACTTAAAGAACAGTTAATGGCTTCTCGATGTTTAAAATGTATTTTTACACCAGACAGAAGCGAAAACTAAATGTTTCACACTGAAAAAAGAAATGAAGAGCATAAGGATGAGTTTGAAATGGAGAAAGAACATTTTCTGAAAACTCCTCAAAATGTATGCTTGAACAAAATCTTCTCTCTGTCAATATACAATCATATTATTTGTAGTTTTCTAGCTTTGTGCACATATAATGATCAAAATAAGACGAGCTATTAAATTTGGGAACATGTATGGTTTTAACCTATTAAAGAGTTGTTCATACCTGTTGCCGTGGTAACAGTTTCTGACTGGTTCGTGTCTGGACTGTCGTCAGTCAAGTCCTCCCCAGCAGAGTCTTTCACCGGACCAGATATCTGCCCGTCAAACAGAAAACAGATCAGAACTTCAGTCACTGTTCATAAACCAGACCTGTGAGTTTAGAACAAACGAAGTGTTCTCACGGGGAACGGCTCGGCTCCTTCCTGGATCACAAAGCCCTCGATGAGGTGAGTGAGGACTTGTGGTTTCACAACAGCTTGAGGAGGCGAAGCTCTCTCCCCCTGACCGCAAACGCCCCGAGCCACAGAGAGCGCTGGGGTCGGAGAGGAGGAGACTTGAGGAGAAGCAGAGCCTGGAGACAGAGAGGAAAAACGGTTTTGAAGGTTCTAACATCTTTAAAAACCTGATCAGGACAAGTTAGAGGCCGATGTTCTCACCAGCACAGATGGGTTTGGCTGAGGACATTGAGGAGTGGTCTCTGACCAGCTTGAGCCGTGGAGGAGATGGACCATCTTCATCATTTGCTGAATTGGAGTCAGATTTTCTTTTTAGAGAGGTGCTGAGCTGCTTTCCCTTAAATAAATAAATAAATAAAAACATGTAATTTAAAGACATTTGTAAAAGTCAGCTGCAGCAGGAAGTTAGCAAAACATGAAAAGTAGCTCTCAAACCGACTGGTGACCAGCTGACCTGTGGTGTCTGACCTCCCGACGCGTCTCCATTGGCTGTGACAGCAGCCGACGCTCCTCTCTGCTCGTCAGTCCCCGGGGGGAGCGTGTGTGTTGAGCGTGATTGCAGCGGGGGAGGAGATGAAACGGTCGTCGACTGAGAGGAGGCGGCATGCACCAACGGTCCATTCTGACTGTGTGCAGAGCTCTGACTGGCCTGCGGATGCACCTGAGACGCCTGAGTCAGCGGGGGAGCCTCCTGGGGAGCCTGAAGGGTCTTAAGCCCCACCCCTCGGCCAACAACCCCGCCCTCCCTGGAAGCAATGGACGCCACCATGGTGAGCAGGCTGGACGAGCTGCTGAGGACGGCGGCTCCATCCTGGCTGCAGGTGCCCCGGGCGAGCGCGAGAGCCTGGGCCCCTCCCAGCGTGCTCTGCCGGGCCCCCACTATCTGAACAGGGATGTGCGGAGGCTGGGGAGGGTGGTTGGAGCTGCTGGATGGTGATGGAGCAGGAAGAATGGGAGGGGGGTTTCTAGAAGGCAGCTGAAGAGGCAGGCGTATCCCTTGCAAAGTTTTTGGTTGGATGGGGACGGGTCCATTCGCGTGTCCCGACTTCTCAGCGCTCAGCGAGGACTTCTGCAAAGGCTGCACCACCAGAGTCTGAGCGTTGACCGCTGGTTTGATGGTTGCCGTGCCAACTGGGTACCCGTGGGGCTGAGAGGTGGCACTGGACGTCAGGACCAGGGCGTGTGCTGCTGTGGGGGCTGTGGTCCCCGTGGTCAGGGTTCGAGTTCCATGAAGCAAGAGCTGGGAGAGAGGGATGGAGGAGGTGGAGGACGAGGTTGAAGATGAGACACCAGAAGACGACGAAGGGTGGGCTTTGAGGTTAGTAGGCAGGGGGTACGTAGGTATTTTGATATGAGGTGGTTGTGGACTTGGTTTAGTAGGAGACTGGGTCGTTGACTGGTGGGAGGGCTGGACCAGAGAGAAGGCAGCTGGGAAAAGAACCAAAAAAAAAAAAAAAAAAGTGTTAAAGAACACATCATTTATGTAGAAAAAAAAAAAAGACAATCGTTCATATGCACAAGTGTAAATCTGCAGCTTTTTCCTTTTCATCCTACCAGCGTCACTCTTCTCCGGAGTTTCAGTCTTAACACATTTAGGACTCGAGACTCCTCGCATGGCGAGGTTCTGCACCTGGAGACAAACAGGAAACGGTTGTTTGAAGATCAAACAATTACCGTGTTTCTGGCCGAACAGACGCAGCAAACATTCAGCTCCCGCTTCCAAATGTTGACTCGATTACCCCACATACCTGGTCATTATCTGACTGGCTGCTGCTGGAGGAAGCGGGAGTGACTTCCTGTGGCTGCTGGGTTACAGTCGCCACGGCAGCGGTTGCTGTACTACCAGGCATGAAAATGAGCTGAGAGGGGATGGGCGTCCTCAGGGAGCGGTTGACCTGCAGGATGAACGGGCAGCCGTTAAATACACAGATACTGACACTGAGGCCCCTATCAGATAGTAGAGAAACTGCATATTCTGGAAAAATGCAGTGAGAAAGCAGAGTGCTGAAGAAGCTGAAACAAAGTTTTTAAACCTAAAACAAGCAGAACACTATACTGTATAAAAAAAGGTAATGAAAGGCCAGCTAAAAGGGAATACTGTAGTAGCAAAAGGCTTGCTTAAAGTATCGAAGGATAGCCAGAAACTAAAAAGTAGAGCCCAGCAGATATATTGGTAGAGCCGATATATCGGTACATATCGTTATTGGTGATAATTGTCCCATTATGTGCCGATATAAACACTGGGAAAAAGCAGCGTCTGTACTTGCAAAAGGTGTAATTGTACAATGTATCCAGCAGAGGGCGGATGCGGACTAGTTTCAAGTCACGGTTGTTTATTTTTTCCACTTTCAGCACAGCTGAAGCAGCGAGCAATGCTGTGTAGTAGGCCTGTCGCGATAAACGATAAATCAATTAATCTCATGATAAATGAAAATTATCCACCTCATTTTCATTTATCGGCTTTATCGTTTCTTCGTGTTTCTCTATTTCTATTGGACGCTGGATGACAAAAAGCTCAACTCTCAACTCTGGACTGGAGCTCTTCACTGACCCCTCCCTTCTCTTTAAAATCCATTTTAAACGTTCAAAATCATGTTTTTGGATTGTTAAAAGCAGCTAAGCTGAGAAGCTAAGATCAGAGAGTCAGAGAATCTTTATTGTCATTTGCACCACATGTGGTACATGTGATGAAACGAAATTATGTAC
>JARVLU010000583.1:25803952-25815529 GCA_031762415.1 Simpsonichthys santanae | reverse complement strand
ATATAATTTTAAACTGAAAAATTAGATTCCTCTTGTACGGTGGTGCACTTGGTAGAGCTGCCACCTCTCAGCGAGAAGGTTGATGGTTCAAATCCCAGCCTGGGACCTTTCTGGGTGGAGATTGCATGTTCTTTCTGTGCATGCATGGGTTTTCTCCAGGTACTACACGGACCAAAAACATGCATATTAGCCTGATGGGTAACTCTGAATTGTCCTGAGGTGTAAGTGAACAAAGTTCATGCTCAATTGTCCAGGTATCAATTTCAATAATTCTCAGTCTGGTCATCTGGACAGTTTCTGTTTTTTATAGAGAAGTTTCACCCTCTATCCGGAGGGCTTCATCAGTCTGAGGAGTTCCAGTAAACTGTTTCCCCACCAAGCAGTAAACTCCTTAAGTGGACCAACCAGTTTGCTGGACCTCAGATGGTTTCTGGGGGACGTCCTGTCCCTCATCGACTCCTCCCAGACAGGCAGCCACAGCCAAAGTGGTTCAAGGCAACAAAGTTCATGCTCAGTCATACAGGTATCAAATCCAATAATTCTCAGTCAGGTCATCTGGACAGTTTCTTTTTTATAGAGGGACATTCCGCCCTCTATCCGGAGGACTTTATCAGTCTGAGGTGTGAGAGAGTGAATGATTGTTTGTCTCAATGTGTCCCTGTGATGGATGTGTGACCCATCCTGGGTGTCCCCAGCCTCTTGCACAGCGATATGGACACCATGACCCCCGTTACCCAAAGAGGAAGAAGCTGGCAAAGATAATGGATGGAAATTTCTTTAGTCAGAGGAAAAACATAGACACAATACTTCTGATTACATATTGATAATTTTATTTAACAATTTTACATTTCTGGTATGTTCAGGACAAAGAACAGCTGGAGTGCTTCACTAATGTGGAACACAGGAATGTTAAAAGCCTAAATATTAACACTAAATCACCTGAAACTGAGCCGACATTCTGATCACTGCAATACAAACAGACGATGGCTGCGATGTGTCAAGTATTACTCCAGTCACTGCACTGCATCTTCAAGCACTACACACTGAAAATGGACGCAGTCCTCAAACGCCTCATGTGGATTAATATACATTAAAACTCTACTTCCAGTTCAATTTGTTGAATCTGTTGCATGAGGAGGCTGAGTAAATAATGATTCCTGATACATTTGATGAATAAGAAATGAGAGATTTTTCACTAACACTGAGAAACAGTCTGAGACACAAAAACATAATGGAAATCTCACAGTATGCACATTTATACAAATACACCACAGTAGTCAGGGCCAAACATCCACAGAATAAAGATTACAAGAAACAAATGATGCTGTTGAAACTATTTTCACAAATTTACATTCACATGTGTACGACTGAATTCCAAAACAACTAAATTAACACACAGTAGTTCCAATTTTTGCTATGAAATACGTCATTATGTGCTTTAATAGAAACATTATGGCCAAACTTGAATTAAACAAATCTTATTTTGTAATCTTGATGACGTCATGATTCAAGTAACAAATAAACCACAACAGCGCATCTGAGCAATTAAGACGTTGTTTTCTTGCTTACATGTTTAAATTATGATGCAAATTTGTATCTGCCGAAACTCAAAAGAGTTTAATCTGGTGATGAGTGTTTGTGAGGGGTGAAACTGACATGCAAAAGGAAAAATAAAACTCAAACACAGCAGCTTCAGTCAGAGGCTGACTCTTATACTAATATACAGAAAGTGATTTGAGCCTGAGATACTTCAGTGTATGGACAGCAGTGTAGGGACTAATGGCAGTGTGACTCAAACATAAAAACATGCAGGTAACATAGAAATAGAGCTCTTAAAAATACATTTTTACACTTGTTTTCATGTTTTCCTGTACAGTTAGAGGAGAGTTTTGAGTTTGCACATGTACACACAGTTCTGCATCCAGGTTCTTTTAATGTTCTTTTAAATGTTGCTTTGAGTATTTCTGGTACTTTTGTAACAGTTTACTGTCATACCAGCTGGTTTTTCAGAGTTCTACGTAACATTAGCCCAAACTACAAAATAGCTTTTAATCAAATTGAACAAGAAGTGGCTTTTGCAATCTTCAAACCACTTGTAAACTTGTATGGATTTAAAGCAGAAGAAACTTCCTGTAGAGAGTCATGTGCCGCTCAGAACTCACATCTTTCTTCACCAAAAGCAGCATCTTCGACACCGAGCTTTCTTAAACCTCTGAGTCCCAAATTTTCTGAAAGAAAACTATACATCAAGCACCTATCTTGGAGGTATTAGATTTGTTTGTTTTTTGAGATTGCCAAAAGGCACTCCCGACAGGGCAACTGGTGTTACAGAAATGTACTGTATATAAGAGACACAGGTTTGGTAAAACTCAGTGTGGGTGGGGGAGCAGCGTAGACATCGCCACTAACAGAAGCAGCAAATTCACAGGAGAGACTGGATACAACACCGAACACCATCAGAGAGGAGCGCAAAACACACCATCATCTACAAACACATGCATATACATTAAAACTACAATTCCAAATCCAATAATCTCCAGAATTACTCATCTTAACAAGCCTGCTCACATCAAGTGAAACATATCAACAAATTTACACTTCTAAATGGAAACTGTCTAAACGTTAGGCAGGTGGATCATTTTACCAAAGTAAATCTCTTCCAAGTAGTTAAGGATAAAAGAAACATAAATAAATGGTCTCTGAATGGACAGCGAGGGCGAGAATAGCTTTCTCTACAGCAAATCCACACAACGGAACAATAGATTATAGAAAATATACTTTTTGTCACACGGTTTCACAACACACGCACTGTTAGTAATACATAAATCTGTTGAATAAGAAGAAAAGTGTCACAGCGCTGGCAGCATTTAGACCCGTGGAATAAAGCTAAAATGATATTTGAGCTTATTAATGATTTGACTTCTTTTAAGTTTAAAGTTTAGATGGAAATAAAATATACTGTATTTGAGTTTAATTCTTCAGGAAAAAAAAAACCCATCAGGTTCACAAAAATTAATTACAGTAGATTTATTCCTAAAATTACACGTTGAGTGTATTTGGACTTTAATAATTCAGTTGATGACAGCCGTGATGGAATTTAATGCTTAATAACTGAGTTGTGTCCTGTTCCAGATGAAACAGCCTGTTTCACGTTGTGTTTTGTGGATATTTGAGTTGTCTCTATATTTTTGAGCAGCTGCATGTTGCAAAAGTACAAACAGATTCATTCAATATTTTCACATCAACGTTTTGGTCATGGATCGCCCACAAACTCAACATTACACAATAACCCTGTGATGTCAAGAAAGCCACTTAAACTTTTAATTTATTTATTTTTCAAAAATGTGCTATGGAAAAAACATTAAGATAACATGTTAGCATGAACTTGCTATCTAAGATAATTAATGGTTTCATTATGTACCGGTAAAATGTTTATTAGACTAACATCTGTTTTTTTTTTTTTTTTAATATGAATAGCAGTTTTTAATAATCTACATGTTGGATCACATTAGCAAATCAGAAACAATTTAATGGATTATTTTATGATAACAAAAATGCTCATTTTGACCTGAAATCAAAAACCCAAAAGTGGAACAAATGCTTGAAGTTCAGCTCACATAACCTTCGTCTTCTGAGCGTTTTCATTAGGAGAAAAAAAAAAAAAAGTTTAAACAACGATCTTTGGATTGACTTTCACAAATCAAGAAAAATTATGAGGGTTTGTCCACCAATCAGCTTCCAACCAAAGCTCTTAGTGTACCCATAGTTTTTTTTTTTCATGTTTTTGTTTAGTTTATATAATTAAACATCTAATTAAAACCAGACTGGTTCAAAAACCAAAGTAGTTTGATTAAAAACTAAGGAAACATTTATTTTTAGCAGTTTTGAAGAATACCATGCTTTGTGTTGACATATAAAAAAATGTTATTCAGGTTAATTAGAATAAACCTCGGTAAGCAGTTTTATCTTTCACTAAAACTCTTAAACATTGTGATTTGACAGTATTAGCACTTCCCCTTTAGTTGCCTCGTTCCCTTATGGCTGAAGATCCGGCACTGATTGCACATTTCACGTAATCTGACCTGTTAACAGCTTCTGTAAATATATGCTTCGTTACCGCTCATGTAAATGCAGCTTACTATATTATTAGCAGTAGGGATGCACGATATTATCGGCATGGTATCTGTATCAGCCGATATTAGCGATACAGTTAAATATCGACATCGACCATACCGTTAAAAACAACACCGATATAAAAGGCGTTTTTTAAAGACCATGCAGAATTTTGTACTGTATTTTAATTCCACAACAGAGAAAGCTATGTGGTCTCTGTAAGTAAGTCTGGGGGGGGGGGGGGGGGTGGAGATAGCGGTATTGGTATCAATTATCGGTCAAATAAGTTTTATATATCAGCCAAAAATCAAATATCGTGCATCCCTAATTAGCAGCCCGTTATAAATAAAGCAGTCCTGTGCTCAAAGACTTACTGATAGTCTCCAACTCATCTTCATCTGGTTACCGCGATGCGTACTGTACACGAGAGATAAAGGGTTAATCTAAACTGCACTTTAGGTGATGATGGTTTCTTCTCATCTGCACACAAACAACTCACTGTTCACACATTGGTGCCAGTCTGAAAACCATTAAAACATCTTAATATGCTTTACTCTATATACTTTGTGTTAAAACTATGTCTATTATAATAATCTTGCCTTTAACAAAAATATACAATAGATGTTCTATGCAGTCAAGTCTTACAGGGCTAAAAGCATTAGTCCTACAGGTCAAAGGTTAATATAATTTTAAAAACAGACTGCAATACTTTTTTTAATGACCTTTAGTTTATTTTAATTAAATAACTACCAAAGATGAAAAGTTGTTAAATATCTGCTAAATTTCCAATAAGCTGTAATGTAGCACTTTTGAATCCCAATTATTAATCTTAAACAAATTGCATATGTGCTTATTCTTGTGAAGATTATCTTTAAATCATTTAGGAAGTATTTCTGGTCAGTCGTGGAAAATATATTATTTTAGTCTCTATTCAATTTTGGCAATTTTTACTTTTCAAAAATTTGGATAGAGTAAACATTGAACTTATTTAGACATGATTTGGGAATTGGTGCTACAGTCATTCATTTGTTGTCAATGGAAGTGATGCTAATCTCAAATTAAATAAAATATATCCAGTAAGTCCTGATGCATGCTCAATAATCCAGGTAGATTAATCTGAGGTTGAGCCATGTTCTCTGGATGGATTCTTCTTCGTTGAAACATTTAGTCTTTTATCCAAAAGACTTCTTCAGTCTGAGGATCTGCAACAAACAGTCATAAGCAGCACCTGCACTTGTTGTTGCTAGTATCACTCAGCCCTCTGTGAATAACAAGCGGCCATCACTAACAACCAATTGTTAGGCTGCTGGTCCTTTTGCATGTGAACTACAGGTAGTTCTGGATGTCATCAGCAAACTGGTTGATCCGCTAAAGGTGCTGCTTATAAAACAGTTGCGGCTCCTCAGACTGAAGAAGTCTTTTGGACAAAAGATAAAATGTTACAACAAAAATATTCCATCCAGAGGACCTGACGTAACCTGGTTAATTTATCTACCTGGATTATTGAGCATGCATCAGGACGTAAATAAAACAAACTTGTTTTATGGTTTTAGCATTAGCTTTTAGACTTATTAAAGTTTGAAATATCTGGGGAGGAATTCTGCAGAATGGATTTAACAACCAGATATTTAAGGTTGCACGTGTTCATCGGGAGATTTTGGTAATAATCCTGGTATTTTGTGAGGAAAAGGCGACGTGACTCAGAAAACATCTTATTAAACCAGCAGTCAGGAACACCTCCTCAAAGTACAACTGCGATCACGAGAACAGAAGGTGCACGTTGCATTGCACTACACTAGTCATTAAAACTCTCCTTACATAAAAGACAACAGGGTAATTAAAAAGTGTATCATGGTGATCCACGCCACTTTAACTCACTTGGACCTGAACTCAGAAGCCGTATTTATGAAAACACCTGTAACACAATTCAGAAGATCAGAATTCCTGTTGACTGCCCTTTCCTGCAGTAAGGACCAGAGCAGCTGGACCTGAACCAGCTTCAGTGGTAATTAACCAGAGGTGTGTGTCAGTCTGACTGCGGTGCAGACACACACTTTTATCGAACGCACCCGATTCCTCAGGAATGTCAAGATTTTTAGAAAGACAGAACTTTTTGAAAAGAAAGTGTGAGCAATGCTGAAGTAGTTTCCTCAGTTTTTTTAGTGACTCTTCCTTCAAATATAATCTCTCCCACGTCATAAAACTTCATCTACACCTGCTCTACTTTCTCTTCGGTCGCGCCGGGTTTCTCTGTGAGCGGAGTTGTTTCGGCTGCCGGCACGGAGACCTGGACGGCTGCTGGCGCTTCCACCAGCGGGACCTTCTCCTTCTCCGGTGAGGCTGGAAGCGTCACGGCGGTGCTGGAGGTGGCGGGAGGCTCCTCGGCGGAAGAGGCGTCGGGAGGTGGAGCGCTACCGAAGCCGCGGGCGATCTCGTCAAAGGTTTTTCCCTTCGTCTCTGGGACTTTGAAGAACGTGAAGATGAAAAAGATGATGAGGAAGGCAGTGAAGATGAGGAACACCCATGGACCACACCACTCCTGTGGAAAGAAGAGAGTGGAATCACAGCTTGTACAATGTATCCTAAAACCGATTACTAAGATCATATATATTTAAAAAGTACTGTGCAAAAGTCTTGAGTCATAACTATTTTCTTGGTTTATTCCAAGCAACCAGATTTTTTTTTTTTTTTTTTGCATTTGCTCCAATTTCTTCTGTTGAATCTATGAAAAACATCAAATTAGCAAAGTTTTTCAGACATTAACAACATTTCAGCACCAAAAGAGGTGATTTCAAAACAAACTTGACGGACAACTGAACAATGATGCAGCTCTCGAGTCCAGTCAGATCTTTGATAGATTTTTTTTTCTTGTACTAATTAGAGATGACATTCAGACACTGTTCAACTGCTATTTATTATTTGTCATCCATTTGTCAAATAGTCTAATTTGTCTGAGCACATGTTGCACAGCTGCCATGATCAGGACTGGATGAAGAATTAAGTAAAAAAGCTGCTAAAGTCCAATAAAAACCTGAAAAGTCTTAACGAAAGTGTAAAAGCATTAACCAGGAACACTTCAAAGATCAACTTGTAAGTCTGGCTCTGAAAGAAACACCTAAATATATTATCATGTTTGCGTAGCGCTACATAAAGATTTTTTTGTATGTATGCACAACACAGCAGCGCAACAAGTTCTTGTAGCAAAAGCAAAGAAAAGAAGCTTTAATTAAACCAAAACCAAGTTCTAACCGATCCATCAAAACCAGCACCACTGCTCCGCCCTTACCACTAGTTTGGGAAAGCTCATTCCAACCAGGAAGTTGGCTGTCCAATTACAGCAACCAGCAACAGCCATGGCTGCAGGACGGGGCCCCTGGGAGAAGAGCTCGGCCACAATGAACCATGGGATTGGACCGGGGCCCAACTCAAACATAGCCACAAAGAGCATGACAGCCAGGATTGCAGCGTAGCTCATAGCTGGGATGTGCTTCTGCTCAGAGAGAGGGAAGAAAGAGGAAAGAAACAAACAGACATAAACAACATATTCAATGGTTTAGTGTTATTGCTGAGTCAGCATTCACACAATTGTTTCCCCTGCTTTTAATTATTTCCCGTAGGTTTTTTGCAGTCTATTCAATTTAGCGGTAGTTATTTATACAGCACCAAGTCACAACAGAGGTAATCTCAGGGCACTGTACAGACTAACTATAGGATTTATCAAGAAACCCCCGGTCTAAAAACTGGACAATGTGTCAGCCTTACGGACAGAGTCTGGAAGTTGGTTCCACAAGAGAGGAGCCTGAGAACTGAAAGATCTTCCTCCCATTCTGTTTTTGGAAACTCTGGGAATCACAAGTAAACCTGCAGTCTGAGAGCGAAGTGCTCTGTTAGGAAAATAAGGAATAGCAAGATGTGTAACATAAGATGGAGCTAGGTTGTTGAGAGCTTTGTAGGTTGGAAGTAAGATTTTGAATTCAGTTCTGAATTTGACAGGGAGCCATAGGAGAGAAAAGCAAAAAATTAACGGTCATCCATGTTTTTATGTCTTTAAGACATGCTTGCAGTGTCAGTACCGGTAAGTGATTTGATTCATTGAGTTTCATGGACAAATAACTGTGTCATCAGCATAACAATGAAAATTTATCTCATACTGTTTAAAGAGTATTGGTCCAAGCACTGAACCCTGAAGAACTCCATGACTAACTTTGGTGTATGATGAAGATTATTTGCATTTACAAATTGGAATCTATCAGATAAATTTGATTTAAACCATTTTAGAGCCATTCCTGTAATTCCAATATCGTATTCAAGTCTCTGTAGTAGAAAATTGTGATCAACTGTATCAAATGCAACATCTAACTACCTTTGCAAACTTTGTGCTAGTTTAGCTGTTCATATATTAACATGTTCAGCGCATCCATGAGATTGATGCAAAGACTTTTTTTTGTAACTTATTCTTTTCACAACTTTATTTAAAAATATTTTCACTGTAGAAATACACAAGATAAGATACAATAAGACCGAACTTTACTGATTCCACAGAAAATTATTGCTTGTTAAATTGTTGACATGGAGATGTTGTCATTATCTTTGCAACTATTACGTTCTTTGAGATCTGATTCAGTACAGTTCTATACTTGGGGAACTTAATAAGTTAAGAGTTTCCCTAATTGTAGCTTCTAGCTACTTTATTTTTCAATGCTTACTTAGCAATTAGCTTCTTTTAGCTTTTAGCTAGTGTTCCTCTTCTTTTAGAGTTACACTTCAGTTTCGGCTTTGTTAATTTTAAGTCGTTCAGCACTTGGGTTTTTGCAGAAAATGTATTTTCTCTTGTTAAAATCCAAGAACTTTTGTTGTTTACTAGCTCTTGATGACTTTAAGGCTATAAAGCAACACTGTCTCATTTTAGGAATCTAGAATTTTTGCTGTTTTTATTTCAACAAGTGAACTGCTGTCACAAAAAAACTTAAGCATAATAAAGAAAAAAAACAAGAAAAAGGGTGAGTTAAAGCTGCTTTCATTTATTTATAGCTCAGTTGTCATGGTATTTAAAAATATAAGTCTGAAGAAATGCAATGCAATGTTAAAAAACAGTTCACACAATGCTGAAGAGTTTAAATATACAGTATATTAAAAGTTTTAGTTTACATTTCATACATTTTTGCAAAACTCGATCCAATTGCTAGAATTGTCTCAACACAAACTGAACTCAGCACCAGGGAGAGATTTTAGGACTCGGGATTGAAACCCAGAAATATGTGACTGGTGTCCTGGGTGTTTCCTCACAGTCACATCTGGACCACCATCAAGCTGTTCTGAGCACAACTCACCAGCAGGAGGGAAATTGTCATGAGGAGAGCGCTGACAGCCATTCCTCCCAGTCCCAGGAGGTGGAGAGTCCTCCGTCCTGCCTTTTCCACCAGGAAGAGCTGCGGGACACAGAGGGGGGGGCGAGCTGCTGATGAATGGACAGAAGCACGTGCAGGGTGAAAGACAAACGGCACAGCACTCACAGAAACAACGGTGAAGACGGTGTTGACGATGCCGGCTCCGATGGTGGCGTAGATGGGCTGCTTCACTCCTGCCGAGTCAAAGATCCCCGTGGAGTAGTAGAACACCTGAAAGATGCAGAAAGGGCAGCAGAAACTTAGAGTTTTATGCTTGAAGAGTAACGTTTTAAACTTTAATTCATTTCTTAAAATTCACTTTCTTGGCTGCCTCTTTACAAACCAACTTTTTGGTAATTATTCTGTGTTGTATTGCACTAATTTCAATTTAAATAAATGTGTCCTCCTAACAACCTAATTTTACTACTGAAGAGTTTTTAAATTTCAACGCTGGCATCTTTTGCACAAACAAATATTCGTGTTTGCCTGTTGTTGCAGTGTTTCCTCCAAAATCTGTAAAATCAACATGAAACGATAAAACTGTGAACGTGTGAGGACGCTTGTGTGTTTTGAACTCACGGCGTTGATGCCTGAGAGCTGCTGGGAGAGCTGCAGCATGATGGCGATGAGGAGCGGCTGCCTGTAGGAGGCCGAGCGGAACAGCTCAGCGATGGTCACCTTCTTCTCCTGAGCCATCTTGGCGCTCTCCTCCTTCATCTCCTGCAGGTCTTCGCTCACGTCTTCGGTGCCTCGCAGACGGACCAGCGCTGTCAGCAGAACCGAGGCAGGACGGGTTATATTTAAGATACAATGCAAGAAAAGTCCTGGAGTAACAGACAAACACTGGAGCAGTTTGTTTTTATGACTTTGCTCAATTATCTTCATTTTAAAATCTGAACGATAAAACGCCTGCACGTCAACGTTATGAGCGAATTCTTTTGCGACAAATAAAAGCTACAGTTTGAACTACAGGATGATTTAAAGGTCAGTAGAGGCCGTTTGTTGGCAATAGTTGCAGAGCTTGAGCTAACTTTAAAACCATGGCAATTTTATATCCTCATTTTAAATGCCACAAAGTGATATTTAACCAAGAATAATTGATTAGTCGAATTAATATTTTAGAGCCAAGTCAGTGTTTTGGTTCACTAAAAGTTCAAAATAAAATCTGGTTAAAAGAGAGTGTACGTTGATGATGTAAATAATAATAAAAAAAAAAAGTTTAGTGACTGACAAAAAAACAACAAATTAAAATCAATGTTCTCTTTTAATATTTTAAAGCAAAATAGCATTAATGCCAATGATTTCAATTCAATAACTGACATTTTTAGTCGGGACACCGTTGACTGTGGAGAATTTACTGTATTTTTCTGACTATAAGGCGCACTTAAAATCCTTTAATGTTCTCAAAAATTGACTGTGAGCCTTATGTATTAACCAGAGGTGTGTGTCAGTCTGACTGCAGTTTACTGTTACTGGAAGATTATTATTGTTTGAACCGATTGTTTGAAAAAAGGGGCAGATTTAATAAGATTTTTTTTCTTCTTTCTGCTACCTTTCATTTTTAAATATTTTGTATGTTATCGTTTATGGGATTGTTTTGTACTGTATTTTTTTTTAAATGAACAAATTTTATAAAAATAAATAAATAAATAAATAAAAACTACCGTATTTTCCACCCTATAAGTCGCAGTATTTTTCATAATTTACATTCCTTGCGACTTATAGGCCAAAGCAACATATTTATGGATTTTCCCCATATTTATAAACCAATTTTTGGCTGAGATATGACTGTTTTTATTCGTTCTGACCGAAAAAAAAAAAAAGAATTTGAGCAGTACCACTTTCAGCCACATGATGGCAGCAGAGTAGTAGTAGCAGTTGGGTATGCCGTTGTATCATGTAATAGGTAAACGTGGCTATAATGTCAACAAAAAAAAAAATCAAGACAAAAACAACTGGACTTCATTTATTAAACTTTACTTTATACTTTATTGTTTTTTTTAGGGGTGCACCGATTGCAGTTTTTTGGCCGATCGCCGATCACCGATTTCTACAAAGTCTGACTTGCCGATTCCGA
>JARVLU010000583.1:25768286-25792405 GCA_031762415.1 Simpsonichthys santanae | reverse complement strand
ATACATACATACATACATACATACATACATACATACATACATACATACATACATACATACATACATACATACAGACACACACAGACATATATATTGCATAAATGTGTGTGTGCATGTTACTGCACTGTGATAATGTGAATGTATCCTGTGATGAATGTATCATCCATCATATTGCCGTGATCTTTCTCCACATAAGATAGGTGACCCCTTGTATAATAAAAAAAATGGCTATAGCTGCCTATAGAGATTTTTTTAACCACCACATTAATTAAGATGTGATTAGGAAGAACTGATTACTTTACATACTTTCAACCAGTAAAAAGAAGGGTATGCAGCCGTGGTGATTTGCTGGGTGTGGCCTAACAGCATTCTCCCCCCCTTGATATTCATGTGGCCCACTAGGCCTCTCAGGCCCAACTCAGGCCTGCAGGGGCAGCAAGACAAGAACAATAGCAGCAAGCTCCTCCAGTTTTTTAAATACCTGTATATGTTTTATTTGATGTGTAAAACAAAAATCATATTGTAAATAAAATCCTTCAGCATTGGCTGCTGTAAAGCAGGTAAGCTAATGTCTGGGTGGTGTGTGACTGTTGTGGTGTGTGTGTGTGTGTTGGGGGAGGGGGCAGGAGCTCCTGCTCTCCTCCTCAGGGAAGGATCAAATATCAGTTGACTCTCTCTGATGTCATCTGTGTTTTGAAAAAAGTCTTATTGATTAACACTTTAAAGGCAATCCATTCTTTGTTTAGACTCTTCTTTCCCCATTTCGACATTTTTTTTAAATGTTGAATTTAATACATTTAGTTTTAGGGCTAACATCCATTTAATTAAATTCCTCTTGTGTTTGCTTGCATCCTGATAAGATCCCTGAGGTGCAGGAGACATTTTGAGAGCGATCAATAATCCTGTCCACAGCCTGACAGCACTGGGTGCGTCCGCCACTCACATGGATTTCTGTTCACTTACTGTGGATTGTAAAACTCAATAAAATATCACAAAGATTTTTGACTCAAATAATGTTAATTATTTATTTTTACTCAGATACACAGTAATCAATGGAACAAGCCAGTGAAAATGTTTAAATGTGTGTTAAAAAATGGTGAAAGACCAAATGTTATGAACACAAACTCCTGGGCAACAGATGGATAGGTCTGCTATTTTATTTTAATTATTTAAATTTAATATGATAAATAAATCACATGCAATTCAGTCTACATACTTTTTATTGTACATTTGTTTCTAAAAAAATCACTTGTTTAAAAAAATGCAAGAGCTTCAAAATGTGCAGGATGTTTCTGTTCTCACATTTTGTATTGGAAGACTCAAAAAGTGAATCAGTTCTCGATCAGTATTCAACGATTACGCTCTAAATTTTACAACAAAAAAATGTTTAGAAGTTCATGAGATATTTTGCTAACAGACAGAGCTGAATGGAAAAGTAATAGTGTGTTGGAGATCAGTCTCAGCTACTATCAGATCAATTCTTTGCTCAGTATCTGTAAGCATTGTATAGATTTGCCATTTTTATTTTTGCTAACGCCACTTCGTTGTGGCGGTCGTCTTAAATGATGTAGACGTTCATAGGACTTTTTTCTAAACGTTTCATCATAATCTGCTGAGAGATTCTTGACATAATTTGTTAACTGTCAGAAATGCACATAAGCACAAAGGAAAAATCATGATTGCCCATTTATCCATGGGAGTGGATTGAAACATTGATTGAAACATTAATACAGTATACTAAATCACAATGTATTTAATTTTCTGACTGCGATGGTATTTTCAGCAGAGTTCTGAGGGAAAATGTTCACAAAGCAAATCATCCAGTAAACAAAGCAGTTCTCCATCATCTGTCTGAAATCATGAACATTACTTTTAATGAACAGATGCTTTGAGGAAGGAGCTGCCGGCAGAGCCACAGAGTGACAACGATCACACACGGAGTCACGACACACGCCATGAGGTGCGCCTTCCTCCTGCAGCTGCCTCAGTCGCAGCGTTAAAAGCATTCTGGTCACATGACCGCTCTCCAAGTCTCTTTGATAAAGATGATAAAATCCTGTTTGCATTTGCAATAATAAAAAAAGAAAAAAATCACACATTTCTTCCTAAATCTGCACTTCAGTGACATATTTGAAGTAATCTACAAACCGTTCATGGATTAAACACAATCAGCATTGCTCTGAAATCCCACTAACACCATTATAGTGATAATCTGTTGCAGCAGGCAGATTAGCTGAACAGATGACACGTTGCTATGACGAGCGTTGTAAAAAAACACCATCTGATTTTACAATCCTGACACACACACGTTCATTCTGAACTGAACGCAGCTTTCTAGAGCTAACTGACCAAAAATGAGCAGTTTTTCTTGAAGTGCAGTTGAATTTTTTTAAAAATTATGCAACTATTTGTCTGTTTTGAAACAAATCTGTGTTTGCTTATCTGCAACACAATCTTCCTTTCTTTCCTTTTGATTTAGAGTTTTGACCTCTCTGCACGCACACACACTAACACACACACACACACACACACATACACACAAACACACCCTCCTTCATTAGTTTCTGCAGCGGCAACATGGAGCTTTATTGACCCAGACTAATAGACAGAGATGCACATGTGCAGCAAGGTCTCATCAAATAAAAAGGAGAAACAATCCTGCTGATGCAGCAGCTTTGAATGTAGGCAAACACATATGTGCACACGCACACACAAACTCAATACACCTTCACCGAGTCAAAGGCCACCACACCTGGTGGATGGGGGAACCAGCTGAACATGTGGAGTGATGCTGGAGGCTCAACAAGTCCAGAGTATTTTAAGGTCTGGCTTGAATTACCCGAACAGCAAGTTTCAAGAATAAAGGGACAAAATGCTTTTCAACTTGTTTAGGAAACCCGCATTTTTTTTAACCAGTCAAAACCAGCAGAGTTATTTATCAACAAATAACCAGTCGCAGTCAGGAGGCAAAACAAGAAATCCACCGTTAAACACAAACTATTTAAAGGCATAAATTCATAAAACATCCTCACTGCAACATCATTAAATCACAGATACTGCACTGCCTAATTTGTTTAATGTGCTCCGTATGCCAAAGGTTACTGATGCCCTCCCTGATGCCAACTGGGCTCAAACCTGCAGCCTCAGGGTTACAACGGCAACACTGACCACTGAGCTACCGTAGCACCCATGCTTTTCATCACAGTGAATAACACAAAAACTAATCACATTCTATGGAGAACTGTATGGACAAAACTGTTTATTCTAAGTCTCCAGATGGTTTGTCTACGGTTCAGGTCTAACCGCTTCTTCCAACGCATCACTTATATTTGGGGTTACGAAGTAGGTATTTGTTAGCTTCAAACTGTGACACTGGTTATTGACCTGCTCAGTCAAATCATGAGGATGAATGTGCATGTTTATGCACATTTGAACACAGCATCAGATAAGGGTAGATAAGACAATCGTCCATTTGTAGCAACGTAATTCTAGCAACGCAAACTACTAAGGAAAGTTAATATTTACTAAAGAACCAAAGCAATAAAGCCGTTGCAAGAAAGCCAATGAAAAGAGAATGGGTGAGATGTTATTATAGTCAAACAAGACGTCAATGGAGTGAAGATAAAGTTAAAAATACTGTACAAGCCTGTCCATCAGTCCGCATGAGGGCGGGACTCATGACGGTGTTCATCAACTATACGCTCCTGACACAAATCCATCACAAAGTGTTAATGACCTGCCTCAGTTCTGAGTTCGCTTGAACAAGTTGTCAACATGTTTGTTTGCACAGTTAAGTTATGAACTGACCAGCAAACTCAAGCTTTTTCAGTTTTTTGTTGAATTTTTACCATTTAGTATTTTTCGGCCTGCTGTGGGTTATAATATGTTACTGACAAGACTCAAACAGGTTGTTGGTATCAAAGGCTCAGTTTCATCCTGGTTTAAAAACTACCTGACTAACAGGAGTTTGTTGTCCATTAAGGGAAAGGCTCCTCTCACTTGTGGGGTCTCTCAAGGGTCAATAATGGGTCCACTACTTTTTATACATGTTGCCTTTGAGGTCTGTTTTCATGACCCCTCTCCACTGCTATGCTGATGATGTCCAGATATATCTGCACATTAATTTAGACAGTATAAATCAACTATAGTCAAATATTCAACTAAAACACAGTAATGAGGGCTACTTATGGGACAGATCTGGTTGGCAGGCCACAGATTAATGAAGTCTTCCAGATGGAAGATGAAACATTTCTCCTTTAAAGAAACTGGTCCAGATGAAATGATTTAACCTTCTTTTGTTATCTACCTGGATGATTGAGCCTACAAACCATTATTCAACCAAAAACGAGCTTTAAATCTCTAACAATAAAATAATAAATAAATGTAGTGATCAGGTTTGGACAGTATTGTCCTGTAAGGTACATGCAGTCACTCTGCTGTTAGGAATCTGACAGCTCTTTCAAACAAGGGGGAAAGGTAGAGAGGTGACATCAGGTTTTATCCATTTTAAACCAAGGTGAAGCCATATATCACCACATCAAGGGCCTGGAACAAGTCATTCCTGGTTTTATTTCCACTTACTTGGAACATTGTTACGTTCCGTATGTTTGTTTTAGATAAATCATCTCTGCATCAATTATTAATACAGCAGCTTGACTTGAAATGGTATTAGAAACATGAACATACTACTCCAGCTGTGGTATCTCTCCTCAGGCTTCCTGTTTGGTTCTGGATTCATTTTTTGGACTTTACTGCTTGATTTTAAAGATTGAACAGCTGAAGGTGCAGGATCCTTAAATCTCTGCTTTAAGATTCTTTTTTCCCCTCTGGCTTTCGATTTAATTAGAGACCTAAATAGAGATTGTTTTTATTATTTTTTTCCCTTTTCTTTTATAACTTTAAACCACTAAATCCATATATCGGGAACATATTTTCCAATGTAGTGTTGTTTTTCATCAGGAAAAAAAGCAATTCTATCTATTTCTTTATAACATATAGTGACATTTTTCCCATATGGGTGATGAAAGTGTGTCAATACTCAGCCTGTAATGTTTTTTTAAGGTCATTTGTGTGGCCTATTCTGTAAAATCACACTGTGACACACTATTTCTTGTTTTATAGCCACATTTGCTGCTCTTACTGGTCTAATTTGTCTTCTTATATTTCCCAGAAGTCCTATACACAAATCCCTGAAGGACATGGGTGATCTGGTTCCATAAATAAGCTGAATTGATAGATTTTTAAGGAATGTAAAGCAAATAGATACAAGGAAAAAAAACGCAACCCTTGTAGATTCAATATGATGTTAAGTCAAGTCAAATTCATTTATAAAGCACATTTAAAACAGTAGCTGTTACCAAAGTGTTTAACAAGACCAATGGCTGTAATTAATAGTCCTGTCAAAATAACAAATTTTACTGTGCGATTAATTGTCTCAGAAATTATTGTGATAAACAATAATATTGTTTAAAATTTGACAATAATTAGTAATTATTGTCAAATTTAAGAAGAAATGTTGGTTAATTTGCTTTGTATGTAGTACCTTTTTTCAACCACTGAATGGCAGTGTTAGACTGTTTGAACCAAAGGATGGATAGTGAGGGGGCAAGCAGCGTGCCTCTTTAAGAAAATGGAAGGGCGGCCCCTTGATGTGATATGGGCTGTCTCTCTTCTGTTCT
Organism: Simpsonichthys santanae; assembly: GCA_031762415.1. Lineage (NCBI taxonomy): Eukaryota > Metazoa > Chordata > Actinopteri > Cyprinodontiformes > Rivulidae > Simpsonichthys > Simpsonichthys santanae. Next base: position 25,786,727 of record JARVLU010000583.1, on the reverse strand, counting down.
CAAAATGGCGGACGCTCGGTGTGGTTTGAGCTCTTTAGCATAGCATTTTTTGCACAAAGCTTTTAAGAAAAAAATCAGTAAACAAGTTCTCAGCTTTTTTTGCAGAGAAAACAACTTTTTACACAAAGGCACGGGTTCAATGGTGAATTTTGCAGCTTCGACAAGACGAAGGTTTTTTCCCCGAGGTCAGCCTGATAGCTTAGCTCATAGCTTAGCTTCTCAGCTTAGCTTCTCTTAACGATCCCAAAAACGCAATTTTGTATAATTAAAATGGATTTTAAAGAGAAAAGAGAAAGGGAGGGGTCAGTGAAGAACACCGGAGTTGAGCGTTTTGTCATCTAATGTCTTTAATAGAAAGAGAGAGACATGACGAAATGATAAAGCCGATAAATTAAAATGAGGTTGGTAGTATTCATTTATCATGAGATCAATTGATTTGTTTATCGCGACAGGCCTAGTAATTAAAGAAAAAAACAAGATGTAATTAAAGGCATCAACAGGAAAACAAAAAAACAAAACAATGAAATACGAAATCAAATCACACTATGTTAAAAGTCAGTGAAAATAGATGTTTTTTTTTTAGATGGGATTTAAAAACAGGAAGTGAAGTAGCTTGTCTAATGTTGGGGACAGATTGTTCAAAAGTTTAGGGCTAATGACTGAATAAGCCCCATCTCCTCTGAGCTTCAACCTGGTTTTTGGTACAACCAAAAGCAGCTGGTCAGATGATCTCAGCATCCAAGAAGGAACATATGGTTGAGGGTGCAAGGCTGTTTATGCACTTAAAGCACAACAGGAGAATTTTAAAATCAATTCTGACACGTATAGGGAGCCAATGAAGGGCGGACAAAACTGGTGGAATGTGCTCAAACCTATGAGTTCCTTAGATAAGCTGGAGACATGAAAGGGAGACCTGACTGACCCCAACATAAAGCGAGTTGAAATAGTCTAGTCAGTCTGTAATGAAGGTATGGACTATTTTTTCAAGGTCACATCTGGTCAACACTGACTTAAGCTTAGCTATATGCCTTAACTGGAAGAAGCTTTTTTGTAGAACAGTTCATCTGTTTGTTAAACTTAAAGTCAGAGTCTAACACCATCCAGAGATTTGTAACGGACTGATTAAGATATGGCTGAAGAGAGTCCAGATTAACAGGAACAAGAGACTGCAGAAGGCTAAACACAGTGACTCCAGTTTTCAGATCGTTGAAACAAATATTTGAAGCCACCCATGCCTTGATGTCATCAAGACATTTTAACAGAGGGTGAATTGTGCATGAACAATAAGATTTTAAGGGCAGATAAATCTGACAATCATCAGTGAAACAAAAGACCATGTTTCCAGACCCCAAAGGGAACAGATACAGTTTAAACAGAAGGGGTCCAAGAATCCAGCCCTGTGGGACCCCGTAGGAAAGAGGCGCTGACGCAGATAAACTACAGTATAACCAACATTATCACAACAACTCCTGTCACTCATACTGGAACCATTCCAGTGCTGCACAAGTAAACCCAGAGTTCTAACCACGAAAGTGCTTAACAGTTTCCTTCAATGAGCTGAAATGAGCAGTAACGGTTAAATGAGATAAAGCAAAGTTTCCATCCTGATCAAATATTTCCTTTATGTGACCCCAAAACAAACACTACAGTTAAATAAAAAAGTCAAACAAAACCTTTTTTGAGTCGTCAGTCAGTCATGGGTGTTCAACTCAAGTTCGCTCCCTGTGTAAATGATCCTCATGACATTTATCTCAAACACGAAGACTCCAACATGCGGACTAATGGTTGACTCACGGCATGAATTGCATGTTCACACCTCCCACACAGATCTGCTCAGAGACAGAGTTTATTTCCAACACATCCATTGGATTCTTCAGTTTTTAGCATCAAATCTTTTCAGCATCGCAAGACCTTAATGCTGACCTTTGAATGTGGGTCACATAAATGACATCACTTCCTTACCTGTCCCTCCATCTTCTAAAATGTGCTGTTTGTCTGATCCCAGGTGGTTTCAGATCTGCAGGATGCAGAGAGGAGGAGGGCTTCAGGTGGGGTTTGAAGCTTCCCAGTTGACAGCTGCAGACCAGACCAGGCTGGTGGTCCAGAGGTGGTTCTGGTCCTTTGCTTCCTTCATAAAACAACCACCAGCAGTCAGGGTGAATTCGGGCTCATTTCTGACCCGATGGTGCAGCTGAGCTCCAGTTTAGTTCACATCAAAACACGCAGATTTGTTCCTACCTCGGGCTTGTTAAAAACCCCAGCTCGGTTCGGAGTGGTCGGTTCTGGTCTGGACCTTCACCTGTCGTGACTGAGACAAACCTTGGTTCCGTCCCAACACCCCCTCAGTGGGCTGCAGCACAATCCTGCGGGGCTGCGAGGAAAACCGCACGTATCACGCAATATTGTCAAGACTGACCCCCGTCCCCCCCGTCAGCCAATCAGGAGCTCGGCGCCGGGGTGTCGTGATGACGCCCCGCCCCCTGCGCTGTTGCGTGCAGAAATCCAGGTCTGCCGTGCGCCACATCCCGCGAGGCCTCCCATTTGTTCTCGGCCTTTTTTCGGTTAGTTGGTCATGAATGGGCGCATGCGCGCGCGTATGTGTGTGTGTGTGGAGGGGGCGGGTGACAGTGGGTCGCGAGGAGGCTTGATTGTTCACCCCCCGCCCCCACCCTCCCTGACTTCCTCTCTCGTGTCCTTCACGATGCCTCTGCCTCGCGACCTTGGCTGCTGCTGATGCTGATGCAACGCAGGCCCGTTGCTGGGGCAACGGCTCACGTGACGCCGGTCAGAAGATGATGCAGTTGTTAACACAGTAAACACAGATTAATTAAATACATCTGAAAATGACTTATGATTTTCACCAAATTCAAAAGTTGTTTAATGTGTTATTTGTCATTTAAGATGATTTAGTGTCACTGAAGTTAAAATGGGTCACACGTCTACAAGGTTTCAAGAAAAAGTTGAAGATACTTTGTAGCATCAGCTGATTTCTTGTTTACTTTTAGGTTTTAGATATCGTCAGAATGACCTAAAAACAAACTCTACGTTAAATAAAAAAAAAATAATAATAAACTTTACAGAAGCTGTTGTTTGTGTTGTATGGAACACCAAAAAGCTCAAAACGAAACAAATAAATATCATGAAAAACACAATTATGAAATAAATAAGCCAACTTTTCTTATTTCATAATGCTTTATTTATTTATTTATTTCCTTTTGAGAACTTCGGTGTTCGATGCAGGTAAACCCTCACAAAGAGCCGAGTCTAAAGAGGCAAAATGACGCATCTTGCAGACGTTTATTGTGACATTGAGCTCATTATTCATCACATAAACAATTTCAAACATTATTACTATTATTAATTTCAAGAATTATACTCAGGAAGCTCATTAAGTGTCTGCACAATTACAAATATCACAAATAATTTAAAATACTACAAGCAATTTAAATAACACCAAAACTTTTTACACAACAAACTTTTTATAAACATGTTTCATAACTTTTGGGCTCTACTTGTCGATATATTTTTATTTTATTGTCTGAACTGCAAGACATCAGATGAAACTGTTTTATTTATTTATTTTTTTTATATAACTTTAGGATATTTTACTTGTTTTTTTATGGTTCGTCCTTTACAAAAATGATGTGTTATGTCTCTTAATTCACAAACCTCCATAAACTGATTTTTAATCTTAATCGTTGCCTGATGAAGGTCCGGTGACTACATTTATATTCCTGCATGTTTGGACATTTGCATCTTCTCTTGTTCACCTGTCTCAGATGAAAAATGAACAAACTATTGTTTATTAAAAAAAAAAGCTGAGACTAAACTTTTAACATAGTGTTCACCTTTAAATCCTTATGTAATGTGTTTTTTGTTGTTGTTGCACATAATAAAATCTAATTCAGTTTCACTTCTAAGTTTTGTGGAATCAAATGACACCTCCTGAAAATTAATTTTGTTGAATCGTCTACTGCTCAGTTAGGTTTGTTGTGAGATTTACACATTTAAAGTCTTGTGGTTAACGCAGGAAAATATAGAGGACCAGACTTAGCATTTTTAGATGTTTCTTCCTGGATTATTGAGCATGCAACAGGGTACATGAAAATATAACACTACAGTAAGTTAAACATGGCTCACGATAAAAACAAGTTGCTTTAATGAGTTAAATCTATAGAAATACTGGAATGTTTCACAACAAAATGTTGCCAGGAGAAAAGAGACAGTGGTGAAGCGTGACATCAAATCCTCCCGGCGAAAGTTCCCTCTTCCAACTGCTCGTCCCATCGCTGAACCTTCGAGAGAACCGAGCGTCAAACGGAGCCGTCTTGTAGTTTTGGATCTTCTCCTGGATCTCGTCAGACATTTTCAGCAGCTGGAACAACAGCATACGAACAAATCTTTAATTCGTTCTGAAGAAATGCTGCAGGAATTAATGCTGACATGGTGCAGATATTAAATAAATAAAATCATAAAGAACCAAAATCCATACAAAGATTTTCGTTTATTGATGTGTCCTTTAATGAAAATAAGCAAATAAATAAAATGCTAGCAAAACATGACTGAATGCCAACCACTGTGTGTGGAAACGCTGAAATTATTTTAAAAAAATGATACAATATTCAATTTCCTGGCCATATTTGTTGATTTACACATCGGCCAATGAAGGTTCAGATGAGTGTTTTGTTTATATTGAGTGCAGACCCACATTTCAATTTGTTTTAACAAATACTAAAATAAACTCTTTCATAGTATGTGATAACCTTTAATTCATATTTCGATTATTAAAAATACATATTGAAGGATATATTTTATAAATATTAGGTGTGTGCATGCAAGTATTATTACAACTAGCTCCAAATACGTAAATAAATGTAATTTAGTTTGACTTTTTAAAAATATACCAGACTAAAAAAACAAACAAAAACAACAACCTTTGAATAATTTGCAATGAGGACCTGGGTACGAAGTCTGCAGCTCACATCAGAGAAAAATAATATTAAATATACCATAAATAAATACATTGGTCATTTTACTGATAAGGATTTCCTTCAACAATAACATTTTCAGCACACAAACATTTTACACGGATTAATTTTCTAATAAAATTATGGATTTTGTTCATTTTCTGTCTGAATACAGTATGTGAAAATTTAATTTCTTGCTTTTACACTCAAATTACTTTTGTTTGTCCACCTTCATTAAAAACGATAAACCTAATAAATAATATTAAATCTGGTCACGGGACGTTTGGTATGCGATGAATAATTTACACACATCAGCATAAGAATAAATACACAGATTAAAAAGAATGAACAGAATTAACACGATTAAAATAACACAGAACTCAAAATACACATAAGAAAATAAATAATATGAAAATAGTTACCTTAATTTCGACAAAATTCGGCCGTAATCCCAAAACCTCCTTTAATCTGCTCGAACTCAAAGCATGCTGGGAAATAATCCGCCCTTCGTTAAACAGCAGTTTCTGGTACGACACCTCCCCCTGCTGGAAAAAATGAAGAGGTGCAACTAAAATCAAACTAAGGGAGGCAGTCTGATTCAATCACCATGGCAACCTCAGCTGGCTGCCATAATACACCACAAATGAAAATATTAATTGCATAAACTTTATATTTTAGGCCACAAAAGACAATAAGAATCAACATATTTATGTTTTTATTTGATCAATTTTCATTTAATGGTGTAATGTGTACAAAATGAGTTAATTTAGTAAAAATAAAGATACAATTTCTTTTCTATAAATATTTTATTTAGGAGTTTTAATCTTCTTCCAGATGTGTGAGCAGCAGGTCAACGTGATCAAACTGTCATGAGCTTTAAATCATGAAGATCAGTGACGTCTGGCTCGACGCCCTGCTTGACCCTCCTGACCCCCCGTGCCGCCGCTCCACTGCCAGGCCTCGTCTGCGCTGTCGGCGCTCAGGCCGAGTCTCCCCGGCTCCGAGTCTGAGCCGTCTGGAACAGAAACATCTGGAAATGTTACGTAACGCCATAACTCCTCCATTTCTCCTTCAGGAGTTTCGTGTTTGTTGGTGGAAAATCAGAAACTGAGATTTGTGACCGTTCAGCTCAGCGACAGATGAAACCACGAACGACGTCTGCTCCGTCAGACGTCGATCTATTTTAAACTCGTTTATCTTCTGTGTGCGTTTTGCAACATGAAGCTTCTAATTGAATTCATTGGACATCTTTTGTTTCAGAAACAGCGTCTCGTAAAAACCCTATTGTGGAAAAAGTTGTGCCGTCGTATAACATATATATATATAAAAAAACACAGAATGTAATAAACGCAAACATTCTTCACAACAAAACACGGTAAAACCTTCAAATGTTGAAACTGAGAAATTCTCACGATTATTATGTTGATGGAGCTTTTCCAGATGTTTAAGCTATGCTAGAGGCACTTATGTACCTCCATACCATCAAAGAGGCAGGTTTAACTCTGCTCTGATGACATGCTGGATGGTCCTGCTCATTAGTACGTTGTTTCTAAAGGTATTTCAAGTATGGACTTGTCTGACCACTTGACTTCAGTCTTTTGCCTCCGTCCATTTGACATGAGCTTTGGTCCAACTGAGACGACCGTTGTGTGGATGGTGTTCACAAACGTCTGCTTCTTTGCACGATGGAGCTTTAAGCAGCATTTGTGGATGAAGATGAACTTTGTTTACAGACAATGATTGGTGGACGTGTTCCTGAACCCATGCATTGATGTCCAGAACAGAATCAGACCTGATTTTAATGCAGTGGCCCCCGAGGGCCCGAATATCACGACCATCCAATGTTGACTTTCTGATTTCAACAGATTTTGTTTTATTAGAAAATTAGAAAATGATTGGACATCCAAAAAATTTTAAATTTTCAAATGAGAAACACCGTTGAGAAATAATTGATCCATTACAATTAGATGTTGGTTGCAGATTGTTAAACCTCTGCCCATCTTTACTTCTGAGAGTCATCCTCTCTAAACTGCTTCATCTTCCTCTTACTGACCTGTTAACAATCAACATTTTTGAATAAATATTTATAAGTTGGTTCATAGCCTAATTCATATACTGGATTAGTATGATGAGTTATTTATCATGATAATGATTTATTAATTTGTGATTGTTGTTTAAACTGAGTGTTTGAAATAATTTTGTTTATGAAGGGGTAGATTAGATTCTTTTTCTTCTTCTGCTTCCTTTCATTTCATGTATTGTTTTGTTCTCATTGTAATGTAAATAGTTTTTCTGTTTTTATTTGAAATGAATAAACAAAAATAAATAAATAAAAAATAAATGTGTTTCTGTTACAAAATGTTCTTATATTTGTTTTCTGCTCTTACTCCTTAGTGGCGCAGCCTTTTGTGAGCCCTGCCCCGACTTTTCTGAGATGTTTGGCTTTCAAGTACAAATTAATTAAATTTTCTTATGTTTTCCAGACAAATAAAATATATATATATATATATTTCTTTGATGCTTATTGAGTTTTATTGGGAATAAAATACGTGTTTGTGAGATTTAAAAATCAGTGCATTTTATTATAATTTACATTGTACAAAATACCTACCTTTACTTAGAATAGTTTATTTGCACCTGAGACAATATTATAACGTAAAACCAAAAATAACTAAAAAAACAAACAAACAAATACTGAGTCCAGATTTACCAGATGAAACAGTTTATCTTGTGTTGAAATTATAAATCAACTGAAATATGTTGTTTTCTTCAAACATTAGGTGGATCTAAAATTTCAGAACTGAGCTTCCTTAAAAATTCCTAATGATGGTTTCTTTATTTTTCAGGGGTGCTGAGTTAAAAAAAAAAAAAATAAAAAATAAAAAAAGGAAAGAGGCTAAAATCACAATTTCCTAAAACCATTCAGTAAGTGACAAACATGTTTAAGAACACACTTCATGTACAAATATATTTCTGCATTATTGTTGTGTTTTAACCTTATAGGGTTTTGTTTATTCGTCCTAAAAACTGCTTCACAAAAAAAGTAAATTAAATAAAGTCTAAATTGTTAGGAATAAAATTGTGTCGAGTTATTTAGAATAAATAAAATCTGCTTATTTCTCACCTTCTAAAACGAACGCCGGGTGTTTAATCCAGATGTTTTTCAGTTTTCTAACTAAAACAAATAAATCAGTTTGGTTTGGTTCGAAACCTAAAAAAGTTTAATATAATGAGCAGTTTTATTCAAAATCTTTACATATGTACAAAGTACAAAGCTTTTCCACGATGTACTGAACATCATCTTTTACATTTCAATTTTACAACAGTGTATATTTTTGGCTTACACACGAAGGGAAGCACTGTTGACTGAACTCGTTGAAAATTTTTAAATATTTACAGCAAAACAAAAACAAAATGAATGCTATCCAACGTTAGAACGTTAACTGAAGGCGAGAAAAACAAAACCGCATGTATGTCAAAAGTAAACTTACACATTTTTAGACATCATTTTAAGTCTAAAGGAGGAAAAGAAGAAGAAAGTGACAAACATTTGGCTAATCAAACTAATCACTAATAACAAAGTGCTTATTACTTATTACTTTGGCATTACATAAAATGATTTAGCTTTTTTATTTATTTTTTTATTTTTTTTATACAGCAAAGCATTTAAAATGCTGATTTTGGGAGATTTATGTCACCACGACAACAACAAATATAACACATGTTATTTTTTCTCTCCATAACGACCAGTCAATGCAAGCCAGTGGAACTGGAACACAGTTGTTTTAGCAAATATACAGCATTTTTTCACCAAAATTTACTTTAAATTTTAAGTAGATTTAAGAAATTCTATGTTATTATTAACTTATATGGAACCAGACAAATATCATAATACAAATTAAATTTTTTATATTATTTTATTTTTTAAGAGTGAAGCTAACTGGCATAGGATCATCGATTTCTCCTCAGTACTTCAGTGTGAGTGTGTGCAGGTGTGTGCAGGTGTGTGACTGAGCCACGTGGTTTGCCCTGGTTAGAAATAGGCAGGATCATGTCAGGTGATCACACGTAAATCCCCACAGTAAGCCACCGGTGGCTCGGGAGACATTGGCATCATGGCGCTGACACGTTGAGGGCGGGTTAACCCGTTCTGATGCCGCTGGGTGGCTCGACGCCATCGTGTGACACCCGTCAATCAACCTTGGTGCCAATATGTAGCAGTCCACTCACCGAAAGAGCAAATTGACAAAACGCATCATAAAATGCTTTTTGAAATGAAACAAAAGCTTTTTATCCCCTTTCTAGAAAAACAAATGCATTACTTTCAATATGAAATACTAACATGATGTGCAACAAAACATTATTAGGCCATCTATGTCCATGCCAAACTCAATCTGCACTGTACAAAAGCTCCCTGCAACGATCTCATACACAGGTGCCTCATGCACCTTATGGAATGTTTCTGTTGGTCGCAGCGAGCCCGTTAACAGCAGCCAGAAATCTCTGGAGCTGTTCTGTTGAAAAGAAATCCAATTACGTGTGAAGAATCCCTCGGAGCAGCCGCAGTCGTGACCACACAGGCGGTAAATCTGGAGCTTCGTGCTCTTTAGAGCTTTTCAAGCCGTCCTGCTGAGAACGCAGAACTGAGGACGTAGGTGGAGAAGGCAGAAAGATGTTTTCTCACTCCATCCGTTTTTGACACGTGTTTAGTCAGACGACCCTCGCAGCTCTGCTTGTGAGGGGTTCAGTGTTTGCTTTTAGTGGCACGGGTCAAAAGGAAGCTCAGCGAGCCCTCCGTGAACCTCTACGTATTCTTCAGACCAGGACATGACGTCACCGACGAAGTGACCCCCGCAGGTTGCCTGGGTGTGGATCTCGTTGGCTGTCAGGACCCTGGACCAGAACTGGAGGTCGGACAACTCTCCCGTGAAAGACTGAGTGACGTCGAAGCGGCCCCCCATTGTGTCCTGTGGAGAAATGGGAGGAGTCTGATGAATGATCTGAAACGTTGACCCAACGTGGAGAGAAAATTGATTAAAGTATGTTTTTGAAATGAAAATCAAAGCAATGCAATAAAAGTTATAGATAATTGAAATGTGGCAAGAAACATTAAAACTCCTTTTCAATGAGGATCTCAAACACTTGTAACACAATGAAATGCCACTTTCTTATCTTTTTAAACAATTAAGATGAATATTGATCATTTTAGAAAATGTTTTGCATGACTTTAAATTTGACTAAGACTGAATTATCTCTACTTGTTTATTTTTCTCTCTTCTCCAGTAAAATCACTGTCATTTTAACAAACAGACATTTAAATGAAATTAATATATATTTTAATCATCCTATCATCAACTCATAGCAATTCACGCCAGAGGTCTTTCAAAGGGGAGATCTGGCCTCCGCACCTGCATGATTCAGATCAGTAGTAGATCAGAGTCCAGATGTTAAGGGTCGGCTCGAGGATCAAAAATATTGGATAATTTAATTATCCTAACATCTCATTAAAGAATTAAGCCACACAAGGAAATTAGAAGATCTTTTCAACCCAGGTTTAATCTTGCAAGAGGTGCAGTGTTGAAAAACAAGCATACAAGATGTTACATGTTGCTCCGTCTCCAAGGTCTGCCCACATGGAGTTAGCAAAAGCTTAAATACCTGTTATCAGACCCAGACGAGGTCAAGACAACCTCTGCTTTCCTGCTTAGGGTCCTTGAAGTTTATCAGGCAAATCAACTTTAACTCACACATATAGTTCTATATAAAAACATTAGTGAGTGAAAACATGGCTTTTTAAAATAAATGGTATGGCGCTTGTTTATCTTATTGAGACACTCAAAGCTCTTTACAACACAGTCTGTGCCCTCATTTACCCATTCATACAGCACTCTTCCATATCTATACAAAGAATATCAGAGCTTTATCACATTCATGCACCGATGGGACGCACATCAGAGGCAATGAGGGGTTCAGTGTCTTGCCCAGGGACACTTCGGCATGTGACTGCAGGTGGAATCAAACCCTCTTGCATTGGAGGACAACTGCGCTAACCACTCAGCCACAGCCGCCCCTAAATAAACAACAGAACAGTGGAACAACCAAGACAGAAATGGCACCATCTGCATTGAAAGCCAGTGACTGGGAGCATTTACGCTTTTATGAAGTTGAATAAAAAGTGTTTTTTTGACAAAAGCCACACTATATCCAAGTTGTGCATACATTTCCATCCAGAAGAGGAACAACTATAGCAACCAGTGGCACCTCAACTAAACAGACCATCAAGCGAGCAACATTAAAGTTTCTACTTAACTTGGAAAAAGGCAAAGCAAAAATAAATAAATAAATAAATAAAACAATTGCAACTTTCACTCTGAAGGATTTGCATCGGCAACCAGTTGCTGAAAGCCAGAGCTCATGGACACTGGTGCACCCTTTGGAGCTACTACCATTTATAACATTGTAATCCAATGTTAAATCGAAACAGAGTTGTGGAAACGCTGAAGAAAGCGGGTCAGAGAGCTCTAACATACACATGATCCATTGACTCATTTTTGTTCATTTAGTTCACAAAATCTTGACTGAATAAAACTGGTTTAAACTGCTGTGTAGATTTAGGGTATTTTTAAGCTCTGAGAGATTATGCACTCAGGATTTTGTTTGACGTGCATATAGATAATATATATATTTATAGCTGCATGAATAAGCATTTTACAATCCCATTGCAGCCCTCTAAATAGTCACAGATTGAAATAGTGAGGTGCCTAAATGTTCCCACTCCTACACGTTACCCATCATTAGAGAGCATGCTGATTGACTGACCTGCTCCTGACCCAGGATAAAGATCCCTCCTGGTTGTATTGGGTGCCAGGCTGACAGATTCTGCCCGGCACCTTTCTTCACGCCATCCTGGTAGGCCTCCCAAACTCCATCCCTTGTTGACCATGTCACACACACATGATGCCACTTTCCATCCATTACGTTTATTGGCAACGTCACCGCCTAACAAACAAAGAAGAGGAACAAAGAGCGAGAAATGAAGAGACAACGACGACCACAAACAACAATCTTTGGTGCACCTCAAGGATCTATACTTGTACTGTAGTCTTTTCAAGTTAGGCTGAACTTTAATGTAAAAAAAAAATTCTACTCAAATTTCTGTATATACTGTATTGGAAAAATTGTTAACCACCAATTGTTTGTTTATCATCAGTTTATCACATCTAAGTTTGTAACTCAAAAACAAAGGGCATGACAATGTTGCTCCTACAGACAATCAAACAATTAGGTCAGCCAGTACTTGACAATAACAAGATTAATTGCTTTGCTGATTTGTATGTGGACGTCACTTCACTCAGCTCTGACGTAAGGAAGTGGCAAATACAACCACCTGTCTTCCGTTCACGGGTGGTTACGGTATTAGCTTTCCCAGTTGTTATTAGCTTTTCAGAGAAAAAAAGATTAAGGAGTTAATAGTGTCGGCAATTGATTCTTGGGTCACTGTCGCCAAGACTCAGACATCGAGGGTCCGTTTCTTGTCCAAATAACATACAAATGATTATACCAATAATTAGAATTCCTAATGAAACACTTTTTAAGAATTACAAATTATGGAAAACCAGAAATGTTTTGTTAAATCCTTTTCAGAAGTTGATTTTTAGCACCTGGTGATTTAATCTTTTGGTTTACATACAATGCTACAACGCATTGCAGTTGCAGTTACCTTGTCATTTATGAGCAGCTCCATGGGGTTACTGCCCCATTCCATAAGCACCAGCTCATTAGCTTGCCCAGGCACAGCATAGGAGATGGGTGTGCCAAGGCCAGGACCTTCCCTAGGCTTTAGCCACAGACAGATGGTAAGGGCGAAGATCTCACTGACCACTGATCGCTTCATCCTGGCATACATGTAATTGGTTCTCATTGGAAAATCAAGCAGGAAAGCACTGGGGTGCTTAAGTTTCTTATTGTTTCCTGTTCAGATTGAGGAAGGAAAAAAAATAGATTTATGCAATTTATCTTAAACAAACAAACAAACAACACACGTGTCTATTTTTGACAGCCCTTTGGCTCTTTCAGGCAGGCTGAAGAGATTTAGTGTAACTTTCACCTGTTTGAACCCGTACTTTCAACAACGTCTTCAGTATTATAGTATTATATTTTGTATTCAGTTACAGTTTAGATTTCATCATTTGCAACTAGGATGCTGTTTTTGTATTTGAAAATGTACACAGTTAGAAAGAAAGGACAGACCTGCCATTGCCATGCAGATGTATTTTCATCCATGTCTTTACAGACATTAGCTGATAAATCCCTTTCAGAAATAAAATACTTTAAAACTTTTTTTTAGTAATTTGCATGAATGTAACTTTGTTTCTAAATTATTCTCAGTTACCATGATACTAGGTCAGAGTTAAAATAAATAAATGCTGATGCGTAAGACAGCTCTAACTCTTATAGGACCAAGCAACAATACACCCCTTTATGTGTGTATAATGTGCATGTGTGTGTACCTTGTTCATTGCTGTGGTGTAGTTGGTTGAGAACTGTTTCCAGCTTGCTGTGATTGGTTCCCTGTAAACTTGTCTCCTTGTCTCCAGTGAAAGGAAGATGTTGTGGATGATCGTCAGAATGGTGATCATTTACGTGGGGGTTGTTTCCATGGTCATCCCTATGGTGGTCATTTCCATAGTGGCTAGGTCCATGATGGTTGTCATGATGTTGGCCATGGTGCCCATGGTGATAATTATTGTGAGCATCATGGTGACCGCTACCATGGTGGTTATTGTGATGGTCCATGTGATGGCCATTATGGTGACTGCTATGATGGTTGTCATAGTGACCATAATGCTGGCCACGGTGCCAGTCATAGTTGTGGTCATGATGGTGATTGCCATAATGACTGCTGTGATGGCTGTATGGGTGGCTACCATGGTGGTTACCGTGGTGGTTACCGTGGTGGCTGTTGTGGTGGTCCTCATGGTGACCAGTGCCATGGTGCTCAAAATGGTGGCCATGAGGATGGCCGGTGTTGTAGTGGTCATCATGACCATGAGGGTGACCAGTACCATGGTGACCATCATGATGGTTATACATATGCCCATTATGGAGGCTGCTGTTGTGGTTACTGTCATGATGATCAATGTGGGGGTTTCCATGGTGTTCGTTATGATGACCAGACTCGTGTTGGTCTCTGTAGTAACTGTGCAACTGCTCTTCTAAAGAACTGATCTTCCTCTGAAGGAGTTCTCTCAGGGAGCTTGAGTAGGAGCTCGAGGAGTTCCTGGCCTATAGACACATAAGAGTTATTAGAAACACTTCCTAGAACCCACACAGCTTGGAAACTTTTCTACTACCTTTCTACTTCTGTCCAAAAGAAACAAGTAAATGCAGACATCATAAAATTATAAAACTAGGGTCTTTCACTTTTTTCTTTCTAGTATACCACATTTGGCCTTCAATCATCCTCACTGTCAATAATATTGTCAACGATGAATGATTCATTTCAAATATTCCCAAGTGAAGACAAATGAGGAGCAAGAACTTACTCGCTGCAAATTCAGTAAGGAAGAACTGGGGTACAACAGTCAAAAGACCAGGAAAAAAGGAACTCTAGTTTTTTAGTTTATTTTTCTTCCTCTCCACTGTGCTTGTTCTCATCTTCCTCACCATAAATCCGGCTTTGTTCCCTGCCAGCACACACCATGACTAATAGCTTTGTCAGGGTGGATAACCCTAATTGAAGGTGAGGCTGGCTAGCACCCTTGAAGGTATGACCAGAGGACAGTGGTGTAGACATCTTGTTAAAGGAGGGAATGACAGAAAGTAAATCCTGGCGCTGCTTGTGTTTTGTCTGGCACCTTGCAGTGACATCGAAGAAGATTTCTCACAGCAAATTCCCCAAAACCACCTGCATTAATAAGACTCCCAGACAAGTGGTGTTTGGCAAGGTGACAGTATAGGGGTCATAAAATATGCAACACTACAAGCACAATATGTCCTTGCATGACTGAGAACAAGCAAATTACTTTTTTTTTTAAATGATGCAGTGTTCTTGACAGGTCTCCAGTCCATCACAGAGACAAACAAGACAAACATTCACGCTCTCACTCACACCTAGGGGCAATTTTAGAGTTATCAATCGGCATAACATGCATGTTTTTGGTCATGGGAGGAAACCTGAGTACCTGGAAAAAACAAAAACAAAACATGTGCATGCATGTAAAGAACATGCAAGCTCCACCCAGAAGGGTCCTGGGCCAGTGTTTTGATCTGGCAGCCTTCTCACTGAGAGGCAACAGCTCTACCAACTGAACCTCCTCCCATTAAAATCTGGCTGTGAAGACAAACAGTAACTAAACAGCAACTTGTGTACATTTGCTTTTAGCTCTAGCCTGACTGTGGTACTTTGTAGTGTTGTCTTCCAAAGCACCTTAGAGGTCATTGTTTTCAACTCACCTGCAAGTTTTCCAGCCTTTCTTTCAATGTCTGCAGTGTTTTTCCAGTCTGTTCAGCAGAAATGGAGCTGAGCTTGCTGTATGACCCTTTTGGTTGTTCCAGTTCAGTCCCATGACTGTTGTGGGAGTGGTGGAGGTCACTGCCATGAGGTGCTGAGGTCCCATGGTGCAACAATGATGAACCATGATGGCTGTCGTGAAGGCTGCCATGATGGCTGCCGTGATGGCCGTCGTGATGACTACCATGAGGGCTGTTGTGATGGCTGCTATGATGGCCGTTGTGATGGGTGCCATGGTGGCTGCCATGATGCATTTCATGATGGTTGCCATGATAGCTGTCATGATGGCTACCATGATGACCATGGTGATCATCGTGGTGACTGTAATGACTGTCAGGATGGTTATTGTGGTGGGTGCCATGATGATTGTATTTGTCATGGTGACTAATGCTATGGTGACCCCCATAGCTTTCACACAAAGTGAGCTTGGCTGTAAGCTCCCTGATGGTCTCCCGCTGGTCCAGGATGGTTTCCTTCTGCCTCACAAGGCTCTCCCGCAGGTGCAAAATAGTAGTTTGAGCCTCATCAGACATTAAGGTCCGATGGTTGCCACCGCCGTTGTCGTTAATTTGGCTGTTGCTGTTTGGTCCATGGGCCACAGTGGGTGGTGGGTAGCAGCTGGGGTCTGCTTCTGGAGGAATGGGAGTGCAAACAAATTTGGGACCAACCCCATAGTCACGTTCCTTGCCTGACACCCCTGCTGCTGCGGCACATGATAGGAAGTAATAGCAAATTAAATAGTGCAGACGAAAAATGGGAAGGGAGAACCCAAAAGAGTGTCCAGTCTGCAGACGGTGCCTAGCAGGACAAGGCATGAGGCTCAAAGGACCATTGTCTCTGGCCATAATTGGTTGGAACCAAATAGATTTCTGGACAAATTATTATATTCTGAGGTATTAGTTTTGCTTTTGAAAAAACCATGAATAAAGGTCATTTGTTTTGAGCGAACAAAAAAACTGCAGATGAAAATTCCTCAGAGATAAAAACGGTCTTCAACAACGTATTCCAGATATCAGAGGATGTTAAACTCTGTCGCCTCCAAGACAACCTTGTGGAATCAGTCAGAACTTCTTGGCTCCATACTGATTTCACAGGCTATGAGAGCTCGGCTGACGTATTCTAATAGGCTCTTCCACCTACTCAAGGATGAGGTGTTGGTCCAATGCCAGACAAGTGATCACTCTTGGCACCAAGAACTTCCTGCACTTGACAGAAGAGGATAATCCATTTAACTTCAGCATATAAACATCCGCCAAATCCAGGTGAAATGCTTCCTGTTGGAGACAGAGAAAACATGAAAGAAACTAAATGAAAAGTTCAAGAAAGCAAATGTTTTACTATGTTATCTAATCACTAATAGTCTTAACCAATGAAACCACAGGAAACACTAATGAAACTAGGGATGGGGCCGATCCGATCCAGTATTGGTATCGGCCTCCGATATCAGCATATTTTACATATCGGATATCGGATCCATCCAGCCGATATATTTCCGATCCATTATGCATGTTGGCTTCAAACTACAGTCTTTAACAATGTGTACGGTACTTGTCTGTGGAGAGAAGATTAGACAAGTACAATGTATACAAATATATTCATGCATGTCCAAAAAGGCAACTTGAGGTAAGTTTTATTAATGTTGGATAAGTTTCAAAGTTACCATTAAATCCTGCTAACACGAAACATGTTTTTAATTCCTTGCTTTAAAGTGGATTTTAGTGGCTGGCTGAGGTTGTAATAATTTATTACAGTAGACGCTGCAAAGTGAAAGAAAGCAGCACATCAAAAACAAAACTTAAAACAGTGGGGGAGTCAAGCACCCCACACCGCCCACCGAGACTGTGTTATGTCTTTCCCATAATGCTTAGTGGTATTTAGTGTTATGGCTGCACCATGAGTGAGATGGACGTCTGTGATATAGATGTGCCTCTTGTGCTCTATTAAAGTCATGGTTTATTACAGTCTCATATACCTGAATGGTATCGGATCGGGAAAGTATCGGTAGCGGGCGATATAGATTTTAATATCGGATCGGATCGGAAGTAAGAAATGTGTATCGGTGCATCCCTAAATAAAACTGTCGTTTTTTTTTTTTACTTGAAGAAAATTGAAATGGTTTTAAGTAACTGTCAGAAGTAAAGAATGAAAATGAGACAATATAAAAATTTGATAAAACTTACTTGAATATAATTTGAATCAATATTGAAACAAAACAAAAAAACAGAAAGCTGCTCAAATGATGTTTGCATTAACAGCCATTTGAATTTCAGTCATCTCTCTCTAATCCATCTGTATCACTTGCTAGGTGCAAAGTGAATATAGGGCAAGATTAATGATGAGCAGGTAGACAGCCCTGAGGGGGAGGCTGGTGGGGATGATCTTCAAGGCTACAGAAGGACAAAGCTAATTATTTTGACCTTAAAATCACCCAAATAACAGAATGAAGGCTGGAGTTTCTTCATCAGATGGACATGCACATTGTTGTTTTATGAATAAATATAAAAGCTCCTCCATGCTTGGTTAAGAATGCAAACTAAACTCAAGTTTAAATCTGCCTCAAGTTTGTGCAAATCTGACCATTTTATATTTATCAAGGAAACAATTTTAGGATTTGAACAAACTCAGTCATTGTTATATTTACAGGTAGTCCTCGGGTTACGACGGTCTCGTCTTACGACGTTTCGAGGTTACGACGCATCTCCCTTATTCACGTTACGCGGTTACGTTCGGTTTCACGTCGGTTTTTACATCGGTTTTATGACGTTAAACATCGTAATGCGGCAGCACAGCGGCAAAAGAATACAGTTACGCTGTGCAGCGGCAGAGGAATACAGTACTGTACGGAGGAGGACGGCGTCACTAGCATCCCAGTAGGCCATTAGCTCTTCATTATGGCTCCCAAAATGCAAGGAGGACTCTTCTGATGGCAGTGCATCGAGGAAAAGGAAGGCCATCACCATG
>JARVLU010000583.1:25746663-25756682 GCA_031762415.1 Simpsonichthys santanae | reverse complement strand
GCAAACAACCATCAGGGTGCTAACGATCCATCGTTAGGCTGATGGTCCTCCTTGATCATGTGAGCAGCTGGTTTTGGAAGTTTGTTGGATAAAAGACAAAATGTTTCAACAAGAAGAATCCGTCCAGAAGACCTAATTTAACTTTGTTAGATGAGTTCTCCCCAGTGTTTGTTCATTCAACCTTTATTTATACAGGCTAATCCCATTGAGCCTCAGGGACTCATTTACAAGAGAGACCTTTGTCCACTTTGTCCTTTGTCCACTCCTGTAGTCCACTCCTGCTCCTCCTCCTCTCCCCAGGTGTTTGTTATTTTCCCTCGTTAGCGTCCTGTTGCAGTTTCTTGTCTTCAGTTCCTCGTCCTGGCATTAAGCTGTAACGCTGAGTCATGGTTGCTTCCTCCGTGTATTCCCAGACATTACCTTGTGAGTCATCTGTCGCGTCAGCTCTTTTGTTTTGTTTAATATTAATAATATTTAATAATGTTTGATTTGTTTTTTTCTATTTTTACTCTCGAGCCATTCTCAGAGTTTTTCCGACTGGATGCTTGGGTTGTAAACTGTTCACCAAAAATATAATACTTTGTCTAGTTTTTTCCAGTCTTTTTATATTTCTTGTTCATCAAATATAATTAAACTAAACTTTTTTATACACGGTCATTGAAAAACACAATGAAAACTTTCAAAATAATGCACGAGTCATTATGTTCTGATAGTACAGACTCTTCACACTGCATAAATGATTTTAATGTTCTTAGCAAAATATTTCTGTATTTATGCTTCAATTAAATAGACTAAATAGCTTCTAGACATAATTTTATATAAAAAATGGTATTTTTATAATTTTCCAAAGCTTATGATTAAACTTCTACTGTTTTTGCATTTTGTATTAGCATTTCTACTTTATTCTTATTGCAGTTTTTATGTTTTGCCCGTTAACATCTGTATGAATCATAAATGTAAAGCAATACTGGACACATTACGGAAACCAGCAGTTGAAACTGGAGTGGGTCTGGCAGTCCCACAGGGTGGTCCCAGTACAAGATTTAAGTCCTGCCACCTCCATTCAAATGAACAGAACATTGCCCTTTATTAAAATTCTCTAAGCATTTTCTAGTATAGTTTCAATGTATGTTTAGGTATAATTGGTTAATTCATGCTTGAAAGCAGTTGCAGCTTCAAATCTCAACAAGTGAAGGTAGGGACGCGAACTCTCGTCCTTCTGCTGCCCTTGGGTCAAGAAACCCAACAAGACTTAAGTGATGAATCATGGGTTACTTTGACCCAAGGGCAGCAGGAGGGCTAGTACAAAATGCACGTTGATGGTATAAATGTTTTGCCTGTGTAGTTTTATGCACTTTAAATTGTTTGTTTTTATTAGATACTACAGTGTACTGACCCACCAAATGAAGCTTGACTCTGAAATGTTTTGCAGAGATAGAAGAGAAGCAGACATGTCTGAGAAGAAGACCCGGGGAACAGACACTCGTCCCAAATCTGGCCTCCGCAGCTGGAGCGCAGACAGCTACAACTGGCGAGGGAAGAAGCGCTCCCGAAGCTCTCGCAACGGGTCAAGTCCCGGAGGCCTGGAAGCAAACGGTTGTGAGGAGCTGGGTGTGCGCTCAACGTCATGTTCGAGGCGGCGCCGAGAGAGGAAGTGCAGCTGCAGCGCTCTCGGGGAAGCCATGACGGCTGCGGACTTCGATGGGGTCTGCCGCAAGGCCTTGTCCCGGCGCTCCTTGCGACAGAAGTTCCAGGATGCTGTGGGTCAGTGTCTGCCTCTGCGCTCTCACCATCATCACCATTATCACCCCACACCTGGCTCCTCAGGACCTTTCTCCGTGCTCTTCTGGTCCAAACGTAAGATCCACGTCTCAGAGCTTATGCAGGACAAGTGTCCATTCTCGCCCAAGTCTGAACTGGCCAAATGCTGGCACCTTATAAAGAATCAAGTTACTCCTCCGAGCACCCTGAAAGACATGGAGGCTCCTTTGCAGCCCAGCATCTCCTCCTCCAACTCCCTGCTACAAACACCCATCTCCTGGGAGGACGTCTGCTGCTCAGCGGGATCTGGAAGCACCACCCTGGAGGACTGGGACCCTTCATGTCATTGTGGGGGTGCAGAGGGCAGCTGTGATCACACTGACTACATCCTGGTCCCTGATCTCCTCCAGATCAACAACAGTCCGTGCTACTGGGGCGTGTTGAACCGTTTTGAGGCTGAAGAGCTGCTGGAGGGTCAGCCGGAGGGGACGTTTCTTCTGCGAGACTCTGCCCAGGATGAGTTTCTGTTCTCGGTCAGCTTTCGGCGCTACAGCCGCTCCCTGCACGCACGCATCGAGCAGAATGGAAAGCGTTTCAGCTTTGACGTGCGTGACCCATGCATGTACCGGGACCCGAGCGTGACAGGACTCCTGAGACACTACAGCGACCCGGCCACCTGCCTCTTCTTTGAGCCTCTGCTCTCCAGGCCACTGCCAAGGACCTTTCCCTTCTCCCTCCAGCATCTGTGCAGGGCTCTGATCTGCAGCTGCACCACGTACCAGGGCATGGACCAACTGCCACTGCCCCCCCAGCTCAGGGAGTACCTCAGACAGTACCACATCAAGTGTGAGGGGGCCTGCGCCCTGTGAACATCTAAAATAAACATTTCTTAGAGAAACGACAATGTATCATGATCACAAATGAGACGGGGACAGTTTAAACTTTATGCCTCATCTGTCAGTATGAAGCTTAGTACACCTTAATGGAGTGTATCACCTTTCATGATGGAATTGAAACTGATCATATGTTGAAAAATGGACAAGTTTTAGTCAAACCTTGAAAACAAGGTGAGATCTTACTCCATAAAGCATGATCTGTTGGAGCCAAACGTATGTGTAGTGGATGACTCTCAGCTACTACCATGTCACTCTTCAAGTTCAAGTTCAGGAATCTTTATTATCCCCAAGAGGCAATTTGTTTCACAGTCAGTAGTCCTACAAAAACATCCATACTAGACAAGACATTAAGACATTAAATAACAATACAGAAATCATCATTGTTGGATGAAAAGCCTGAAAGCTGTTGGGGTAAATGAGTTTTCATCTGTTCGTCCTACATCTCGGCAGCAGATACAAGAAACCTGAACTCACCATGGAGTGGATGATCAAGATCTGCCAGAATCATCAGAATCATTTAGTCTGATAACATTAAAAGTTATGTTTTTATGACAAGATCAGATCAAAATAATAAACTAGGTGTTGCAGGATGTTACATACCTATGTTTACCTTTCACCGTGAACGTCTTCAATGCCCCGATACTAAATAATGCTGCTTTTTATATTATTTATTCAACCTTAATTTATACAGGTAGTCTCACTGAGTCATGAGGACTCCTTTTCAAGAAAGACTGAATTTAGACAGACATCATTTAGAGCACAGAAAACAATATACACCAATAAAAAGTGTCAGGGTTTCAGGCAGTACAGGACAGGAGGAACCCAATGGCGCAGGCAGGACTCGGAGGCCAGGTCATAAAATCAAATTACTCTCAATGATGAAACTATACAAGCTGACACAGCAGCAGAAAGCTTACAGGGCAGGATCTCCAAGACCAACACAAGTAACACTGGAGACTTTACCAGACTCACAGACAAGACTTAAATACAGACATAATCAACGAGACAAGTGCCGACACCTGTGGAGTGTCACAGGTGCAGGGAGACAGGGAGTGATTGACAGCAGGGCAGGAACACAACAGAAACACAGGATGGAAACGCAACACAAGATGGGGCCAGACACCAGGAAACACAAACCCTCCAAAAAGCAATCAAAACAATAAAAATCAACGTGCCATAAAAAAAAAAAACAAGGCAAACTAATAAATTTGCTCAGATTTTGTTCAGTGCCATTATCAGATGTTTAAAATCCCTTAAAGAAAGTGGGCAGCTTCAGATCTTGTTGCAAGGTGTTCCAGGTTACAGGAGCAGAGTAACAAAAAAAAAAGGCCTTTTTGCCAAGTTCAGTCTGCACTGAGGGGGGGATGCTGCAGGTAATGACATCATAAGAGCGCACGCTGTAACTGCACTGACGATGCGCTTGATTGAGTTTCACTGAATCAAGTTTTTGATTCTACACTTTTTTTTTTTTGCATATCTGTAAATATATCACTTACTGTGATAGTTTATGGAGGTCCATCCTTATTTATATGAACTAAATTGTACCTTTGTTTTAGTAAGAGGACTTGTAGGCAGATTTCATAAATATTGAAAATTATATAATTTGTACTCAGTCTATCCTTAAGATCAAGCAGAATTCTAGCTAACAAAATAATCTTCTAAAATATTTTGATTATGAGCAAATATGATTTTGCAGTTTTCTGTGTACAGCAGCTCATCCTGGGAGATTATTACTTCCTGACTGGTCATGCCAAACTACTTATTTAATGTTTTAATGCACTTTTTGGATTTAAATGCCCTGTATGAACTCAGTCACCTTTGTTGTTCTAGAAACTTCAGTTACTTCTATGGTAACACTTCACAACGAACATTTAAGATTTGTTATTCTGCACTTGCTTCATTTAGAAAACATATACAGTATTTAAACTTACTTTAAGGACTAAAAAAAAAAGAAAAAAAAAAGATTTAAATACTTTTTACACAGGCATCCAGATAAATTTAACTAGCATTAACATTCTTAAGATTTATTTATTAGTTTTTATTGAAAGATTGAGAAGCACTGCAATTATCTGTTACTTTAATACACAAATTATGTGCTTTTCATTGTAAAATTATTTTGTGCCTAGGAATGTAAGACAATGTATAAACTTCTCAGTCAGAACTATCACCAGCATGTATAAAAACAAAACTCGCATTCGTAGTTAATTAGTCGGTCAAAATAGAAATGCCCTCGTTTGCAGTTTTGGCAGCTTCAGCATCCGGATGAATCTTCTTTCTCCTTGGGGTCAGTGTAATCTCATCACCTCTCTGCAGCATGAATCATCAGGTTTCCAACACGCTGCATGGCTGAAGGATGAGAGCAGCTTAGCTTTACGCACATCACTCCTCCCCTCCTGGAAGCCTCTGGCAGCTGGGGCCATCTTATGGTGAGGGATCACCACAGCACTGAGGACCAAGTGTTTTTGCTTTTTACTCAGGCAAAATGAGGCACAGGCGTTTTACGGATATGTGGAAATTATCCCTCCAGATTCACCTGTGTTTTGTTTGAGTGATCTTCTTGTTCATAATAAGCTTTAATACAAATGACTGCAACACAATTATAAGTATTACTTTCAACTAATGATCAAAGTAAATCAGTGCCAATATTGAAAATGGACAAAATGACAGTTTTTTTTCTCTAATTATTTTTTTTTTCAACTTAAAGGGTGAAATTTTATTTATGTATTTTTATTATTTCTAAAATATATATTTTTAGCATGAATCTGAAGACATTTTTTAAAAATAATTTGGTTGTCAAAGATTTGTTCTTTGAACACACGAGAGCATATAATCTGCCAAAAGAAAATCATAATCATAAAATATATTTGTTTTCATACACACAACAATCGTTCAGTGCTTTTTGCATTAGTCAACAGAATGCAATAGGCAAATAATAAAAAAAAAGATAAATTGTTCATAAAGGCATGAAAAACATAAAATGTCGAAACAGTTTTTTTTTATATTAAAAAAGGGAAATTTAGGTTTGTATGGTAGCAACATGTCACAAAACACTGAAACAGGACAAACAAAAGCCAGTAAGAACAAAAAAGCTTGAATCGGATGTTGCAAAACACGGAGGCCTCCACCCGTGTTTAATGATGGAGCCAGATGTGTACATCTTTGTACACATACATATATACAGTACACATATATACATACACACACATACATATGTATATATATACAGTATATATAACAATTTTGTTGCTGCCATCAAAATATAAGTAACCCCATCCCATTCACACAAACAAAGTTGTCAAGTTGTTTATTTCAGCATTTGTTAGTTATATTCTTGTTGACTGTGAATAAACTATTTTATGAAATTTCCAAATTATTTCATTCTTTTCTATTTTTTGTTTTTTACTTTTCCATTTTCAAAATCTTCATCCAAAATAGGGGTATACTTCCAAGCTTTAAATAAACTTACCATGCCAACAGACCTAAAAAAATAAATATTGTTAATCTCACACACAAAAAAAAACAAAAACAATATAGTAGTATGTAGCAAACTCTATCTGGGTATTAATAACAAGTATGTATCCTGAAATGTCAAGGTTGCAAAATAGTGGAATTGCAATGAGTGCACCAAAGTCATGTGAGTGGTGCGCAGATCAGATTTCTTTCATCCTCCAAATGGATTACACTTGAGCCTGCACCTGCCAGTGATCACCAGAAGTTGGCTTAATTGTTTTTGTAAATTAATTAATTAATTTTTCTATTGTAAATACAGTATTTGCATGCACTTGGAACAATATTGATTATCACAAACTCTGAAAGGGAAACGATAGTTTAGAATATACAGTACAACAGACTAGATTGCAAAACAAACAAAATACCACTGTGCAACCCTGAAGTCCTGCAGAAAACATTTAAATGAGCAATGCATTCTTTTAAAAACTACATTTCTTCGAAATTTAACACATATTTACAGACCTGGAGACATACTTTCTATTGCAAAGTGAATAAAGTGCTGCTCTGCAAGTTTAAGCAGCAAGATCTGTATCACGTTTTCAATGTCTGGTAAAACTGACACCACCCCCCACTCCCCCCGCTCTGACATCTGACCATGTGAGCCCACCAACGTTTAACCGGCTGCTCTGCTCGTCTTCGAGGTGTTGACTTCCCCGTTGTCCCTTCAATCAGCAGGAGCGTAGTGGTAGCTGCAGACATGGGTCTTACAGCCAGGGCTGAGCTGACCCAAGCCCCCTGCTGCAGCCCTTTCCCCCAGTCGGCTTTTATGTTATTAACAGGTGGTCGGCAAAAATAGCTGCGAGAGGCACATGCAGATACGTACACACAGCTACAAGGATGGGGTTGAGTGTGCAAGCTGATACATTTTTTAACAGAAGTTTGTTAAAATAGAAGGAAACAATTTCTGCACAACTTTTCATGGTAGCACAAACAGTTTCAGAAACTACAGCGTAACCACACACAAATACACACACATGCACACATTTTAAGCATTTGTTTTAAGAAAAGCAATAGTTGCTAAAATTTGCCAATTTGTAGGATTTGCATGCACTTGCACAGATAAATGCACACACAAAACTGTAAAATTGCAGAAATGATACTTACCGTACACTCAAAAAACACATGTTACACCAATTCATAAAATAATCAGAGATATTGCATTTCCTGCGAAAATTCAGTGTGAATGCTTATTGCTGAAGAACTTGCTGAAAAACAGCTGAAATTAGCTAAAAACATGTTGATGTGGAGAGAGCACATTTTTACTGAATTTGGCTGAAAATATTTGAAATTAATGTAAAAAATGTGGAAGTAATTGAAAAAGCTAAAATTAGCATAAAACAGTTAGCTGAAATAACTGAAACTAGCTGAAACAAGCTGAAAGGAACATAAACTGAGATTAGCAAAAATACATTAATTAGGCTGAAAGTAGCAGAGATTACAATGAAAAACTTGAATTTTTCTGAAAAATAAAATTAGCTAAAAGGGTAGCTGAAAATATAGCACAATCTTAAATTATCATAAAAAGCAGAAAAAAACACATTTACCCAACTAGGCTGAAAGAAACAAAAATGAACACAAAAAGTGGAAATTATCTGAAAAAAGCTGAAATTAGCAAACAAAAACAGCAGAAAAGTAGCTAAAAAGAGCAGAAGTAAGCTTAAATTACAAGAAGGAAGTTGAGAGAGTATCTTTTTTTGTTGAATTAGGCAGAAAAAAATTGAAATGAGTGCAAAAAATGTGAAATTATTTGAAAAAGTTTAAATTAGCATGAAATCTGCTAGTGAAAGTAGCTGAATTAGTAGAAAAACCTGAAACTTGCAGAAATAAGCTGAAAGTAGCAGAAAGCTATACGAAGCACAAAATTGTTGTAGTTGGAAGAAAGAATCTGGAAGCACAAAACAGCTGGAAAAACAGCTGAAAGTAGCTGAATTAAAAAAAAAAACTTGCACAAGGAAGCTGAAAGACGCTGAACCAGAACCAAATGTGAAAGGAGCAGTAAAAGGTTGTAAACAGATCCAAAGATTGAGGGATGTAAAATGAGCTCAATGCATTTGTCATGAGAAAAAAACAACAGAAAAGGCTAACCATGTCAAAAAGCTAAAGTTGCACCAATACCAAAAGTCACATCACGGTTGTCCCGAACAAGCTGAACGTTTTGATTTACGATTTGTTGAAATAGCACAAAAAATGTGAAACAAGAAAAATGCTGAAAACTGTACAGAAGAAAAATGGGTCACAATAGTGTGAAAGCTTCATAAACATTCACACATACTGTAAATATAAACATCAGTAAAATCTTTGACACAAGACCACCGTTAATTTTAGTGTACTTTTGATATTACAGTATTTTTTTGTGAACTTTACAATATTTAAAAAATTTCACAGCACAATTCTGTTTTCTACATATCATAACGGTAAAAATTACTTAAAATTTCTGTTTCACGTTTTACAGTAATGCAGTGTATTTACTACAGTGACATACTGTTTTGTGTTTTACTGTATTTTTCTGATGCTATTTGACAGTTTTTTTAAAGGTAAATTTTACAGGCAGTTTTTACAGTGTAGTGTGAATGCTTCATAAGCGTTCACACTATTATTTTATATTTATTGAGCTCAATATATAAAGGTCACCAAACCTAAACTCAATATGTCGAGCCAAAATAATTTACTTTCATCGATTTACACAGAAACACACACACTTTGGCATTTAGCCGGTGTGTTTTCACCCCCACCTCCAGAAACACACTTAACCCCATCTCCCCCAGCCCTCTTACCCTCTTGTCCCTCTCCCATGTTTGTTCCCCACTCCTTTGCTCACATGCCCTTTCCTCGCCTCACCTCGCCCTTCGTCACTCTGAGCAGAACCGCACACACAAAAAGCAGGTCAGCAACTTGTTAATGTCATTGTGATGTTTGTGAAGTGGCAGTGAATAGTGCGAGGTGCGAGTGCGGCACGTGTTAAAGTGTGACAAAATAAAACTAATGGGTCTAACTTCAGCGTGCTGTTTTTGTTGGCAGCTGAAATGTTGTTTAAGATGGTCGTTAGGGCCGGGGGGTGGGGGTGGGGGTTGGCCTCATGGTGAATAAAGCTGTTGGACATTAAATGCTGCTTGAGTTGTATATGTGTGAAACGACAGAAACATTCTTTTAAAAGCTGAATAGCAAGGATTAGTGTGTTTGAAGGCACGGCTGCTTCCACACATTTAATTTTGAACTCTCCGATCTGTACTAAAAGATACTTTTTAAGGAGTGCCATGTTCAGATTTAATGGATTACAGATTTTAAAGACTCTTTTCAACACCTTCTGATCCCCTAAACCTCTCGCATGTACTAAAATAAGCTGCAATGACGTGTGGACACTTCCTGCTATTGTTCATTTCACTGTCATAAACATGTCATTGTGACTAAAACCATTCAATCTTTTTTATTCGTTTTGTTCTGCGCACATATTTTAGAATTGTTAGCCAGGAACTGATTGATGCATCTGGTCACTTTAATTTTACTCTCGTTGAAGAGAAAATGGCAGCTCAGACCTTGACTTACTGCATGACATTTACAAATCGTTTCTGGAGAAGACACGAGCAGCTTTGAGGCATGTGTCAAAAATAAAGTTCTTATTTATCACAAAACAAAGTCATGTCAGCACGTCTGTCTAAGAGCTTCACACAATGTGCTACATTGTTTTGGTGCTATAACTTAGAAGAGTATGAACATAACCACTCTTCATTTTCCTGTATTTTGACTGGATTTTTTTTTTTTTTTTACAGTATGTCACTGGTAATGTTGGAGCTTTTCATAAAAAAAAAAAAAAAAAAAAAAAAAAAAAAAAAAAAAAAAAAAAAAAAAAAATTA
>JARVLU010000583.1:25733568-25745671 GCA_031762415.1 Simpsonichthys santanae | reverse complement strand
CTGTATTAGATAGATAACGATACATAGATTAGATAGATAAGGATAGATAGATTAGATAAAGTATAGATAGATATATTAGATAGATAACGATATATAGATTAGATAGATACGGATATATATACAGTATATATATTATATAGATAAGGATAGATAGATTAGATAAAGTATAGATAGATATATTAGATAGATATGGATAGATGTATTAAATAGATAAGTATAGATAGCAAGTCACGTCTGTTGTTGTTGCATTTGAGTGGAATGTGGCACCACAGCTGCTTCATTTACTAAACACACAAACAGTCCAGGAGACAGTCCAGGAGACAGTCCAGGAGACAGTCCTGGAGACAGTCCTGGAGACAGTCCAGGAGACAGTCCAGCAGCAGTGTATCTCTGTAACAACTCTGTCCCTGAGACTCTCTGATGAGACAGATAATCAGTTTTCAATTTTTCTTTAATTGCTTCTAATCAAAAATGGAAAATACAGTACTGTATATAAATTTGTGGTTTCTATTATTGTTGACGTTCTCTTCAGTTGCGTGGGTTTGAACCTCTGAATGTTAGAAAACAATGGCAAAATAGATTTTTTTGGGTTGAAGTCAGGCTTGAAATATTTCTACTGTGAAAAAAATTAGAGTTGTTAAAACAATTTGCCAGCATGGAGTCTAAAATATTTAACATTTCATTTACTTTTTATTTTGGAAGTTTATTTCCAACACCCAATAAGAAATAGGTATTTGTCACTAAAGATATAAATTTCAGTGTTGGTTTCTTTTTGCTTTCTTTGAATCTTTTCTTTCTTCTCCCATCTGTAGGAAACATCCCCTTCCTGCTTCCTCATCTCAACCTCAACTGATGCCTGAAGAGCTTTTATCCATGGTTTTTATTTTGTGATTTTATTTTGACAATGACTTTTTGGTTATACATGAATCTTTCGTTTGAGACTCATTTTTACAACGAGAGTTTTCCCAAGAAAAGTCTGCTTCCTGCCTTCAACACTTCCGACCACCAATAAGACATTTTTTTTACATTTTCTCCATTTTTCAGACTCATTTTTCTCAACACCAGCCTGACCTTGTGGAAAAGGTTTTGCACGTAGAAAACAACACATTTGTTTCATATTAAAACTGAACTGCCCCTCGGTCACCGAACCCAATTTGATTTGTCCGCTGTGGCTGCGGCCTATTTTCATACAAAATGTGGTCGACCTTTTTTCTGACGGATGAAGATGGCCGCACCGTGGTCCCAGGAACTGCAGGAGGGGGTGGAGGGGTTGCACCAGGTGGACCAGCTCAGGGTGCCGGGGGCCTGGCGAGCCTGATGGGTGGACGCAGTACGTTTGGTGGGAACAAGCGTCGCAGGACAACATCAACAGGACATGTCATGAGTGAAGCTCAGGAGGGAAAGGTAACTTATAAACTGTTCTAAAGTTTTTATTTTTGACCATCATTCTTTCATAATGTGAAATGAAACAATCAATAATACAGAGAGATTTATGAAAAAAAATCTAACATTGGTCTACAGCTATCTGAATTGGACTAGTTTATCAAGAAATGACGAGAGGGTGAAGACGGAGCTGAGCTGTACGGCAAAGTGCTGTTTCTGTCATTGCAGCCTCTTTAAATATATCGTCATTTTGTTTGTCCCTGGTCCGTGCGTTCTGTCATGTTTGATGAAGATTCAAACCCAAATGCAAAAAACAAAACTCAGAATGCTCAAATATGAAATAATTTAAACAAAAAGCAAAAAAGGGGTGACAAGACAGCAAAAAATACTCATGAATGAAAACTCTAAAGGGACTGGAAGGGATAAACATGAGATGCGTGAAAGCACAGTGAATGCGTCTTACAACACCTGTGGCATTGTACTGTGATAAAACTGCACATTTTAGAGTGGCCTTTTATTGTGGTCAGCCTAAGGCACACCTGTGCAAAAATCATGGTGTCTAATAAGCATCTTGTTATGCCACACCTGTGATGTGGATGGATTATCTCTGCAAATGAGAAGTGCACATTAACAGCATTTCAGAGCGAAAGGCCTTTTGTGCACATGGAAAATGTCAGATCTTTGAGTTCAGCTCTTGAAAGCGGGAGCAAAAATAAAAGCATGGCGTTTATCCAACAATGTTCAGTCCAGTCATTTTTTATTTTTATTGTTTTGGGTGAGATGTTTCATCCTTCATCCTCTTCGATCTGAGGGGCCACCAAACAAAACTGATCACCCCAAACAGCACACTCCAGTACGTTGTTGGATTTTATACCCGGATTATTGACCATGAACTTTGGTGTTGTGTTAATATTTTTGTTCAGTGTAAAACACAATCACAGAAATGTAAATATTAAATACATATTGTTTTGTGACTAGATCAAGCTCGCTTTCTTCGTGGCCATTGTGGGCGTAGTTCTGACGGTCCTCGGTGTTGGAACAGAGTTCTGGGCTGAGCTCTCTCCTCCAAAGCACTTCTATAACAACCAGGTGAAGCATATTTGTGTTTTCACATGAAGTCCACTGTTAAAAGTAAAGTTCAAACTGTTTTTAAGCCTGTCTGGATTTCATGTGTATAATTTTAGATTGTGTTCTGCAACATAAATAGCATCTGGGCAACAAGAAGACTAATTTAATTTTAAATCAATTGAAATGATGCGGTTCAAACTCCTGAAAACTTTGATTTATTAAAGTACAACATGCTGCTCATCATCGTTTCTCGTCCACCTCTGCGCAGACTTGTCTAACAGCCCACTACGGCCTGTGGAAGGGCTGCATCCGGACCCTGTGGGTGGCTGATATCGACCCAGAACGTGAGAGCTGTGGACCTGCAGAACTCCCTGGAGGTGACTCAAATAATTCACAGTCCGATTTGGTTGACTTATGTGTTTTGTAAAGGCTGACTAGTCTGCGCTAGAAAGGAATGGTAAAAAGGATGACTGGCAGATCAAGTGGCTGACTGTCTGACTGGTTGGCCAGCTCTGTTTGAAGGAGTGAGTAAGCTCGTCTGAGTGCGCTACCTGACTTTCTGGCCAGACAAATGATGCTTGGCTCACAGGGCGATGACTATTCATTCTGAAAGGTTTGTTTGATGAAGCAGCTGAGTCACCGTAACAAAACCTGAGAGAGACGCAGCTCATTTTGGTTTTTGTTGACGTTGGAGAATACATTAAATCATTTCCATTGTGTTTCAGACAACTCTTCTGCTTGACCCAAGAGTTCTTTTTAAACAAGCACTCTTTAATTGTTAAACAAAGACCGTGCTTCATTGTGTTTAGTTAAAGCGAGCAGCATTGGCCAAGTTTTAAACTGAGATCATCTTATGTTGATAAAAGAACAGTTGCAGCCATTAGTGTCGAACCTTGTGCACTTTCTTGTTCAATATTGTGAATTTTTGCGAGTTGCGTTAATGCTCAGAGTAAATCAGAGGCTTGACTGCTGAAGCAACTGACTAAATCAGAGCATGTGCTGAAAAATGCCATTGAGCTGTGGTGGCCATCTTGGATTAAGTTGACTCCAGTTCCTAAAGAAAATACAGTGATTATTTTCTGAAGGTTGGTCCAGTCTCAGAAAACGGTCCATTAATTGCTGTCAGACTGGACAGTGGTCTACTAGATAGTTATGATACCAAATTTCCTGCAGGATCAAGAGTTATATCTTATCTTTTGCTGAGTGATTAATTGTCCAAGAAATTATTGTAATAATATTGTTTGAAATCTGACAATAATTAGTAATTGTCACATTTAAGAAGGAATTTGGGTTGATTTTTGTGTGTAGTAACTTTTACTGACCACTGGATGGCAGTAGAAGACTGGTTGAACCAAACAATGGATAGTAAGAGAGCGAGAAGTGTGTCTCTAAGAAAAAAGGGAGGGTCCTTGACGCAACATGGGTTGTCTCACGTTACTGTTTTTTGGTTCTCAAAATGGTGGACGCTCTATGTGGTTTGAGCTCTTTAGCGTAGCATTTTTCCACACACAGCTTTTAATAAATAATAAAATGAAACAGTAAACAAGTTCTCAGCTTCTGTTTGCAGAGAAAAACAACTTTTTACACAAAGGCACGAGTTCCAACTGTGAATTTTGGAGCTTCGACAAGACAAAGGTTTTTTTCCGAGGCTGGTCTGTTAGCTTAGCTCGTACCTCAGCTTGGCTGCTTTTAACAATTAAAAAAAAGGCAAATTTTTGATGGTTAAAACAGATTTTAATGAGAAAAGAGAAAGGTTAGGGGTCAGTGAAGAACACTGGAGTTGACCCTTTCAGTCATCCAGTGTAAAGAGAGAGATATGATGAAATGAAAAAGCCGATGAATGAAAATGAGGTTGATCATTTTCATTTATCAGGAGATTAATTGATTTATTGTTTATCGCGTCAGGCCTATGTAATATATATAAAAGTAGTGCACATTGTGAAGTGGCTGATATATGCTGTTGAGGATGGTGCTCAGCTACTACCACACCAAATCTGAGCTCAGTATCTGTAAAATCTATGTTTCATGTGGTCAGTAGATGCAACCATCTTGAACTAGGCTAGTTTTAGAAAGTTTTCTTTTATAACTGTTCACATGATGATCATTTTCCAAAAGTTTTATTCAAATTCTGTCCAATGTTTTGTGAGATTTTTCTGACAAACAGATAAAATTAACCTCATCGGTTAACGGCAAATACTTTCTTATGTCTTATTCTTATAGTTTTTGAGCTTGGCTAATTTATCATAATAATTATTTATTATTATTATTATTATTATTATTATTATTATTATTATTATTATTTTATTTAATGTTTGATTTTTTTATGTTTTTTTTGTCTTTCAGCACTTTGTTCACCTTTTTAATGAGTCACATTAAAGACAAGACAAGTTTTAAACAAAAATAAATGAATAAAAAGCTGTTTTCAGTCACAAAAAGAAGACAAAGAGCAGATATTCAATAACATAACTGTGTTGCCTAGGTGTGGATTTTCCAATTAGGAAATATTCAAGTTTATTGAGCATTGCCCTAAAACTTAAAATAACCACTTTAATCAACATTTATTAACATTTGACAGTGATGTTTAAGCGTGAATTCACAAAATCATTATAAATTAAAGTATGCGCACATTGATGACTGATAAACACTGAGCTTTTGTCACGTTGTCCTGTTTTGACTGAATGTTGGAGAGCTGATGATCACTGTTTTTTTTTTTTGTATTAATGACAATCTAGATTTATTTTTAATGAAAATAACACAAGTTTGCAAAAATATCAACTATACAGTTATAACATAAATGTGTTTTACATTTGACTGAGTGACAAAAGCATTTTTTTTTTTAATCAAACATCCCATTTATAACATTAAAAAAAAGTTTTTTTTTTAAAGTGAAAGGTCTCAGTGTTGTCTCGTTGGCCAGTGAAGTCAAACACCTCGATGGGATTTGAATTTTCTCCACTGGCGGTTTCAGTTCAGCCTCTTCATTGTAACTCCAGTAGCTGCTGCGCTGAGGGAAAAACAAACCCAAACGCTCTGAAGATGAGGCTTCATCACTCTAATTAGGAGTGACGCGTGCATGTTCGCTTGGTCGCGTTTGCAAATGTGCAAGGGAACAGAAAGCGGTGTCACGTTCTCTTTGACGGCCAGACTCTAATTGCTGTAACACATCATCAGGACAGCAGAGTCCAGATTGTTCAGGAAGCTTCAGATTGCCACCTTGGGCTTGTCATTGATGTTCGCGGCCGATTGCGCTCGATGGAGAACAATTAAAGTTAAACTGTGTGGGGCTGAGATGTGAGGAGTGCGGCTCCTTGGATTTCAATAGGGTGTTTTTTCCTGGCGGTGATCGTGTCTGTCTCAATTACAGCAGCTGCTTCTTGTTCTCTGTCCTCCTGCAGATTCAAACTGTACCTACTTCAAGTTTTTCACCACAGGGGAAAACGCTGTCATGTTTCAGAAGACAACGGAGAAGAGTGAGTCACACACATCTTAAAGCCTTCAGCTGTTGTCTTACCTTACCACCAGCACACTCCTCGCCTCTCACCACCTCTTCTTGAAGTAATTTTTTTTTTTACTGCATTTGCTCTCGATCCATTTCTCTGCAGTTTTTTTTTTTATCTGTGCCTCCCATCTCCCCCTTGCCTCACTCTTTCTGGTTGTCTATTGTCTGCTGTCTGAGTATTTAATATGTATTCCACCCACGCTGCGTTCAAGTGCCTCCGCCTAACCTCTCATTTCTCTGGCGTCTTCATAATGTATTAAGATTACACCACGCCACACGCTGAATGCAAAAAGGCTGACGTGTGTTTGTTTGCGTTGTTCCACGGTGACGTATCACGCTCCCATTAAAGGCCTCGGTGCAGTAACTGGTTATTTCTTACAAACAGCGTTGTCTCTTTCCGATCAGACCTCAACGTGGCAGCAGCCATGTTGGCCCTGTTCAGCCTCTTCCTGATGGTGATGGGCGCCATCTGCATCACCATGTCTCTCAGTAAAGAGATCCTGTTCTTCCTAAAGCCCGCGTCCATCTGCTTCATCCTGTCAGGTCAGTGAAGACAAAGCTGACGCGAAGCCTAAAACTAAGTGTTATTTATTTATAGCGTCTGTGTCCGCAGGAGTTCTGGTGCTGGTGTCTCTACTGGTTTTCCACCAGTCGGTCCTGGCGTTCTTGGCCAGCGACCACACGGTTCCTCTCCACCACGAGCTCTCGTGGTCGGTGTCGTGTCTCGGCTGTGCGGGTGCCGTCCTCATCGTGGGAGGGATCCTCTTCCTGCTGCTGGCGCTGCCCTGCAGCCCCTGGCAGAAGTGCCTCCCTCATAAGAACAACAGTTAGTGGTGTGGAGGTGACGAGCTACTTTATGTAAAGTAGTTTCCCAGATGTGTCCCAGCAAAAAGATCACTTTCCCTGTTGACTTTAGATCAGTTGAAAGCACAACTAAAACCTGTGGTGATAAGTTACCATAAACCTTTTATTTAGAACAAAACAACAAATAAAACATTTGCAACTGTGATAACAGAAATACAACATTACCTGTATGCGGTCATGTAGAAATTACTTTTAACAAAGCTATAATCTCTCTGCGCTCCTCCAGTGTTTTCTGTGCTCCGTGTTCAGTGGCATGACTGGGATCAACAACCCTGATGGCTTTTTTGTTCCCTTTAACTTAGCAAAATAAATATATAAATAAATAAAACTAAAAACGCTTGTTTTATGGTGGAAAAACTCAAAACATGACTAAAATAAAAGGATCAATAGTCTATTTAAAGGTACCAACATTTCTATCCATTGTGGATTAGTGTTTTTTTGTAAAATACACAAGAAACAATATATTTTCACATTTATTTGGTTTACTCTATCACATACAGTTATGTAGAATCATAATTGATACTTTTTTAACCTAATTTTAAATGCAACATGAAGGATTTATTGTTTTTTTGTTGTCTTGCCCTGTTTTCAATTGTGTTATAGCTGAACTTTTTAATGCATCATTAAATGATTTATCATTTTCTTTTACATTAAAGTGAGCTGCAACGGTTCAAATTTCAGTTTTTCTAACAAACAGAGTCTGTCTCTCTGCTCATTTTTTAATGGAGTACAATTCAGTTTATTTCTGTAGCGCCAATCACAACAGAAGTCATCCCAGGGCACTGAACAGAAACATTCATACATAAAAATAATAATTTAACACAATTTATCCAATATTTATTTATTTATGCAAGTACAGTGATCTTTATGCTCACATGTGTGTGGGAAACACATATACAGTATTGTCTTACTAAATATTCTGCAGGGTCTGGAGACAGTGTTCTGCTAGTTCTGGTTTTACTCTGCAGAATGGCAATTTATTAAAAATTTGACCTTTTTTAACCTATATCAAGTTATCGTATAACACTTGGCACAAATGTTGCTTTAAATGGTAGGGAAGGTCAATTTTTCTCAGTGTTTTAAATATTTGTTTGATTATTTCTTTAAAGCCTTGATTAAATATTGTTATTTGGCTACCGTGCAAAGTAAAGCGCTTAACTGTATATTTTTATGTGGTGTTTTCTTGTTTCTGTCATGTCTTCACCCTTGAATTACCTAGTCAATAAAAATAATGAAATTACCGTATTTTTAGCTGATACATTGCATTTTATTTGCATAATTTGCATGCCCTGCGACTTATACGCCAAAGTGTTGTATTTATGGATCTATTTCCATATTTATAAAACTATTTTTGGCTGAAATATGACCGTTTTCATTCATTCTGACTGAAAATAATGAACACTACCATTTACAGCCACTAGATGGCACTCAAGTAATATGGCATGCCGTTGTGTCATGGAATAGGTAAAAGTGGTTATTGATGACATAATTGGCTTGCCATAAATACCACATTTGTCCAGCTCGCCTATAGATCAACCGTCAACTCAACTTCATTTCGCTGTGCAGCCCCGGCAAAAATGCAGCTAATTTAACCATTGAAGTGCATTTATTAAGTAAAAGTTCAACTGAGACACACCTTTGCTACAAAGTCGGGCAAACAAACAATTGTTTTTGGTGCTTATCTTGTTAAATTTCAAAGAAATGTACAGTGAGTTGTCTGCTGTGTGTTCATGTTTCCTCATATTGGCTTGTGAAAATGCATCTGATTTGACCATCAAAGTGCATTTACTAAGGAAATATTAAAATGAGACACGCCGTCAGCGGTGATGCACAATAGATGCGACGTATACGCCAAAGTGACAAATTTATGAATTTTTCCACTTTATTAGACATATTTGGACTGATGCGACTTATTGTGTGGTGCGATGTGTACGGCATAAAATATGGTAAATTAAAATAAAACCCCAATGAAATCACAAAATGAGCAAAAACAACATTTCCCTTATTACACAGAACAGTGTAGTATCCTGCAGTTTTTGGAGCTTCAGTTAGGAAATATTAGTTTTTTTTCATGCTTTCACCTCTGCAGAACTTTTATTTGCATATAAGTATATTTTGTTGATGGAATTAATTAAAATGTAATTATTTTGAGACGCTGCAAGGGGGGTGGTGCTGATGTGAGTTTTTTTTGGTTAAATGACGTGATTAAAATTTGATGTGGACAAAGAAAAGCTGGAGTTGCTTTCCACACAACAAACAGGTGTTTTCAACTCTTCAAAACCTGCTCGAGATCGTTTAAAGGAAAATGGCAAATCGAACTAAAACAAAAACTATCCACTGCCTCTGCACATTTTTAAAGCTAGAATAAAGTTTAAACAACATTATAAACTCATCACCTACACATACAGAATATACATATATAAATTATAAAGGATAACATGGTTATGATCTTTTGGACTTTGACAAGAAACTAATAATAAGAATAATACAGTGTACTACACCAGTCAGTGTTGTGTTTGTGTTAATACAGTGTTTTATTAGTACAAGTTTTTATTTCCTTCAGGTTTTATGCCATGTTTAATGTTTCTTGGTTCAAATGTTTTGTACAGTTTTTCTTATGTTCAGTTTTCTCCCTGTTCCCATGTTCTGTGTTGTGATTATCATTTTATTTTGTTGCTGTTGACCCTTGGTTAGTTCCCTCACTATATTTTGCTCACTTGTCTTTGCGTTTTGCCAATCGTTGTTTTAGTGTTTGTTTATTCACCTCAGAATTAGTAGTTTTTGTCTTTTTGTGCTTTTACATTTGTACTGTACAAAAGTCTTTAATAAAAATGTTGTTTTCTATCTGGCTGACCATGAGTCTCACACAACTTATGAATATTCTGGTTCTGTTATGGGAACATTGACTAAATATTTAAAATACCTGTGTGAATATACATGCACATGGGTGTTTTATGGCTTTTATCTTCTGCATTTGTACGACAAACAAGAAAAACCTTCTTACCTGAACGTGGGCTGCATAAGTTCCTCCAAAATTATTTCAGAACTGAATCAGTTGAGTTTGAACGAGTTCACTTTAATATTAAAACATGGAGTGAATATTTAATGTCGTCCTCTCAAGTTCCATTTCTCTCTTTTTCTGCTCTCTCGACACGCTTCGCTCTTCTCTCAGCCTCTTCAGGCGCAGCTTTTATTCCACCTCCAGATACAATCGACTGTGTTAGAAAGGGAGCGTTTCGTACTTTCACATGCGCTGTGTTCTAGCTGCTAATAACAACTGGTGCTTAATCATTTAAACAATTTCTGTTAAACTCTATGAATTTTAGTTAATGCACTATTTTACCAACTTGCGTTTTGAAAATTCTGCTTTGATTCATTTACGTGTTTGATTTAATTTCTGTGGTGCTGTGTCACTACTTTTTATTTCCCTGCACACCAGGTTCTTGTTTGCCCATTCTTAGATCCATCTTAAATGCCGGATCAACTCCTCAGTTTTTTATTACCGTAGTTTTTGGACTATAAGGCGCACCTGATTATAAGGCTCACTGTCGATTTTTGAGAAAATTAAAGGATTGAGTGCACCTTATAGTTTAAAAAATATGGTAACTTCAGTTTTAAGCTGTTTTTTTTCTTCTTGTTTCTTTTATGATGTTCCTCCTCCCATTATGTGTAGTTTGATTAATAACATTCTGGTTTTGTGTTTCTACGTCTGAGGATCCATTTGTTTCCCAAAAATGCATTACTGTTTTAACCTTTCTACTCTAATGTCCTGTCTTTAAGTATTTTTAAACCAACACGAATTTTAAAATACGTAAATTCTTCAAGTATTGGTTTATGGCAAACAGTTAAATTGGACTTCTCTAAACTTCAACCAGCAGCAGTAAATAAGAGAGGAGGGATGGCAGTGACATATAACAAAAGGTCTCCAGCTAAATTTGACCAAATATATTTCAGTTGCATGTTACGTGCTGTAATATGATAATGTTCATGTTTATGATGCCTGCAGGATGTTTTTTTTTATTTACTAGTTTACATCATCAGACCTCTTTGGCTGTTAGTGGGTTTATGTTTACTGTCAAAAACATAAAATTTATTTTGATGTTGAGATTAGGATCCTCAGATTTCTGATTTAAACTACTTCTTTATTCTTGTTGACAGACTCCCCGCCCCTCCTTCCAGTTCATCTTTGTCACCGTGTTGACCTCCTTCCAGGCTCACGTCTCTCAAAGCCTCCCACACTGTTTGGCTGCGATCTCCTGACTAAATATAGACCGTAGCCAATAGGACTGACGTAGCGAGAGAAACACAAACCTGGAAACAAGCTGTGCATACAAACATACTCAAATTCACTTATTGAGACACACGCGTTGCACTTCTTTTACTTTGCATACCATCTATCTGCTCTGGACCGCCATATATGAGGATGCACATGGTCCTCAAAGTATGGAAGCTGTCTCAGCTTACTTTAAGTTGAACCGCTGACATCATATTTTTCAGCAGAGCAGATCAACTTTACTGCCCCACAAAGAGTCAAATTATCCACCTCAGTTTAAAATGAGACGTCATAAACTCGTGTCCCAAGCTGTGAAAGCTTCATTTTTTTTTGAGTCAGCAGTCTCCTGTAAGTCCTTCTCTACTCCCACCTTTCCAAAGCAAGTCGGTTTTAGCACCCCGGCGCCTGCTCCTTAAGGATAACCACACCCTGCTAACTTGCCATGCAAGAAACATCAAGCTGCAGAGCACGGCCTCTTTAACAACAACAGCTGCCGATTGCACTTAACGGTTTGAAGTTACACTCTGGGACCTCTGACACAGTCTAATAAAAACAACACAAAAGAACCAGCAGCTTCAGTTGACCTCTTTGAGTTGTAGAGGTCCTAAACCAAGTTCAAGGCAATGGAACAAAAAAAAAAGTTACTGATTCTGAAATAAGCAAAGTTCATGATAAAACAAATGTACCACGTGCAGCACATTTTACGCCCACCGACAAACTGTTACACAGTAATCTATGCCCTGGACATGTCAAGACCTTGTTTTAATGTTGACCTTGTGTCTTGACCTTGGAGCTGGGGATATGAAAAATATATGTGACACTCAGTGATGATGCCTATGTGTATAAAGTTTCATTAATGTAGCTCATTCTAAAGCTTGGAGAGTTAATTATTTCTTTTTTTTTTTTTTTTTAAAGCAGAATATTAAATGTGTTTCCTTTAAAATGCACACAAGACAACCAATGTTTCATAAATAACTTTATTGAATATATCTATATATTTAAATTATATATATATA